>JAULBX010001447.1:0-154252 GCA_032358255.1 Heterotrichella gracilis
GGTTTTAGGGTTGAAGTGTGGGTTCCAACATAAACGTTTTAAACCAGGCTTAATCAGGGTCATGTTCCATGCCCTATGAAGTTTACAACTCTACATCGTGAAGCTAGACCCCAGGGGAGACGTAGATGATGTGAAATACATTGCTTCAACTCAACCTGTTGGGGTTCGTTGCAGTGTGCATGGTAGCAAATTGTCAACCAGGTGGCAGGTTTGATGCGCGTTGTCCATCACAGTGTGTGCATCACGAGGTGATGCACTTGTCCACATAGGTTGTCCTATACCATTCTAGCTGCCCATACTATGATCATCCCGGGGATCCCTTACCTGGCTGCCTCATCCGCCAGTTTCTTCTGGCCCTGTCGCCACCTGCGCCACTGGCGAACCTCTGACTGGGGGGATGTTGCCCCCGGGTGCACTGGGCTATCATGCTCCTTTGGCCCTGCACGGGACAGAGCACACGTGCACGGCATGCTAGCCCAAAAATGGTTGCCAGGAAAAGCCTAAACCCTAAACCCTAAACAGCTTCATAAAATGCTGCACACGAGTGCGCCTCCCTTGGGACTAGGCTTGTGGTCTAGAATACGAATGCTATGTTGGTTGCAAGCGCCTGTGTGTGTGCTGGTATACCCTCACCTGCCCCACTGCCCCTCCCACCGCTACTGGAGGCATCCCTGGCACCCCCCTCAGACCCCCGGCTGTCAAGGAGACCATTATAGCCCCCGTCACCAGGGGAGGGCGGCCCCTTTTCCTCTTCATCCCCATCCTCCTCCTCGCCGTGTCGCTCCCCTTGACGCTTGAATGCTGCCAACTGGGCGCCACGTAACCTCGCGCCGTTCACCAAGGAGTGGGGATTATTGTCCTGGGGGTGCAAATGAACAAGAATTGATTTGGGATCAGCACAAAGGGGGGAAGGAAACGAGGTGAGGACCCCACACAAAATAAACAATTTTAATACCTGGCATGATTGGAGTAACAAAGACACTGACCAATTTTGTACCTCTGAGTTGATAGTCAAAACCACAGATGACGACAGGAGGGGTTATTTTTGTTAACAAATTTGCGTTGCGTAATTCACACCAACTGTGTGCTTGCTTCCAAAGCGCAATCTCAGCGGTGCATGCTCATGCCGGACATGCAGTTCGCCCCCTGACCCCCTACCCCCAACCGCACACACCTGCAGCGCCGTCACAACCCCTGCCGCCTGCGTCTCCTCGTAGTTGCGCCGCATCTGCTGCCACAGGGAGGAACGTCGAGTGCGCTCGCTCCCCTTGCGGGCCCCCTCGCCCCCCTCTCCACCCCCCACTCCCTGGGCTAGGGTGCTGCGGCGCCGCCAGGATAGACTGCCAGCATCGGAGGGGGGCCGGCTGGGGATGGCCATTGGGGAGTCCTGGGGTGCATTAAATTCATTTCAATTCAATTAGGAAGGGGCATGTGGTGCGGTGGCATAAGTATGGGATGCATGGGGTGCTGGGTGCATGCATGGGGGAGTCCTGGGGTGCAGTGGGGAAGGGGTATGAGGTGTGGTGGTGTAAAAAATGGGGTGAATGCGGTGCTGGATGCATTGGTCCCGGGTACGCATGTCACTAATGCTGGGTGTGGAGATTGGAGCTCTGGCCTGTAGGGGCTTTGAGTGTGTCACACACTGCACTAGGGTTCTAGGGTAGAAGTGTACTTGTTGTAAGAAGTGCTCACCTTGTCAGGAGTTGCACGTGATGTGCATGTGGTGTGTACTGAAATGAACTACACTGTTTGTTGTAGGGTTTAGGGTTTAGGCTGCAAGCCAAGCACTTGCACCCTTGAACCCTAGGCAGGGCTACACATCCTGCTGCTTGTACATGACCGCGCCTGGCGTCTAAAAGCATGCTCAATGCACGCATATATCATCAGTACCCACTCACCCCGCTGGATCCCTCTGTCCCCTCCATCGCCCTGCTACCCCCTTTTGCCCCTGCCTGCCCCAGGTCCAGAGTGAAGCGCGCGGTCTTCTTCACCGAGCATTTGGAGGGAGGGGGGAGGGGCTTGGACAGGTCCAAACCGTTGGCGGAGCACAGCTGCAGCAGGAAGCGTGTGGGTTTGACCAACGTGGGGATTTGTTAAATCAATGGGGATTTATCAAATCAATGGAGTTGCAGAACCAACGAGGCAAGCAGGTATGGGCCATGGCATGTGAGCAGGGGTCAAGGCAGTATCCTGCATCCTCCATGGCGCCCCTCCTGATGGGCTGCAAGCCACACTATACATCCTAAACCCTAAACCCTCGTTAGGTTATGCAAGCCACACTACCGAGCCTGTGCATCCACCACTTCCCCCAAGACTACATCCCCAGCCAACCATTCAATCGCGCAACACTCCCTCCCAACCCATTGCCCAACTACCCTTCACCTGCCCTCCACACTGGACCCATGCTCCCACCCACCACTATAACCCCCAGTGCCCGCCCACCACTACACCCCCACCCCCCCACCACGGCCCCCCACCACTACCCCCACCCTAACCCCCTCACGGCCCCCACCTGCACCACCAGGGATGCATACTGCTGCCTGGCCGCCTGCCCATGCTGCGCCTGTGGCTGTCCTCGCAGGCGGCTGCGGGCGCGGGTGGTGGGGGAGCGGCGGGGGCTGGAGATGGCTGTGGAGGCGTGGCTGGTGGGGGTGATGGAGTGCTTCCTGCAAGGGGGGTGGAGCAGGGATGATGGAATGGGGAAGGAAAAGGTGAGGTGGGTGCTGGTACGGTCATTGGTTGTTAATCGGGCGCATGTTGCTGTCATACAGTTGAAGGTTCAGGGTGCATGGTTTAGGTTTAGGGTATGTGAACCGGGCGCATGCTGCTGTGATACCCTGTGGACCCTTGGAGGTGCATATGGGTCTACCAAACTGCACCTGAGTTTTCATCGATACTCTTATCCTAACATCCTATTGGTAATAGGTAATGGATTGGGTGGAAAACGTTTAAATGAGAGTGGGGGCTGAGCGCGGACCCTAGGGCCTCACCTGCCGGTGGGCGCAGGGGACTCCCCCCCTGTGTTTGCCCCCATCTCCTTCAGCACCCTTGCCAGCAACCTGCTTGGCTTGATACCCGCCTTCACCTGCAGCAAAGCCAAGCAGTTTCTCCCGTTTACAGGCAAATGCAGCGTGATAACATGTATATGCAAGCCGTGCTTTGTTTTCCCCTGTGTGACCAAGCCACGGCAGGCGGTGGAATGCACTGGATTTCCCGCAAGTGCCACCCAAACATACACTATGAGGATGCTGACCTTGTGTGCAACTGAAGTAAAGCAGAGTGCAAAGAGCTGTGTTGCAGCCATTTGCACGCGTGAGAATAATATTACGCTGGCAATTTCCCCCCCCTGTGTGACTGACCTGGCGCAGGCTGAGCTCCCATAGTGGTGGCTGTTTGGGCGCAGTGGGTGGGGCGCCTCCCACCCCTGGAGCACACACTGCCTTGCCCTCACCGCCTGAGACTGCCATGCTGACAACCACCTGGCTGGGCCTCGGAAGAAGGTTCCTGAAAGCTCGTTTGGGTGGGCGATGTTTACCTTTGTGTGTCCTGGTCTAGTACTGCTTGGCTTCCAACTTCTGGGTTGGATGTGCATGTGCTGCGTGGTTATGTATGCTCTACATGCAAGGATACTACACTGCTGCCTGACTCAGGTAAAGCTGGTGCTTGCTTGTTGCGGGCCATAGCTTGCCTGACTCCAGACTTCAAGATGGTAGAGTGTCCCACATTAGCACAACCTAGCCAGGATGGCCATCACGTGAGCTGGAAGATTTGATAGCCCTGTATCAAGAACAAGCACTATTGCTAGTTGCTTACAGTAGAGACTTTCTGAAACGTCCTGCAACTGACAGGCTGCTCTGCTCTGTTCTCTGACACCGCTTTGCCTGGGATGCTAGCCTGCTCCTCTCCAGGATACCCTAGAATTTTGCAGCCTCATATCTCGATTGCGCAATGGATGGCTTGTGGCATTGATCAGGATAGCTAACCACAATCAGTAGTAGGTGAAAGGGACGCTGTCTCGAAGGTTGTGAAGGTGACCTAATTGTGTTCACCTGGGCTGCCTGTGACTCCAGCTATCGGTAAAGTCATACTTAAACTCTCGACCTGTGCGCTGCCATAAACCTCTACGACGTCGTCAAGTACAACCCTGCCTCATATGCACACGGCTTCGTCCACTTCTGGGCCCTGTTTCGGTGCTGAAGCTCGTGGCATCTCCCCGCATGCTCGATCGGCGAGGGAGGCCCAAAACCAAGGCTCCTGCAATATGGCGAACTCGTAAGACAGGCCACAACTATGTTTTAATCCCGGCTGAGGATAAAAAGTCGTGTTGCTTCGTTGGCGACCATCTTCATCTATGGGACGTTTCCGAGGGAAAGGGGGAAAATCTGGGGAGGTCCATAGCTGCATGCATTCTGAGGCCAGGCTTTCATGAGGTGCCAACGCTTGCATTGATATTGCTGTTGGGTAACTAGTACTAGTACGCTAGGCTTACCCCTTCTTATGCGCAACTCATAACAGTTGTGGCCACATGCATGCATATGGCAACTGTTCCTAACTAGCTATCACCCAAGCTTCCGGCGAGCGCCCTGTATACACCTGGCTCGGAGCCACACTCAATGCCCTGCATAATATACAGCCTTGTATTTGAGTGGGACTAGGAGCGAACTGCAGTTGTGTCACCACACTGTACACATTGTATGTACCAGTTGTGGCATGCCTGGTGACGTTCTCAGCCCAGGCTTGTAACCAGCAGGTTCAGGGAGACATCCTTAACTACAGTCTATCATTCCATTCAACTAGCCACACGTTACTGAGGGTAGCTCCAGCAAAGCCAGTTGCGCTGCACCGCCATGCAGCGCCCCCTGGCGCCCCGACACCCTTTAGGGACGGGCCACCTCCCACAACCACAACCAGGCAGAACCAAGGGCACCACACCCCCTCAAACCTCCCTTATCAGCACACACAGCCTCATTCTGCGTGCAACAGCAGCGTCCACCAACCAGCAAAAACGCAGGCATGGCGCTAGCTGCCAGGCATCTGGAGAACCACACAACAGCGCACCGGGCACTGCACCCACCAGCACAGACACATACACAGATACAACCACAGCCGCAGAAAGAGTAGCAACCACAGAGGTTGCCACAGGCACAGGCACTGATATACCCTTAGCGGTGGCATCAGTGAGCCCAGCTGCGGGTGGTAGGCAGCAGCAACCCCCTGGTGCCACAACGCTGCCAGAGGTACGTGGCTGCAGGCCTGACGTCACAAAGTAGATAAGGCGTTATTCAAGAGGCTTGTTATTCAAGAGGCTTGTTTAGGAGCACTTGCCACAGCTATCGCACAGGTTGGCTTCACACGTACGGTGTACCTTGTCTCTGGTATGCTGGATGTTAGAAGCCCTGTGCATGTTCAAGTGTGTCTGCATGTAAGCCATAGCACTGGTTGGGCTAGCGTATCAAACTGCACTTTTGTCATAACACCCTGTTCAGACCGTACGCCTACCCCTAGGGTTTAGGGTTTTCTGCCCCTTTCCCTGCAGGAGCGCCTGCGCCAGCTGCGGCGCGAGGGGCTGCTGGTGGAGCACATCACAAAAATAGGTGAGCGTAGATGCAGGGGCCACCATGGGGCATAGGCGGTGAGGCGGTGTGTGCAGCATGTCAAAGCTTGTGCACAAGTACATGCCGGGCCCACAAAGCGCATGCCGCAGCCCAACTCATGCCATTCCACAACCGTGTATGTGGCAGGTTCCCCTGGGCCCCATGCGCATTTATTATTTAGCCACCCAAATGTTTTCTATGCGCACCCTCCCCCACCCATGCACCCGCTGCACGACCTGCATTTGCCCTGCTGTGCCCCATCAAGGTGTGCGTTGTACCTCCAGGCCGCAGGGGAGTGTGCCCCTACCTGCTCAATGAGATCCACAGCCAGTGGCGGGCAAGGGAGGTGGTGCGGCTGCATGCCAAGGGGAAGCACGCAACAAACATGAAGGTAGGGGGAGGAAAGGGGGTTGGTCAAGGGTGTTTGCGCTGCAGAAACTGACAATGGACATGCATGTGGGCGTGTAGCCAAGGGTTTTCCTAGCGCTCTGTGGAGTACGTGTAGGGTACACCAGCCATGGTACTTGCGGCACAGCACATGGTTGCAATGGTGATTGGTGGGCTGGCTTACCTTGCAGCTGCCCCACCCAAGTGCCCTCGTAACCTTTTGCTGTAACAAAAAAGTATAAATTGGCATAAAACAACTTCAAAAGCAGGCGTTTCATTTTCACCACAGACGTCGCATGCTGGGGTTTCCCCACCACTGTGCAGGCTCTGGCTGAGGAGCTGGAGGCAGCCAGTGGAGGCATCGTGGTGCACCGCACGGGAGGGCGCATGCTGCTGTACCGGGGGGACCACTACGACCCCCAGCGCCACGTGGCGCTCTCCCGCAACCAGCTCAGTGCGCACATGGGGACAGACAACTACGACCCATCCAAGGCGGGGCCGGAGACGCTCGCGCGCGCTGCGGCGGCGGCGGCACAGCGCGCAGCGGCCAAAGCTAAAGCCGCGCAGGCGGAGGCAGTTTGGCACAAGGAGAATGCAGCCGAGTAGGGTTTAGGGGTAGGCGCTGGGACATTCAACCTGGAGCATTTTGGAACCCTATGCGAGTTGGTGCAGTTGAACCACACCCCAGTTTGTTTCCAGTAACTAGTTCTCAGAAGAATGTATTTGCAAGTCAGCATGATGCTTCAGCCATTGCAGTAGCTAGAATTCAACACCGGAAGAATTATAGAGTTGAGGTCAAATATGGCGGCACAGCTAGGATTGAAATCGTTAAATGAATTGAAATGCTCCGTTGACGGCAGCTGCCACATATTTTAGTAATTTAGGATTTCTATAAGGTACTGTTCTTGAATGTCATTTAGTGTGACACAACTGATTCTGAAGCAGGTCCTTCCATTCAATGGAAGGGAATGGCCGGGACATCGATGCATCATGCACCGGTAGTGATTGATGCGTAAGACATGCCTTCTGTTGCATTCGTTCTGGCTGGTGTGGTGCCCTGGTGCGAGCCAGTGGCCCCCTAACTACGCCTCTGTGCGTTCCCTTTCTTTCTTTCAGGCTGCTAGAGGTTGGACGCCATGGCAAACTCTCAAATTGTTCACAAGTAGCTATAGACCGTACACGTGTGACACAGAGTGCCGATCCGGGAAACAGGCCCTGGCTTGCCAGAACTTCTGCTTCAAGCACATTGCACATACTTCCGGACAAACTGCGTGAATCCAATGCCATTGGGTAATCAGATTCCATATTTGCACTGCCAACTGTTGTTACAGAAATTCGCATGATGCAAATCCTTCAACCTTTTCTATGCACTACTCAAGTGATAGCAAGATCTGCCTGATTCAGACAACACTACTGAATATGGTTTCAGGAAGTTCACTGTGAGAAGAGATTGATGTGCTTGGAAGACGTTGTCGTCTCAAAAATTGGAGGACCATGTTGGACCATGATCGGCCTGGGCATATGACATAAATGTGGCTAAAGCCAGAGGGCCTCGCAGCAACAGCAACAAAAACACAAATACCAATACTGTTGAAAATGGTGTACGCAAATCATATGATATGCCACAGCAAAAGCGATTAGACTTCCGATGCAATAACATGCGAATACGCTCACATGCATGGGGGAAAGTGGCATCTTAGCCATGTCAAACTGTCACGGAAACTGAGCATGCATGCAAGCTGCTGCAGCCCCCGGAAAGAACAGAATAGTGAGCAAAATCATGGCCCATCCCCAAAAGTACACAACTGTTTGCCAGCCAAATCTCAGCGTAAAAGATACCCAAGCCCCAACACCAAAACCTGCTGTTCAGCTGCTGAGTGCTCAGTTCTCTTCTCAAATCACCCCCCCGGGATGGTGCCCTGCAGAACGAGCAACGGCAGGGGGCCCATAGCTGCGCTGCGGAATTCAAACATCGCGCGCATGCACCTGGCCCCCCGCTGCCTCACTCCTCCCTGGCCCATGTCCTGAGGACAAATCAGGGGCCTTGCCCCAGCACGGTGTGCTGTGCGTGGTGCTGCCCGCCCTACTTGGCGATGCTGTTGCTGACGAACTTGTTGAGCTCCTTGTTGATGTACTCCACGCTCTGCTCCTCGCTGAAATTGGTGAAGGTGTCGGTGTCGAGGCTGATGGAGCCGCCAACGTTCTGCACAGGGGGGGGGGTTGAGAGTGAGTACCAGGGGAAGCAGAGCGGTTGTGTGGCATGGTAAGAACCGGGTCAGGACGGTGCCAATCTCTATAGCATACGGGGTAGGCAGGTAGCGCGCATTGCACACTACTGATTGACAAGGATGGACAAGCAGCGCATTGCCCATGGCGTGTGTGGTCCAGATTACACACACTCACACACACTGACTTGCAGCTTTTTTCCCCCTCACCTCAGCGGGTGCGTCCACCACCAGTCCAGCCTTCCATGCAGGGTCGGAGGGCAACATGGGCTCCAGACCCTCCTCCAGCAGCAGGGTGCGGTAGCTGGCAGCCTTGCCAGCGGACTTGGTCAGGTTTTCTTGCGAGTCGGTCCAGGAGATCTCCACCTCCCTGATGGTGCCCAAGCCGCCGTTCTCGCACACCAGGTCCTTGGTGGGCGCGTTGTTGGAGGCCAGCAGGTTGATCTGGCGGGGGGTGAGGGTCTGCGGAGGGGAGGGGAGGGGTGAGGGACAGTGTAGGTGCATCGTGTGTGGCATGCAATATGGGGCAGGCCATTGGGTACCGCACACCCAAAATGGGGTTACAGTGGCGCACAGCACAGTGTCACAGTGGCGGGGCCAGTTGGCACACGAGGCAAGCAGGGGTGTTTGCGGCGCCAAGCCCAGGCAAGGCTGGGTGTGTGTTGTGCGTACCGGCAGTGCGCTGATGTTGAGGTATGTCTTCACGCCGTCCACCACTGTGTAGGCGGTGCTGGGCCACACAAACTCGAAGGTTGGGGATGGGCCGTCAAACTCTGGTCCCCAGTTGTGCACCTGCACGCCTGTGATGACTGCGTAGTCGGCCTTGGCGGGGTCAACGGCCTTGCTGCATGGGGGAAGGGGGAATCGGTCAGTGACATTGTCAATGCATGGAGAGGGTGGGACCATGATGGTTGCCCATGTATACATATGGGAACAACGGAAGAGTCAGTCAGGGATATTATCAATGCATGGAGAGGATGCAATTGTGATGGGTGTTCATGTACACAAAAAGGAACAAACACTCAACACTGCATGTGCCTTTCCAGAGCGTGTGAACCCTAGCCCAGGGTTTTGGTTAAACACGGCGCCCTACCTGACAAGGTACTCCAGGTCATCGCTGATGGTCCTCTCAGCCAGCTTGGTGATATCCACCAGGTCCATTGCCTTCATGGCCTCCTCGGATGTGCCCTCAAAGCGCAGGCGGCGGGCCAGGCGCTGCTTGAGGATGGACAGCTCGGGGTCAAGGGGGTCGTGCACTGCGGGGGAAATGGTGGTGGGTGAGGATTGAGAGGGGAAGGGAGAGGAGTTTTTAGTGCGCATCCCCAGGCGTGGGAGCGGGTCAAGGGTTGCGCACTGTGGGGTGCAAAGAATCTGGGATTAGGGAGGTGTCCAGGCATGGCATCAATGGTGGCTTTTTAATTCCCCATGCAGTGCAACATTGTGAGAAGGTTGGTGTGCACTTGACAGGGTGCGTACCTCCGGGGATCTTGCAGGAGTTGGTGATGCCGTTGGCCTTGATCTCACCCAGGGATGCTGCCAGGGCGCCGCATGCGCACGACTCGCCTGGGCGGCCAGGGCGGGAGATGGCGCCCACCTTGCCGGTGGCGTCTACAGCAATGTGGGGGAAGGAGAAGAACACGTAGCGCTCCTTGCCGGATCCCTGAAAGGCATTGGGGGAACAAAAGGGTTCAGGGCCTGCTGAATGTATTTCAGGAATATGCAAGGCAGCTGTAGGATGCTGGCAGCCACCCTTGAGCCAGGGAGATCACTTATCCACACGTGCAGTTTATCATACAGTGATTTATACTGCGACGCAGATGACGGCAGCGGGTACGTGTGGATTGGGTACCACGCAGGGTTTTGCAAGGGTCCCGCTGTCTCACCGAGCAGATTGGCGAGTGGCTGAAGCCTGCCTTGAGGCCGGTCACACCGCAGGTGAGCACACCACCCAGGCCGTTGGTGTTGAAGCCGGAGCCAAACACGTCCTCGATCTTGTACTTGAGGCTGTTGGTGATCTCATCACGGCACAGGTTGACCATGGCTGTGGGTGAGGGGAGGAGGGGGTCAGTGCTGGGTGCACTGGTGTGGGAACCCTTCTAGGGTTTAGGGTATGTGTGTGGGTGTGCAGGTGTGCGCTTTCTGCCAACCAGGACAGCAACAATACAATGCAGCCACGCTCCGGCAAGCTCTTCAAAGGCATATCGCAGTGGTTGCACTCAGAAGGACAGCGTCTGCCAAGCCCCAGGCACAAGCAACATCTCCGAGCATGCCGGGCCTCACCGATGGAGTTGTCGCCGGTGAAGCCAAAGGCGTACAGCGCCACCTCCACGCGGGAGATGAAGTCGTCGATGCCCATGGCGCCGTCGAAGCTCTCGTTCACCACCTTGGCGCGGCCAGTCACGTAGGCCTCTGCGGCGTACTCCTCCTTCACCAGGCTCCCGGTCTTGGCATCGTTCTTGAACAGGGACCAGAGACCGTTCTGGGCAGCAGCCTGCACTGGGGCCCTGGAGAAGCAGAGAGAGGGACGGGTTAGGGGCAGGTTGCGGCGAGGGACAGGGAGAGTAGTAGGTGTATTGGTGGGTTTGCAGACGACAGGTGGGGCGGAATGGAGGCATGACAGTGAGATGGGGGCCTTGCGACGAAATGCGAGAAGTGCAGGAGAGCTTGAAGCAGTGCACTATACTTGCAATAACAAACCAATCTGCCGGAAGGCTTTTTTGGTTGGGAACTAGCATACTTCTGATAGCGTGCACTCCAAGATAGGGTGTTGGAGAAGTTTGCTGGTGGCCGACAGATCGCCCAACAAAACCCGTTGCGAGACTGGCAGGGTGGTACATTGTGCGCGTTGGGCACTTACTTGAAGGAAGAACGAGACCTGGTGCGCAGTGGGACAGCTGCCAGGCCCTTGGAGCCCTTGGTGAAGCTGCCCTGGGTGCTCGTGGGCAGGGTGCTGGTGGGTGCCATAGTCTGTGCCATCACCATCTTGCTACGACAGTAAACGACCGTGTGAAGTCAAAGGGTTAAGGGTGTGTTCACAGTGTCGAGTAGGGCCGTGCAAGAGATAGCGAAAGGCGTTGAAAGCAAGAGTTGGCAGGCACGAGTTGTGAGGGGACAGCTGCAACAGGCGAGCTTTATGTGTTTGGCACTTGTTGTAGATGCTGCTGCGGGGCTTGCAGGTTGGAAAGTAAACCACCTCGTAGAGTCTACAACCCTCCCTGGAAGGCTTAAGAAGGCTACTACGCTCGAACGGACTGTCGAAAGGATACGGGACTGGAACGAAAAGCGTCTACTACAACCGCCGCCGATCGCCGCCGTTGGAGGATTTTGGCCGGCGGCAAAGGGTTGGCGGTTAGGGTGTTGGAGGAAGAGGTCACTGTCATAGTATGCGACCACACCTACTACCCACCATTCTCTGTTAGCCAATAAAGGGTGCTGCCTGCACAAGTCCTCCTACAGCACACGCAGAAGGGGTCACTAGGTCAAGGGTCTGGGCCAGCGCTGCCACTAGGCCTTGCTTGCCTAGCCCGCCTAAGTTAGGCGTTAAACCCACTTGCAGTGCGTGTTCTTGCCTTGGTGTGATCGAGCCTGGGACCCTAGGGCTTGACACCCTAGGACTTTTGCTACCCTTGTCACTACCGTATACACTTTGTGGACCTGCCGACTAGACCTGTAACTGCAACACTGACACCCCAACCCACATTGGCACCAGAGCAAACCAGCCTCCCACCCAAAACACACACGCTCACTTGGTGCCAGGAGCCCCCTCCAAACCACACCCTCAAAGCTCACCTGCACCCATCACCCTCCAGCACCACCTCCCGCCGTGCACTTGACCGAGCTGCTTGGAAGAACAGCAAGGCTGCTCGTGCCAGGGTTTGACGGGGCATGCTGCTGCTGCTACTGGTCCGAGAGCAGCTTGAATCACATTTGCAGGACTGTGACCCCCCTTCCAGCGGAATTCAACACGTACCAGAAAGACCTGTGCACATGGGAGTGGCCCACTGAAGAGGCCTCTAGGGTCACAAGTCATGACAGTGCTGTCAAGGTCGAGAGCTTTTATACCCAAAGGCCTGACAAATGTTGACACTGTGGTTTGACAGAATGTCATACTTCACTGGGTAATTTTTCCCTCTGGGTTAGTTTTGTCATTGGGTTAACTGGAAGGGTAGCTCCACTGAAGCTTGTTGATGCCCAGCTGTATTTGCGTGTTCACTCAGCAAGTCGCAACGCAATCCTTTGGCTAAGCACATTAAATATGCCGCTTTATCTCTTGCCCACATGCATCTCCTCGGATACCGCTGTTCTCGCTGTGTATAAAGTGCATGCATTTCACTGCATGGTCGACATGCATGCATGCCTGTGCCTGTGCCGACCGGTACTTCAGCGCTGTCTCACGCTTCGTCACGTATTCGCGTCCCTCGCCCCAATGAAACTTCATCCGCAAAAATACATCCAAGCACTTGGATATTGGACATGAGGCTGTACTAAGCATAAAAATAAAGCCATGGTCCCGACCAAGCAGCAAGCAAAAGTGCTCTCAAACTACAGCTGCAGCAATTCAACCCAGATATGTGAAGTGTTTGATTGGTCGCTTCGATAGCGGACTTGACGCTATGCACCTGCAGCTCAACTGTACTGAAGTGCTTAAAAGTGTTATGTGAAACAACAAGTGCCGAGTCAGCACGCCGAGTCAACGATTCCCACATTGAGCATTTTGGCTTTCCCTGCAATGACTGTGATGGGTACCAGGCAAAGCACTCTACCACCTGGTCCCAGGTCTTAACCATGGCAGCGTTGATAATTTTCTAACAATCAGGCAAGAGCAACAGTCAAAAGTGAAAAAATTGCAAGCGCTGCGCACAGCACATGGGAGACAAACAAGTTTCTGACATTTAAAAGTTATAGCCGGAACACATTAAATCCCACACTATTGACTGAATACATAAACCATGTTTTGTGACAGGCACAATAAATGCTGGACTACCAACCACTTTCACCTTTAAGGTCACGTTTGTTCTTTTATATTCAATAATGTGACAAAACAAATAGCACACCTCAACCCGTGGTGCGCAGCGCAGGCAGACCCGCCTTGAGCCCACCCAGCGCCTTGCAAACCCCGTCCTCGTGCACCTTGTCCCACCGCTGCACCTGCCCGCCATCCACCAGAGGCCCCGCCCCCTCACCCCTCTGCCAGCACGTGACATACAGCAGCTGGAGCTGAGTCAGCGAGCTGAGCTGGCATATGGCACTGGAGACCTGGCCCTCGCTGGTCGGCAAGCACAGGCCCAGCTGCAACCTGGTCAGCCCAGTGAGGGTGCTGAGGCAGGCCAAACCTTGGTGGGAGCAGTAGGTGAGGGGCAGGTGCAACCCTTGTAGCCGTGTGAGGGTTTGCGTCCACAGCTGCAGGTGGGCGTCTCGCAGCAAAGGGGGTTCGCGGTCGTGGGTGGGCTGGAAGGTGAGCTCCCTCAAGGTGGGCGGTAGGCGGAAGGGGGTGTGGCCCTCCTGTGCTGGACCTGCAAGGGGTTCGGGTTTCTTGTTATCAATTAACGATGTTTCAATACTATTTTCATGGGGTACATGGGGCACAGCACCCTCACCTGGGTCCGCAACTCGCAATGTCAGTTGAGTGAGGCGCGCCAGGCCACTCAGTGCATCCTCGCACAAAGCGCGCTCCACCTCAGCTACACAGTCCAACATCAGCTCCCGGAGACCGGTGAGATGCCGGCAGATGCTGCGGAGGCCTCTGCTGCTGCACGTGTCAGCCGGACCATGGCCATGCCTGCACAGCAGGGCAGGGGCAGGGTGGTAGGTTGATGGGAGAAACAACAGGATGGGAAGCATGTAGCGCTGATGTACAGGTATATGTGTGCGGCTGTCCCCCATGGCTCTGGCAGCTGGGAATGGTTGATTATACATACTGTACATCAAGGTGGGTACCATCGCCTGGCATGCATGGGGTCGTTGCCCAACAGGCGCCACCACATGCCCAGTGGCTGGGTGGATATGTCAATTGGAATGAACAGTAAATTTGTTTCTTGGAATTGTTCAACTGAATAATGACAATACACAAAAATAATTACGGTACATAAATTTTCATTTGTACCTTGGGGATCCGTTGAGCGTGAGACTTGTGAGGCCTGCCAGCTGGCGGCACATGGCCTCTAGCCCCTGGTCGCTGACCCCCTGTTGCCCCTCGGGACCAAAGGTGATCTCAAACTTGGCGAGCTTGGTGAGCTGAGCAAAGCACTCCAACAGACCAGCGCACACACGCACTGCACCCAGGCAAGTGAGTGGGTGGTGACTTGTTCTCACTACTCATGACTTAATTGTCACAATGATCAGTATTGCATTCCACAACCCAGCACGGTACCAAGGTGCGGCTAACACTGTATCCCAGTATACTGCGCAGCGCTGTCCCCAGTGTGGCAGTCAGGTCCCTTCCTTCCATCACCGCAATACTCATCTTTTTACCCCACAGGGGGGCAAAAAGGCGTGAAAGGAAGCAGGGACAGATGTGCCTACGCTATTTCATGCCAGTGACTGCATAGACATGCAAGGCAAAGTGGGCTGCAAATTGAAATGCATGTGGAGGGGGAACTGGGCCCTGCCCAAAGTAGTACGGGGAGGAGCATCACCACCCGCCCTGGCACGTTAGCCAACCCCGCACAAGCAACATGGCCACCATGCTATTCTGTGATTTCAGGCACACACAGCTCCTTCACAGTTCAAACCCAAACACCACGACTAGGGTTTCTCCACACGCACCTGGGCAATGGATGGTCAAGCACGTGAGCGAGGTCAGCTCAGACAGAGGGCGCACGTCGGTGGCGACCTCGTACTCCTCCAAATCCAGATTTACCAAGGTGGTGGGCCGTGTGGGCCCCAGCAGGCTGGCAATCTGAGTGTCCAGCCTCCGGCCCCACAGGGAGACAGTGAGGCGCACGCCTGCGCACACCAAAGCCCTGGTGAGGGTTCTGGCAGGGTGGTGGTAGGGCGAATTGCGGGGATTGCAAGTGCAAGTGCAAGGGCAGACTGGTACTGCAGGTGATAGGACTTTTTATGAGGCTGGCGGGACCACCGTTTCGCACATGCAGGGTGACCCATGGAAAATAGGAATCGCAAGGGTTTCCCTTGTTGCTAACCAGGGTATATGCCTGTGCCCACCTCCCGCGCTGACCCTGTCCCAGCAGTGCGCCACGCTCACGTTTGTCAGGCGGGTGCGCTATGTTAGGGTTTAGGGTTTAGGGTTTGGGGTTTTGCCTCTGCCTACCTGCTGCGCTGACCCTGTCCCAGCAGTGCGCCACACTCACGTTTGTCAGGCGGGTGCGCTGCCAGTCAAGCTGGAGCTCCGTCAGGGAGGGCATGCCTGTGAGCACGACAAACAGCACCTGGTAGCCAACTCCGTAAACCCAAGGAAATATCAGGGCTTAGGCCCTAGGTTAGGGTCTGCATTGGACATGGCGAATACTTTGCTTGCTCCATGAAACTGTGGTTGGTTACACAAAGCACATCCAATTCCCTTTAGTGCTGGTGGTAGGGGCCATAGCGGTGCTGAAGGTGCACAATGACTACAACCCTAAATTCTAAACCTAAAGCCGAAACCTTGAACCCTACACAATGTTGAAAATGCACGCCCACTGTAAAGTCCCCTTTGCTAGGCACCTACTGATTGGACTTGACCACTTGGCAGCACAGATCACGTAAGTTTGCATGACAAGCCGAAACCCTAAACCCTCCACAGTGCTGTAAGTGCACGCCAGCTAAGACAGCGTACGCGTCCCACCTGCCACCGCCAGGAGGGTTGCGTCCTCCACCAGCATGGGCAGCTTCAGAAACTGCAGGCTGGGCAAACCCTGTAGGGTAATCAGGTCGTCCTCCCGCGCGTTGTCCCCCGCTTGCATCTCAAGCTCCAGGTGGCGCAAGCTGGTGAATGGGGCCAGCAAGGGGGAAAGCCGTGGCCAGGGGAGGGCAACGGGGGGCCACGTGGGGGGGACCACCGCGTACAGGTGGGTGAGGTGGGTGGTGGGGAGGGCGGTGAGCAGGCCTTCGAGGGGGAAGCGGGTGATGGTCCCGGGGATTAACACTGCATCCCCGAGGTATATCTCAAAATGCTGCAGCTGGGATAAACTTGCCAGGTGGGTCATTTCAGAGTGCCCGGCAGCGCAGTAGAGCTGAAGCTTGGTGAGGGCGCTCAGCGGGGTGAGGCATGCGAGTCGGGATTCATGATCACCACCACCACCACCACCGCCACCGCCGCCACCACCGCCAGACTTGACCTTCACGCTGAGCTCACTGATGGATGTCAGTAGGCTGACCGCCTGCATGGATGCCACAGGGGCGCCTCGGGACACGTCCAGGTAGACTGATTCGAGCCATGGCAGCCTGGCGAGGAGCCGCATGCCAGCCTCTACCACCCCTTGATCGGTTTGGGAGGGGAGGGTGAGGTCCAGCTGGCGCAGCAGCAGCAGGTCCTGGGTGCGAACCTGCAATGGGTGTGGTTAACCCTACTTAGGGGGGGGTGAGCACGTGCATGGGGATGGGTACGTACCAACCAGCGAGAGTGCCCGGGAGGATTACCCTGGCAGGTGTACTTCCCGGAGCTCCCTAGGGGAGATGCATACAGTGTGAAGCTAGACACGCAGGTGCAAGACGGCACCAAGGGTAATAAGATTATACTAGGGCTGTTATTATCTTATTACCCTTGACGCAACCCTCCCAGCAGTGGCAGCTGGGCACCCCTTCCCCTGCCAGCGTGCACCCCCAGCAATGAGGTCCCTGGGATCGCACCTGGGCAAGCTGCTGGTGCCAGGTGTCGAGAGCTGGTGAGCTGGCAGGCAGGCACGTGGCGTGCACCCTGTGCATGCAGCGCAGGAGCACCTGGCTCCATGGCTTGCACACGCTGCTGCAGGGCACCAACTCACGTGGCTTTAGCAGGCGCGCCACCTCCTGCGGTGCGTTGTGCATACCACCAGGTTTTGGCATCAAGATAGGACTGCGCATTGTCCTGACCGGCAACCATTATTGCAAGTTCACAAAGTGCACTCGCCAGGCAAGGGTGGACGTGCAATCAGTGGACTTTTTGTGGTGTTGTGCACTTTGGCCCTTACCAGGCTGCCTACCTCCTGCAAGGCATGCAAGTTGTGCGTCACACCCACGCATTTGGGGTTGGGTGGTGGGAGTATACCACTGCTTTGGTTGGCAATGTATGGTGGGAGTATACCACTGCTTTGGTTGGCATTGGATGGTGGGAGTATACCACTGCTTTGGTTGGCAGTGTCCAGCAGCCTTGACAAACAGCTAACCCTAGGTTACACGATCTTATCCCGATTCAAAAGCATGAAGCCACACCTGCAGCAGGCATGGAGGCAGCTGGTCCCACTCGGAAGCATTCCAGATTTGATATGAAGTACCGTCCATGCAGCCCTCCATAGATGCAGTTGAGGAACCCAACTAGGGGACCTCACTCCCAAGTTGAGTCGCCCACCAGTCCGCAGACCCACAGAAATTGGAGTTCCTTCTTGCAACGGGCGAACTGTTGGAATAAGGGCTGCGATCAGATTGGTTAAACTACGGTTCAGAAATCAGGAAACGGGCGCTGCTGGGGGCAGTGAGGTAAAATGTGCAACATGCATGCATCCGTGCATGCATGCAGCGATGTCTAGCCACGAACGAAACTAGCTAGGCCGTCAACTACCGGTTGTGCCTAGACATCACAACAGCCTGTTGCAAGCTTGTGCTTCTGTACGAGTGGGTGGGGGGGCCTTTACAAGGACAGTGACTCCCTGCGGACTCGCATATGCATATGCACACGTGGAATACAACACGGAGGGTACAGTGCCGGTAGCCCGGGTTTTACTTGTTATCGGTTGCTGAGTGCTGGTAGAAGTTGGTTTCTTTGAGGACACGGTGGCTGTATGTGTGCCGAGCAGGCAGGCTGCCTCGCCAGCTCCAACGCCTTTCGCCATCTTGTTCTACGACACCACCCCACCAGGCCATGGGCATGGAGGGCATGCCAGGGGTGAACATGCCTGTAGCGCGACTCCACGCGTATAGGCGGTGGCTGGTGTACCTACTCGTTTTCGAGACTATTCAAGCGACTGGTAAGTTCTTTACAACGTACAGCGGTTCCGGGCTCTTCTAGGACGCTGGTGAGATGATAGATTGCTCACCATGGCGAATGGGCGTGGTGAGCACTCTATCAACTCCACCAGCACTGGGCTGCACCCCAAGGCCACCCAGCATGTGAACAGGCGTGGTGTACTACCCACCACACTGAAACCAGGGTTCCGTTGATAACCCTTGGGCCATAGAACCAGGTCCCAGGGGGAGGAACAAGCATGCAAAACCACTAACCCATGCAGGACTAGGGCTGCATGGCTGCAGCCCACCCTTGCCACCTGTGGGTCCATATCCTGGCTCCCCAAGCTCGCATTTCTTCTAAATACTACCCTAGACCCTAAACCCTAAACCGCATGCCCCCTGCCCCCAGTAGCCCACGCCGCCCCTTCCAAGCTGCCAGAGTCCTCCGGCACCCTCAAAACCCTAAACCCTGCTGCCACGCTGGAAGGCCAGCGGCGCAGTGGGTTCTACTACCTCCCTCCCCGCGTGAAGGGCAGGGCACTCCCCCTGGTGGTGACGCTGCACGGGCAAGGGGGGGATGGCAGCGACAGGGGAGGGCTGATGGGCCTGGCCAAGGCTAAGGGTTTCTTCATAGTGGCACCCTCCTCGACGGGGACTCAGGTAAAGGCACCATGAACACAATCCAAGTGCCCATTTGCTATGCGTTTATGAACAATCTTGGCTACATTCAAGCCGCACCTGACCGGCCTGTCTGTGTTCTACAGCATTGCTGGTGTGTAGTGTGCCCCTTTTGCTGGGTCAATGTGTTTCTCTATTCCTTGCTTCCTCCCCTGCAGGGCTGGCTGTCTGCCGGTGGGCCAGTCACGCACAAGGGCGCCCTCCCCTTGTCGCAGCTGGTCACCCCCCCTGGCCAGCCTGACGCCACAGACCGAGGCTACGCATCGGTTGAGCTGCTGCACATGCGCGCATGCGTACAGGAGGTGCTGGCCATGACTGGTGGGTGTAGGGTTTAGGGTTTAGGGTTTAGGGTTTAGGGTCTGCATTGGCTGGGTTTTTCACCTGCGTGCATGCATCCTGGAGGTAACTGGGCGCATGAGAGGGCGCGAATGCGGAAAATTGTGCGGCTCAAATGCACATTACTCAAGCCTTGCAGACATTGGCCCCCACATAGTCATACGAGTACCGGATGCATGGGTCCACATGCCATTTTCACGCCCTGCCAATGTCGACCGGGGTGCACCATGTGCAACTGTCGGTGATCCCGCATCGCCTGCCCCGCGCTTGTCCCCAATACGCTCCCATGCATGCCGCATGTGCAGGTGTGGCGCTGGATGGGCGCGTGCTGGCGGTGGGCTTCTCAGCTGGAGGTGGGTGGGGTGGGGAAGGGGCCGGGGGGGAGAGCATCACACATTGCACGCTGCTCAACTCATGCAGCACTTTTTTCCGGCTGGATCACTGCCTTTCTTCCCAGGCCTTGACTCTACCGGCAGCAGAGCAGCGCACAGCTCTGACTCCCGCAAAGCACCACAAAATTCTCAGCACAGTCGGCTGCAATTCCTGCTCAGCCTTCACACTGGGGCCCCACTTCCTTCGTGTCAATGCCTCCATGTACTGCCATTACAGGATGATAAATTAAAATTTAACGCTGATACTTGCACTCACAAGCAGGAGTGGATCCCCACTGTGACAGTGGCCACCCCCCCATACATCCCGTCATTCACACTTTGTCCCCCTGGTGCCTAAGCAGGTTTCAATGCATTCTACTTTGCCACCAATGACCGCTTCTTCACAGCGGCTGCCGCCACACACAGCGCATACAATGCCTGGAGCCTGGGGAAGCTGTCGCCCTCGCAAGGGTTTTGGATGAGCACCGGCAAAGACGACGGGCCTTTTCCCCCTGCCCTTGTGCAGGGGAGGTCGCAGGCGCTCAAGCGCATCTACCCAAAGGCACGCGTGGCGTATAAGGTGCGACCAACTTCACTTCCTTTTAGTATTACAGGATATTTTTAGTTCATTTCATTTTACTTTTAATTAAATTGTTGTTGCGTAACTTGGGGTACAAGGCATGGCCAGGCTGGAGGTGCAGGGACTATAGCAGTGTAAGGTCAGTGAAGATTTTGCAACATTTCCAAATTAAAAGTGATCAATGTCCAGTAGAAATGGTTAGCGCTCCACACCAAATCAGGGTGACTTCAAAGATCCCTTCCTAATCGCCCCATCTGCTACTGATTCATTCCTGCAATGAAGTACGCGCCCATCTCACATGTGGCGGCATTGGTTGAGGAAGAAGCACATAGTTAACTAAGGTTACAGCTTCCTTGAGGTGCCATGGTGCCAGCCTGATGTGTCGCAACCATCCCAATTGAGCCCATGCCCTCCACCCTGGCGCAGGTGTACCCCGGGGGCCACTCAGTGAATGATCCTGAGCGATCAGCCCTCATAGGGTGGTGGCTGGCTGCCAAGGGTCGCAAGGTGCCCCTCCCGCCCAAGGGGAGCAAAGACTTCTGCTGGGATTACTGGTGGCGCTGCAGGAAGGGGAAGCCACTGTAGAACGCTAGCAGCTAGCATGGGAAGCCACTGTAGGATGCTAGCCACTAACCTAGGATGTTGAGACCAGTTCTGAGATAATGTAGCTACGGTAGCAATTGCAACCACCCACGCGAATAAATCATGCTTCCAATTGCTATGGAGGTCATTACCAAAACACTAGTGGCAGACAATGTCATTGTGTAACCTATTGGGAATCATATCTGCATTGTTGATATAGTTTGCTAAACTATACTGTGTAAAATATTGCGGACTGCTCGATTACGCCATTGACTCAGAGTTTAATGCATGGATACTATAGTTTTAAGAACCATTATGCCATTGGATTGTCCGACATTGGTAATGTCTGGGCCAGCTCGCAATCAAGAAGTATATGCGCCGGCGTTGAGCAGGGGTGGTTGGCCATGCATGTGTGCCATGCCTCGACAGCGGGGCTGTCGAGCACGGATCGCAGGCTTCACGTAGTGTTGATCTTCAGTCGCAGTCATCCATAAACCCTAAAACAAAAAGCAACAATACAGGTACATCACACTGTCTATATTATCAAGTTGAGTGTGATGCATCAAGGTCTGTCAAGGTCCTCCTGACAGTAATTTGTCCATTCATATGTCATACACTGTATTAACATTTTTGCAAACGACACGTGTCTTCAGATGAGCGGTGGCACTGCACGCCGTGGACATGCCTAGCTAGCTAGCCAAGTTCTGGGCGCAGTCGCAAATAACAGATGGCCCCTGCACCCTATGACAGGTACAGTCCTAATTGAATTGTAAAGCGTCAGCTGGGCGCTCTTCCATCCCCGGGGCTCCCCCCAGCTGGCTTGAACACCCGCATGGCCCCCCACATGCCCTCCACCAGCGCCCGGGCACCAGGGGCGGGGTCCCAGTAGGGCAGCGCGTCGATGAACCACATGCCCACCCCCCTCAGCCCCAGCCTGTCGGCCACCAGGTACTTGAGCGCCAGGCTCTCGGGGTCATCGTACCAAAACTGGTACACAGGGCCCCCCTGCCCCGCCTGGCAGGTGACGTAGGGGCTGAATTGTGTGGGTTCCCATTTCCTGGTGGAGCACCTCAGCTGTCCCTCCCCTTCAAATTTGCAGGGGTCGTCTAGGGTAGCGTTGAGGGACTGGGTGGCAGTGGGGGGGCTGGATTGACACGCCAGGAAGCGCTGCAGGGTGGCGTAATCAAACTGGCGGCCTGCCGCGTCGCTGCATGAGCATCCTCTGAAGGACACCTGGGGGATCTGGCACACTTCCAGGTCCAGGTTTGCAGAGTCGGGCTGTGCCACCACCCCTTGCTGGTCAGAAGCAGTTGCCCCACTCCCTTTAACACCATCTACATCATCCCCACTTCCCATCTCCACATGCACGCCCAACCCTGCTGCCGCTGGTGCTGTCTCCCCCTCCACATGGTGATCATCATCCCTCCCATTGGCTGGGGTACCCCCATGCACGCATGGGTAGCGGTAGCCGTACCATGGAACTCCCAGGATGAGTTTTTCTGCGGGGATCCCCAGGTCCAGGAACTGGCGCACCCCCCGCTCCACCAGCTCCACCGGGGAGTTTGCGCTGGCCACACAGCGGCCCCAGATCTGGGACTGAACCAACAATGGAGGGGTAGCGTCAGCATGTACGATGTGGCACGCCCCCCAATCAGGATGAACAGCAAAGCATGGTTGGCATCAACGCATATAACTGCGTTAAACAATTGCCGGCACCACAACCCAACTACAAGGGCCACTCGCTCACCAATCATCATCAACACGAGCAACAAGCCCAGTATGCCCCCACCTGCATGTCATACGCCGCAAGGAACCACACGTCTGGTTTGTGGGTGATGAGGGTCTAGGGTTTAGGGTTTACCGCGAGGGGTGATGCAGTGCCCACCTGCATGTCATACACCATGAGGAACAGCACGTCTGGTTTGTGGGTGATGAGGGTCTAGGGTTCAGGGTTTAGGGCGAGGGGTGATGCAGTACCCACCTGCATGTCATAGGCCATCAGGAACAGCACGTCAGCTGCCGCTGCCAGGCCCATCCAGTCAAAATTGCGGCCATCAACCCCGTGTGGGGACCAGGGGATGTCAACAGAGATCTGGGACCCGGGGATGGCGGCGTGAAAGGCGTCTGCTGTTTCCCTCACCTGGGTGGGAGCCACGTAGGGTATGTGAGGGTCATGCGGGCAAGGATCATGAGGGTGGGGTCCCGTGAGTGGCATTCACATGGGCAAAAGGGTCCACGGCAAAGAGATCGCATTGTATACATCCTTTGACGTGGGTGAACCCACATGGGTGCGGGGCAATGGCCTGGCGCTTGGCATTTGGAATGGTATATAAACCTGACCGCCCTTGCACGCCGTATCATGATGGTGGCGGCATGATGTCTGGTCAAGACAGCCGCAGCAGTACCCACCAGCCACACATACATACTCATACACAAACCGCCAGCCACCCACCATCAGCAAGTGCACCATCATCACGCACCAGGTTAGTGTACTCCAGTGCCAGCTGGTCACCATACCCTACAGGGTCCTCAAAGTCGAAGTTTGTCCCGTCCATGTGGTTGTCCCGCGCCTCCTGCAGGTGCGCAGCTATCCATGCCGCACGGGAGGTGGCGTTGGCAAACAGGGCGGGGTCGCCACCGCTGCGCCCATCAAGCACCACTCGAGCGCCTGTGCCAGGGGTGCAATGTTAATGGTGGTTGCGAATTTTTGACACACGATGAAACGAGTAATGAACACAATCATCTAACCAACAGGTGCAGACGGAACACGAAAAAGCCTAGGGCACATGTATTGCGCCGTTTCTAAAGGCATTTCCTATTGCACATCAAGATGTGGACACCGTGGAGGTGTATGGCACAGAGGGAATGCGTTTCACACCTGGACGCGCACTACAAAGCGCAGGTTGTGTTGGCTCGCACACCACGTGCACCACATAGCGCAATAGTGATGGGAGCGTCGCCCAACTAGCGAAGCGCTTCAATATTGAATTGGTGTTCAGGGGTACCATTGCGGGTTACATATACACCATCAACATACTTTGCTTTTGGTACCAAGGGGTATATAGAAAGAGAGACATCTATGCCCCTTGTTGGTACCCAATGCATTGCAATGCGAATCACTAGGGTTTGTGTGAGGGTTTCTTAGGGTTTGGGCGCACCCTTTGCGTGCGCCAGGCACATGAGCTGCGGGTCCTTGTTCCATGCCACGGTGGTCACCTGGCTCCAGTCGTACTGCTGGTACTGCGCGGCAGCGGTGGTGGAGAAGCCAAACACCTCACGCTCGTGCCGCACCTGGACGGGGAAGTGGTTTCACCACAGTTGTGGGGGGTGGGGATTGGGTGCATGGGGTCCACTGGTGGGGAGAGTGGGAGGCCGAAGGGGCGAATACGAGCACTAGTACTAGGGCGTTACATAGGTTGCAGTGGCGAATAGCATAGTGGGTCCCACAAATGAAAGTGCATGCATGCATGCATGTGTGACAATTCCGACATGCATGCATACGCAAATACAGTGAGAATACCCTAGCTGTGGCCGTGTTTCACCATTATTTGCAATAAAGTTCCATCTTGGGAACAGCCGGACACCATGCGTTTCTGTCAAGCAAGTTTTGCACCGATGCATGCATGCAATCTTTGCAACGGCCCACTACATACTGTAAATACTGGACTACCGACAGTGTGCGCCCACTGCAGCGGCATGCCCATTTGCAAGCAGTGCTATGGTGCCATGCAGCTGGTATGGCGAGTGCCTGAGGTGAAGTGGGTGCTTGCAGCACGTTGCATGCCATACCTGGACTGGCTTGCACAAGTCAGCGTGCTCGCACGGGCAAGGCTTAGGTGAAGCGTGGCACGGTCTTGGGTAACAGCTTCCGTACAGCACTAGCAGTATTTCAAGGACTGCACACGGCAGCAGCCTGGGCCATGAACCGTGCTGCAACGCCATCACGGTCATCTCCAAGGACACATGATATCCTTATTCCAGCCACCCAGGAACAAGATACCGACACAGATATACACAACCCGCCGGCTGTGGTGGAACCCACTTGAAGGTATCGATATAAGGTATAGTTCTGTATCACGCAAGCAGTACTATTTCCCACTTTGACCAGATACCCTGACCAGGCTGCCAGTGACTGGCCCACACCAGGACAACTTGTTGGGGGAGCCTTGATGCTCACGCACAGCAATGTAGGCTTTGGCATAGGCTGTCCCAGTGTACCAGGCTGCTATATGTCTTGGTCTTGGTCCCAGTGTAACACCCAGCAGCGCTGCGCAACGATTGCCGGGGTTAAACAGTTGGCCATTGAAAGACAGACATGAGCTCAGTTTCTGGACAATGGCAACAAGCCATGGTTAAAACAAGCTTATGTGTCACACGGTACGGTAGAAGTGCCGCCCTATTCGCGCCTTTTCCATCTGTGTTCTTTCTATGGTGTTACAGTGCAGGGGCGAGCCTGAGATCAATCCTTGCGGTTTGTCTTAGACGCCCCTCTCCCCCCCCTTTAAAAAGCAACAACAAGCAAATCAGAGGACGATCAAAGCCTCAATCAGCAACCAGGAGGACTTCAATATGTCTGTGATATTCTGTTCTTCTACAGTAACAGTACATGAACAGCACAAATCCTAGGCAAACACAAGGTGCTCCCCTCACTCTGCATGGACTAGCCACGTGCACGGAAACACAAAGGGTGAAAAGCACCCCGTAGTCACGTATGACTAACGTAAATGAATGGGAATTCCCACAGCAAACAACAACCGCATGCGCAATGCTGCCCTCAGGTAGCAAGGCGCTCTAAAAACCCCAATCGGAGGCTGTGTTGTACATAAATACCACTGGTGGCAAAACTCTAGAAAGGAAATGCTGCAGTGGGCATGCAAGGCGGGAGGCCCTGCAGACAACAAACTGTGGACCCCTCTCAGTACGCGCAAAATGCCAAAAAAACAGCATGACCACGGGGAAAACGGTCAGCACATCTGTAGAAATTAACCCGAAGGGTGTTGTGACGGTGTACTATAGTTTGCTTCCTAGCAAGAAGCAAACTGCTGGGACAGGATCAGATGGTGCGGTACCGACAGGGGCCCATTAAACCATACGTTCGCCACGGGGCACGTACATATCCTGTAACCATTGAGGTGGGTTGCGTTGGCGACTCGCAAGGCGCAGGATCTACAAGGTTGCTTGGCCGCTTTCCAAAACATTGGCCATTTCCAACAAACTCTAATCTTCTCAAACAGCGGCGATAAGGCTCAATTTGACAACCTAACAGTTAACATCATCTGGACAAGACTTATCTTCTCAAGTATATCACATCTTCTCATTATACACAAAGTACGATGGGCTACGACTGGTGGCCATTCAACAACTGGAACATGCTCTAGGAGCAACTAAATGCCTTACCAAATGATGGCAGGACCCCAGTGGGCCTGAACATTTCTGGCGAGGCTCCGAACTAAAACTGACTGAGTTAAAACCCTTGTACAGGGTTGCGGCTGAGGGCTGCCAGGTGGCAGGTCACGCACTTTGCCATCCCCACACACACACTCATCCCAGCAGGGCCGCGTCTCCCAGGGCTTAGTGCCCTCTGTACCATGGCTGGTGCCCTGCTGCATGTTCTCCCTGCGCCGCTCACTTGATAAATCGCTGTGCAAAGCGCGGGTCCGACAGCCTGCAGGAGGTGCTCTTGCCAAAGAAGCCGTAGCGGTTGGTTGCCACCTGATGCACAGCAGCACGTGGGGTGAGTGTGAGGGCAATGATACAATGAAACAGTGATATGAGATCTTTCGGTGTTGATTTGGCAGGAGGATACATACAGAACTGGTGCTGCAGGTGAGTCACCCATTACCCACACCAGTCCCGCAGGCTTGTTTTCATCCATTGGTGCACCAGTACAGTTTATGGGCAATGCCAATATGGTGCAAGAGTACTACTGATACCCAGCCGGGCGCCCCAATGCAGCAGCTGCCGGGCTACTGCCAACACACTGCATCCTGCACGCTTAGGGTTTTAGGTTTCCTGGTGCGCACCCTGTCGTAGAAGAAGTCCCGCACCACCCCGGGGACCGGCTTTGTCATCATGGCCATCACCGCAAAGCTCACGTTCAGCTGCGCCCCGATGCGCATGACCGCCTCGCTCTTCACGTAGTGCCTGTCCTCCTCCACAAGCACGATAGAGGAGATGTCCTCGGGGTCCCTCCCCACGCGTTTCAGTAACACCTTCCCTGCCTCGCTTTGCAGCGCGGCGAAGCGGAAGAGGCCCTTAGTGTCCCGGGACAGCACAAAGTTTACTCCCCCGTTGCAGCTGCAAGGGAGGGGGATGGGTGAGCGCGGTTAGAGGGGTGTTCTGGGCAGGAGGGCTTGGCGTGTGCACCTTGGCAGGCGTAGTGGCAGCCCAGACGGTACAGCAGCTAGCCGAACGTCTTGACGCAATGCAATTGCACATCGGCATCAAAATGATGATCATTTTCAGTGCTGTGGTGGCGCAATCCATGTGCCAAGCAATTGCAACTGCGCGGCTGGGGGTGCACTGCACACAGCCCACCACCATTTGCAGCTTATTGCCTGCACCCAAACCCCACAAGAAGTGTGCACTTACAGGTTGCAGACGCCGTCAAACAGGATGATGGGCCGCTTGTCGTCCTCAAAGTAGTCCTCGTCATCATCCTCGTCATCGCTGGCCTCTGCAATCATGCTGGGCTGGCGCCTGACCATGCCGCTGTCCTCCCCCTCTATGAAGGTGGTCTTCATGGTGGACGCCTCTGGGAGGATGAAGGGGCCTTGCACCGAGGCCAGGTCGGTGGCAGACAGGGAGGTGGGGACGAAACACTGCGGGGATTGGGAAGGGGATGCGTCGGTGGGCTGCTTCATCCGCAAGGTGCAGGGTTATATCCTTACAAAAAGTATATGCAGAGGTTCACGCCAGGTGACGCCATGCTCCACAGGATGGAATAGGTGCTGCAGTGTCGGCTATATTGCACACACTCCAAGACCTGCCAGCAACCCACTGTGGCACACTCTTCCTCCAAGCAGCTGTGCAGCAAGCAATGTGAGGCAAGCACCAGGAGCTCTGCTGCTGCTGTTCCTCACCGAAGCTGATGCGCTCAGGTGGGTTGGGGCAGGGCGGTCCAGCTCCAGCCCCCTCCTGCCGGTGCGTGGCCTGGGCCCTGGAAAGCTCTGGCTGACGCGCCGCAGCAGGTAGCGCGCATGCTCATCCATGCTGGCGCGGGGTGAGTAGTCAAAGCTGCCCCTGTCTGACTCCATGCTGGCGCGCAGCTTGTCCGCCCGGCGGGCGGAACGCAGCTGCATCATCTCGTTCATCACCCGGGGGGTGCGGTGCTGGTGGGGGTAGTGCGGAGCCAGGGAGTGGGGTGTACCAAGCAGCGCGCCTTCCATGCTCTTGTGACCAAGGAGGTGGCTGCTGGGCCACGCTCCAAGTGGGGGAGCAACCTGCAGGCACTTCCCAAAGGCAGTTGTCAGACAGCAACCCCAGGTGTAGGTGGGCTAACAGAGGGTGGCCAGCAACCTTCAACAGAGGGTGGCAACAAGGCACAACGCCATGCGGTCCCTGGGAAAGAGTGTTGCACAACCAAGGCACAGCTGTAGTAGACATCAAACCGTGTTTTAAGGTAGTAGAGGAGTTGGGTCGAGCAGTCTGGTGCAGACAGAATACCGTGCACTGCTGCTGGCAGTGTGAGGCACTTGAGTGTGCCACAACTTCTGCTCACCGTGGTCTGTGGAACTGTCTTGAAACAGTGAGCTAATATCTGGAACGAAGCGGTCTCTGCTATGAGCGAAGGGCCTCAGTTACCAGGCAGTCACCTGAGGAGCACGCTGTGAGAAAAGCAAAGAGTCAGCTGGTGCACAAGAACGAATTGAGCGGCCGTCGTAGAACTAGCTCCTGGCGAGCGAGACATGCTCGTGGTGTTGCGCGACGAAGTGGGCTCGAGGAGAGGCTGGAAAAACAACAAGGTGGAACGGCCCAGCGGTTCTGGAAACGGAGCATGATCACCTACACGACTCACTGACAGTCTAGGATACGCCTATGTAACAACAGGCAGCCCTTGAAATTCCGTGCTGCGTGGTAAACGCCCGGACTGCCACAGCGACTGTGCCCAACACAGCAAAACGCGGTAAAATTGAATGCGCACGACAGAGCGCCGTCGATCAACCAAACTCTGAGATGTCAGCAGCGCACGGATGTTGCCACGAAGAGCCCACAACATAGGAATGAGCTAGTGGGCTTCAGGTGTCTGAGAGGGCCACAACCCTCCTACTGAAACCTCCTGATCTGTTCCCAAACCCTCCGCCTGGCCGGCAGAACGCCCACACGGCAATAGCGGCTCCAGATTCCGTACCTGGTGTGCTGTTCTCGTGCTTCACGGCAAGGAAAGTATCGCTGTGCGGGTGGCCTGCAGTCAGCGATGTCGATGGCAAAAAGTACCAGCAAGCTATTCACTAGGGACGTGAGACGCTACACCTCGGCGGGTTGCGGTCAGACAGGGCAGCTACAGCACCACTCTCAGCAGCGAATACCAAGTTTATTCACGTCAATGTGGCCATTAACCGTGGGGTGTGCAGCAGCAGGCCGTGCTTTCACTGAAAGTTTCAGGAGCACCCCGCTGCACTGGCGAGCAGAGTGTGTGTGGACGCTGAGCCTGATTCGCCCCCAGGCAGAAAATTTGGAAGCTCATTCAAAAGATCCCGCTGGCAGGCAGCCACCAGGCCCCGATCTTCTGACAAGCTGGGGCACGTGCTTGCACTCTGGTCATCGTCCACCTCATAAAGTGACACCCGTGGCATGAATTTGCTGTATCAGATACTCTACAACGTGATGCCCCTAAGCCTCGTCGCCAGGCGTTCGAACCGATCGGCTTGCGTCAGCAAAGGTGGCCTGAAGCCATGGTTCAACGCATTCAACTGCAATGTTTTCATGGCATTGAATTGCAGGAGCAGGGCTATCGTGGCACAGACCCCCAGGTGTCACACTTGCAAGAGCTACAACACCTGCCGAAGCCCCATTCAGCTGCCAGGGTTCAGCATCTACTACCTGTTGGATATGCATGCATCGGCCTTCGCTGCGTCAGTGACAAGGAGAGGGTAGGGTTCCAACTATAATTGGAACTATTGTATCACAAGCAGCTGAGCTGCACATTTTGTGCCTTACAACTGGTAGACATGGGTTGTTTGGCGGGAACCCGTGGTGCCATGCTGCAGCAAGCAACAAAGTTTGGTTTAACCACAGTTCTTTGGTTATCCCAGTCACTGAATGCCTTTCGATGGCACTCTCCACAGACACTTATAGAAGTATATCCGCGCCCAACACTGGAATTGAATTTATTTTTGATATACCAATCGTCAACCGTTCCATGGCTGAAACTTGGAACATGAAAATCAAACTAAACTACAAAGGAAAGGGTGTACACAACTCCTGATTGGCAGGCTGGGAACTAGGCCTGTCAACACTGGCCTGAAAACACTGCAACAACATAGAATTTCTCCAAAATGTTGCCAAAAATATAGCAAAAATAGCGTAGAAGGGATAGACAAAAAGACACCAACGTGGTAGACCCAAATTAACTCAATTATCTGTGCTAACAAACAAGGGGGAAAAGCTCTAAGACGACCAGTTACTTCAAAGCAAAACATTTGTGGGTTGATCAGTCACATAATGGACACATAGTCCCCACAACAAAAAAATGCAATTATCTGACGCAACTGGGCCAGGGATAACAACTGCTCACTTAGCTTTGGCATGCGGCGCAGTGGGTCCGGTTGGAAGGCAGCAGTGAAGGCCAGCACTACCATTTGCTCCTCGGAAGTTGCATGCATTGCATTTCCCACCGCTGGCCCATGGCGTGATTTCTCAAAACCTGTAACCCTAACACTGAACCCAGCTCCAGGCTGCGGCCTTGCTGGTGCCGCCTAGCGCGTAGATCGTTTGGGGTAGCGGTTCCGCCGCTTGGGCAGCTTCTTCTCCTTCTTTTTCTTCTCCACCCTGTCGCTGTTGTCCCCAGAGTGGGAGTCGCTGTCGTGGCCGGCGGCGGCTGCGGGGCCCGCCATGCGCCACATGCGGCACTCACTCCCGCTCACCCCCGCAAGCAGGGTGGTGTCAACAAACTGTGGGCAAAATTGGCACCGAGGCTTTAGGGTCAAGGAGTCAGCCGGGAATTCACAAACTGGCAAAGGGCGGGATGTTGCACATCCGGCTCATCTGGGCAGATTTCCACATGTGTATAACTTGACCCCAAAACAAGTTCAATTATTCAGGTTCACATGGGCTTGAAAGACAGGAATGCATGGGAGTGGACACTGTTGGCGCGTGCATCTCATCAGGGGGACAAATGTGACTCCAAATGCGCCCGTGCTGTTGCACCTAACACACCCCACCTGGAAGCAGTTCACCCTCCCCTCTGCCGCAAACTCCATGAGCGGGCCCCCCACCCGCCCCGCACCCCCCACCGCCCTCAGATCATGCAGCGTGAGGCAGCTGCCCCCAAAGGCAGTCACCAGCTTCCAGTCATCAATCTGCACGCCAGCGGGGTAGGGCGCGGGGTCGTCCGGCGCTGTGGAGGTGGGTGGCGGCAACACCACTGCCACGCGCTGCCCGTTGCGCACATCCCACAGGGCGATCGACCCTGCGGTGCCTGACGCGACCAAGGAGCCTGCGTGGGAAAACAGGGCTGCGATCAGCGGGTTGTTTGATGAAGCTTGTGTGGAGGGATATGGCGCATGGAAAATCCACCTCCACCCGGAACCCTGCCCAGGTACATCATTTTGATTTTGAACTCTAGAAATATAAGGAGTGCAGTCAGCGCCAGTGGGAGGCTACTAAGTGCAGCAAGCTTGGTGTGGGCCAACAGCGCCCGCCACATTCACAGCACCAGTATCCCCTGCCACTCGGCCGCACCTGCCGTGGCCACGCAGTTGAAGGGCTGCATCCCCTCCCCTCCCCCCACCATCATCTCCTCCCCCTGGTCCTCAAGGGGCGACGCCAGTCGCTGCAGCCGCTGCATGGTGGCGATGTCCCACAGGTCAAGGGACCAGCCGGCACTCACAAGCTGGGCAGTGGATTGGCGCACCGCAAGCGCATGCACCGCCGCGCCCACGTCCACCCACGTGATGGTGCTCCCCTGTGCAGGAGGGAAAGGCGATTAGCAAGGGCAGCAATGTTTAAAGCCTCCGGAGCTCCTGTCGCAAATTGAGGACAATAGGGCCACGACACCGGGCACTATGTTGCCACACGCGACATTGTGCCAGCAAGAACAGGGGTCTCACTCCCGCGCAATCGCACCGGCGTCAACCCATGGTGGGTTCTTGGTAGGAGGAGGGAGAGCGAGGTGGTCATCCACACCCTCACCCACTACCAACCTTCACATCCCCTCAACCTCCCGTTCACTACCACGCCTCCGCACCCATACCCCACCCATGCCACCCCCACCCGCACCCACCTGGCGCACATCCCACACCCGCAGCGTGCCGTCCTCCCCGCCGGAGATGGGCAGCCCCTCGTACAGCTGGCAGGCCCCCACCCCCGCCACGTGGCCCCGTAGCACCCGGCTGGCCCGCAGGTCGTCCATTGACCAGAGGCGCATGGCCCCCGTGGTGTCCCCCGCAATGAGGTGGTCGTCGTCAAAGGCAAGGCAGGTCACGCGGCCAGTGGGGCCCTGGGGGAGGGTTGGGGTTGTTGTGTGGGTGCTTGGGTGGGGGTGCAGAGGTTTGACAAGCGTAGGGTATGGGTATCCGGATGGGATGCCTTTGGCAACAATATTGTATGCTCAGTAGCATGTCAGCACCAGCCGTTCGTGGCAAATTCCCACACATTCACTCAGCCGAAACTACCTATAGGTGGCAATGCGCTCGCAGCACAATGCATGGCCTGTAAAACGCACCCCAGCGCACCCCCGCCACACTGACCCTACCCCTGAGCCCCCTCCTGCATGCCTCACCTCCCGGCGCAGCGTGCTGATTCGCTTGCCCGTGACGTGGCTCCACAGCCGCACCACGCCCCCGTCTGCACTGGCCACCTTGGTTGGATCAGCCACCAGGGAGGTGGTGCTGGGCCAGCCACAAGGGGAGGAAACGGGGTGCGCCTCCAGCCACCTGGCGGCGGTGAGCGCACTCCGGCGGCACTGGCGCCTCACCTGGGAGGGACAGCAGCGTGGTCAGCGGGGGCTGCCTGCGCATGCTGCTGTGTGTACTTGATTTCTGTCAAATGCATTGGACTTTGGCATTTGACTGGCCGTGTTGAATTTCAGTAACATCGGTCGTATTTCAACATTAGGAAATATATTCAAATCAATATTTCAATGAGATTCATGGACAAGGATGTGCAGTGCAAGTGGCATGGCAACCATGCAGCCGTTCATATGTGTGGTCAGTGCTATCATCAATGCACCACGACTGCATTGGATTGCAATGTTGCCTCGTCAGCACAGAAACCACACATCATGGATGCCACGCCACCCTAAAAAGTGCACCATCACCAGCAGGCTTGCACACTGGATTCGCATGCAGCATGCCACCTTGGCGCACCATCGGGTGGTTCATCTGCTCCGGCGGCTGCGCCCCAAAGATGTTGGCATAGGTATCCGCCCACAGCTGCTCACTTGACACCACCTGGTTGAGCCAGCGGCAGGTGCGCGCAAGCATGCACAGCTCGCGCACCCCGCAGTGCGCCATGGCGCCGTGCCACAGCTCCCGAGGCAGGTCAAGGGCGGTGCTCTCGGGCGGGGTGGGGTCTGCTGCTGTACCGGGCTCTTCCTGGCCTTGGGGGGGCGTGGGGAGGTCAGCATCAGAGGAGTCGGTGCGGTGGAGCGAGAGGGCCTGCATGTGGGGATTGTGGGCCGCGCTTGGGATGGGAGTCAAGAGATGTGGCAATGCATTGGTGATCTCTATGCATGTGGGTGGCTGTGCAGTTGCTTTCAAATTGGCAGGGGGGGATGGTTGGTGGCAAAGCCGGCATGGATCGAGACATGGCATGGCCGGCGCAAGCTATGTTACCTCAAAGCTGGTGCCCAGTAGGGAGGTGGAAGAGGTGGGTGGCTTGGATGGAGGCAGGGGGTTCTTCACCGACTTGGCATCCCTGCACCACACCCAAAGAATCGAGTCTGTCAAGGCATGCACCGTTTATAACTCCATGCAAAACTGTTTTATGGGCGAGTGCGCAATGTATGGCAAGGGCTAGTGTCCATACAGCTGCACATGGTGCTGTCTGGTGCTGGTGCTGTGCTCACCAGACTATGCCGTCAGGTCCCTTGAAGTAGGCCACCCGGTGCCAAGGCACCTCTGCCTCGCCCCACATGCCCTCCAGCTCCGCTGCCGGCACCTCTTTCACCACCTCGTGCACACGCAGGCTCCATGCCTCAGCGCCGCTCTTCCGCTGCCCACTCTCCACGGTGCAGACCATGCCCACCTGTATGGAGAGCATTTTGAGTACAAGCTCCACTCTGCATGGCTATGTGTGCTGCCCATAATGCTGTGGAAAGAGTGACAGCCCTTGAGTATGTACTGAGTACAACTGAGGTGCTGCCGCCATATGTGATGTTTGGTAAGGTACAAGGGGGTTCCGTTTAGGGCCACATGTGGGCTGACCTGACCCAGCGCCAGATCAAACTTATATACGCAGCCAGGACCAATGCTGGCGACGGGTGTACAAGCTGGCTGTGACCTAGCTGTATTGCTGGCAACTTAGTAAAGGAACTGACTTACTGATGTGCTATGAGCCCCTAGGGTTACTGCTGGTCCTGTGGCACATGCAAGGCATGCCAACCTAGCCCGGGCAGCGCAGTGTGTACCTGCTGCCGATACAAACCGTATACCCCTGCGGATCTAGGTTAACCCTCAAGAACTAGATCCCATAGGCTTCACTAGCGCCCAGTCAGTTACTTGGGTTGACCCAGATCGAGACCAAGTTAGTGAGCTCTGTCAACAAACAGTCAGGCGTTGCAGCGAAGCGCATTTATTGCATTTAATGCACAGATCGCCGGGAGCATACTTCCCGAGCACCGCCCAGGGGGGAGAGAGGTGGGCAGTTTGTACACATGCAGCTGTCCTAGTCACATCCTGTGCGCTCACCGTGTAGCTGGCATGGTCAAGGGAGTCATCATAACGCAACCTCGACCAGAACCTCTTCGCAGCGTAAGCTACTGATCCCTTTCTGTACGTTGCCTCAGATGACCCTCCCTTCCAGCTGCCTGTGCCACTCGGGGAAGTGCCAAACACGCCAGAGTCTCCTCGCCAAGAGCCAAGAGGGCTGGACCCAGAGGGACTGACTGACCCAGCCAAGCGACAGTTTTCGGCACTCCCAGACCTTGTTAGCACTCGGCTCAAAATGGGAAGGGGCGAGGACATCTTGGCAAGGTGTTGCGCACCGGAGCGAAGGTAACTACTGGCGCATTGGTCAACGTGGGCGGTTTGTGGGCAGAGAGGCGCACAGACAGACAACGCCGGTTCACATTGGAAGAGGTTTGGCAGCTAGCCCTACGATGTGAACGTGTATGGCTTGTACTATTGAAGTACCAGTGACGGGGTTTGGTGCGTTGGTCCACATAACCACTCGAGCAGCTCACTCCCAGCATATTCTTCGCGATTTTCAAAAACAATGTGCATCATTTAAATTCAAATTCGTGATTTTAAAAACTTTCTTGGAAAATGGGCTAACAAACAGCTTACAGAGAGTGCACCAACCATCAACTGCTCTCCTTCACTGGGGCACATACTGAAGCCATCAGCTGCGTGCTGTTGTTTGGCTGCAGCACCATGCTGCTGAAAGTGGTATTTTCTGTGGCGAGATAATAGCCATGTCAGGTCATAGCGTGCATTATGCCTTACCAATGGTCACAGCGCACCTACACCATCAGCGTTCAAAGGTTACACCGTCACAATGCCAAGGACACAGCAACACGTACATACCACCGCACCCAAACCCCTGCTTGCATACACCCCACCCTGCTGCAAGATACATAATATTATTGAAAAACTGCTGCGAGGTAGTAGGAATGCTGCTGCTGCTAGCGCTGCAGGTGCTGCACCGCCCTACACCTTGCCCTCCCGCAGCTTCTTCCGCAGCCGCTGCTTCTGTGCCTTGGTCATCTTCTGGCCCCCCTCGCCCAGGTCATCGTCATCGGCTGTGGCGGTGGTGGTGGTGGTCATCTTCATGGTGGTCTGCGTGACCGTCATGGTGGTGCTGCCCTGGTTGAGCGTCATCTGGGACATGGAGGTGGCCACGTCGGTGTGGGTGGTGGTGGGTGGGGCGGGGCGCGCGACAGGTGCGGGGGCAGGGGTGGGCGCGGGGCGCTGGGGGGCAGCCATGGGTGTGTGGTACTCGGGCCGGTAGAGCTGCGCGGGTGCGGGCGCTTGGTAGTAGTTGGGTTGCTGCGCGATGGGCTGGTGCAGCCTTGCGGGTGCAGGTGCGGGCGCGGGGCTGCCGTTGGACCCTGCAGACCTGCGTGGCGCACAAGCAAGTCGGAACAGGCTTTGTGTGTGCACGTCCAGATGCGTCCCAAGATGCGCACTCTATTGCTGCGATTTGGGTCCTCCACGATTGACCTCATCTCATCCCCGACTTTGGATCTCAATTCCACCCACCACTTGCCCCTACCGCCGTTGTCCAATTTGCCACACTGACAGTCAAGTGACGAGGCGTGCATGCAAAGAATCCACTGATGTACGGTGTGCCACAAAATAAGGGACTTGTGTCAATCAGGTACACAATTGACCTGATCTCAACCCCGCCTTTGAGTAGTGAGCAAGCGCAAACACACCGCTCTGGCCATGCCATGGACGTCTGATGTGACGTGGACTGTGAAGGCACGCCAGCTGCTCACCTCAGGTGTGGCGCCACGTAGGAGTTAGGGTTCACGGGCACGTGGGCCGCAGGGGCAGGGTGAGGTGCGGGAGATGCGCCATACGCCGGCCGATGGCTGGCATGCCCTGCAGGCTGGCTCTGGTAGGCCCTGCCCCCGCCATGCGCAGGACGAGGATCCTGCGTTTGAATCACATGCATTTTGGCGCCATGGTATCAAATACCAATGCCGGTTGCTGTTGTTTGCTGCTGCAGTTCTCTGGTTGCATTCAGGCATCAGCACTAGAGGATGCTGCGACAATCGCATTTGCTGGACGCAGCGGTGTTCGCAGTAGTAGAGTTTCATGGACGATTGTTGCCACTTATTTGCAAGGTCACCACCCTGATGCAGGGTTGTAGACACGCACCTGTCTGGGTGGGGCCCGGTACTGCGCTGATTGATATGCGTCACTGTGCGGGCGCCCCACAGGTGCCACCAGGTCGATATCGTATTGCTGCGGGGCCAGGCCAAACAGTAAGATGGACTGGGGGATCATATAGCCAAGACTGGGGTAGAAAAATCATCCTTGCAGCCAACCACCTGTAGCTGGGCATTTCCACTCAAATAACTTGGTGCTGGGCAGCCTTTGCAAGCCTGCCCAGCCGTGCACGTAACATAGCCGGGGTTTTGGTGGATAACGTTGTATTGCCTGATGCAATGTGCCACTGCTCCTTACCGCAACAGTGGGTGGCTGCACCATGATTGGCCTCTCAAAACGCTTCTGAGGTGGATGTGCGATGTAGCCAGAACCAACCACGTTGGGGTTCTGCACACAAACAACACAAAAAAGGGTTGGCATTGATGACATGTGGCGGTGTAGTTGCAGAGGAGGAATGCACCTACATTTCAGCCACCGGGTACTTGCACAGCGAAACACGCAAGAAAAAAACACTGGCGCAAAAGAACGGAAAGACGCGTTCTTTAGTGGATGTGTTTGGTGGCGTAGCTCACCCCAGGTCTCAGTTGGTCCATGCCTTCAGGTGCTTACCTCGATCTTCATAGTCATCAAATCAATCCTTTCCTGCTCCGTTAGAGCCTTGCCGGTATGCCGGTTGTGCGACATCTTGTCTACAGGCCTAAATAAACACTGAGAAAAGGTGGCAACGCTACAACCTGCCTGTCAGCAGCTGTGATGACTGGGCTTCAAGAGGGTGAACAGTAGAGCATCAGCAACCGACAAGCAGAAATGAGCGTCTACTAGCTCAAGTATCACGTTCGTTGCCCAGACTTGTAGACAATTGACCTGTCTACCAATGTGCAGGGGGTACGAAACCCCGAGACCATGGTTCCCATTCTCGCAGTTTCGGTGGGTTTCAAGGCCCTTGACAAGGGGGAAAGGAGGACCTCCCCATTTTGGGTCACTACATGCATGCATGCATTTTCAGTCGCACACACCTAAACACGTAGAACGCCTAGAAACATGTTTAAACAATTCCCGCACTACATGCAAGTCGACAGGCCTAAAACGTATGCCTGCAACCCGCGAGGAGTATCTCGGACAGCTGGCACTTTTGGACCCATCAAACAGAGGAGGAGCAGAGGAGCATCCTGTGCTCGTAAGTCCCGGCGAGAAGAACCACGGGCGTTATCTGGGCTCCTGTCGAAGATTTTGTTCATTTCTGTGCAGTGCCAGCCATACCTCTCCCCAACTTGAAGCGTATTCGAGTGACTAGTGATACGCCACTTGTGTACATGGCATGCCTTTAATTCTTGTTCCCGGGTTCTCTCCTCGTGTTCTCTCTCCAGCTGTGCGAGTCTCGTGGCACCATCCAATGGGAAGTTCATATGGCATGCGATGCTGGACTGTGGCACTTCTGCTCATGTGGGCCAGCCAGACAGTACACGCCATACAGGTATACGATGGCTCTCGATACTACACGCCACCTGACACTCCTCAGCCATTTCAATTTCAGGGGCACTCCTGTACGATTTTAAAAGAGGGTATGCCGCTGGATCACGAGGAGGAGTGAGTGGGATGCGTGATATAGCCTTGCTTGAACTCTTTTGAGCTGGGGCTCTCTTGTCACGGACAACTGTTCTGTGCAGGTCGGGCGACACTTTCGGGCTTTACTTCTATATTTGTGACGACTTGTGGAAGAAACCCACGCCTAACAGCGCAGGAGGCCCTATCTTCCTGTGGAGTGGCAGTCGAAGCAGCACCCTCAGGTCACTTTCTCTGCAAGTCTCTTTCAGAGCTCCACCCTTCCGCAGTGCTCTACTTTGTGTGCACGCTCACACGGACTAAGCTTTACTGCACTTTGCACTTGGCTTGTGTAATTTTGTGTCCTGTTGACGTACAGGAATGCACAGAAGCAGTAAAGCAAGTGCTTGGCATAACGTGGTAGAGGGATTGGCAGTGGAGACACCATGCATGCCAGAGTTTGAGCAGTATAGTTTACCCTGATGGACTGCTGCTAGGTGCTGACTATGTTGATGTGCAGTGCCTCGGCCCCGACTGCCGGCTTGTGGGAGTACGCTGCTGAGCATGATGCGCTGGTGAGGCTTGCTTGTCTCGCTACTTTGTGTTTCTACTTGCTGGCAACACAAATTCTGCTGTCGCATTTCCATCACTCATACTCCGCCTAGGCGTGCTTGCTGACTCCTCCACAACAACAGCTTGCTCACTCCGCCACAACATTGACCTTTTCATCCCAGCGCTGATTTGTGTCCCAGGTGGCGTTTGCCGACCGCCGCTACTTTGGCTGGTCACTCCCCAGTGAGTACTTTTACAACGAAAGCATCAGCTACTTGAGCTATGAGCAGACAGTGCAGGACAATGCGCTGCTTGTGCAACGCATCCAGGAGCAGTATGGGGCTGAAGCCTCACCAGCAGTCATTTTCTCAGGTAATTGTGGAGGGCATCTGTGTAGGGCAAGGGGGGAACCATGTGCACATGTAGTGTAATGATACCCATGTGGTGTGGCACTGTCACGCCACCCCAGCTCTATATAGCTAGGACGGGGCGACAGCCGGTCAGGCATTGACCTTGGGCATGTTTGCAACCACCGCTGCATGCAGGCCGTGGTCCCGCAAGTGTACAAATACAGCACCTAGCTAGGTTGGTTGCTGGCAATCAATATGTCGTTTGGATGTGCTCTTTGGTCTGCAGCAACAGTTGCCACAGCAGCTGGCCCACCAACTGCAAGCATGCACACATAGCTTTCAAATCAAGAGCACAATCCTTGCTCATGTTGGCTGGCAGTGTACTCACAAGAGAATTTGTTTTGGAGTACGTGCTGGCTGTGGTTAGCACGTACCCCAGTCCATGCTTGGATTAAATTCTTGGCAGAGGGCGTTACCGTGCCGTTGCAACCACTGCTTGGGTGTGGTGCAGTTGGCTCTAAAGTGGGCGTCTTGGCGCGCCTGCTGCGCCCCGATGTGTTTGCTGGTGTCGTGGCGTCAGGCGCAGCCCTGCTTGGCTACCCTGGTCAGGTGAGAGGAGGGCTTCCTGCGTACACACGTCAGCAGCAATCGTCAAGACATGATGCATGATGCATGATGCATGATGCATGATGCATGATGCATGATGCATGATGCATGATGCATGATGCATGATGCATTTACAATTCATTCTTCTTGCCTTCAGCCATACAGACTCTAATGACTGCAGATTGCCAGCTGCCATCCAGATACATATATGTTGGCCGCTGCTGCAGGAACCGGCCATAGACCCTGATACGCCATACAAGCTTGTCACCCAGGCAGCCCATGACGCCAACCCTCATTGCCCACCAAACCTCCACACTGCCTTGAGGGCAGTCACTGCTAGCCTTGTTGACCCTACAGTTGCCCACGACTCAGCAACACTGGAAAACGTCAGCCGCTTGATGGAGCTGAAGGAGGGATGCAACGGTATGCCGTTGGCTGTGGGAAGCAGTGCAGGGCAGTGCAGTGTTGGATGCTACTCTACCAGTGGCGCGCAGTTTGTGCACGCAACAGTAGCTGCAAGGTCCGTACTTCTGTGCACTCATCGGAAGCTGGTGCAGATCCACTCCTCTGGTCATGGACTGCTGCAAGCCTGGCAGCTCAGTGCTGGAGTTACTGCTGGAGATACATGGGAATGTGTCACCCCATCATATGCTGCTCAACTGCACCAATGAACCAGCAGCGCCCACATCAAACAAACCCGTAAAGGAGCAGTTCAGGGCATGCATTCAATTGTCAAACTCTCAGGTTGCCAGCCTGCTTCTTTAGCACACAAGGTCTGCCCAGCATGCCTAGGTCTCGCCCACCCTGCATTGCTGAGTGAGACCAGTGCTGCCTGCTGCCAGGTACTGTTGCGATGGGCGGCAATGCAGCCGATGAACTGGTGGGCTGGCTGGAGGCCGTCGTGGAGCATGTGGTAGGGTTTCTCTGAGGTTCATTCAAGTTGCAGTCATGCAAGCATGTTGAGGCACATGTTGGCACCAGCTTAGGTCATGAGACACATCCGAGTGGCAGGACAGGACTACTTTGCTTTCAGACTGGCAAGGCTGGCTGCAATGCAGTTGGGGGGCAGGATTGTTTGAGTCTCCGGTTTTGCTGACAGAGCTGCAGAGTGTGCGGTGGATTCTTTTGCAGTGCTTTATCGGTGTTCAGCATGTCAGGGTTTGGGATTAGCTGTTGCTGTATGCTGCGGGAGGAGACTCCTGCTTCGTTTGCTTTGGTTGCCCAACGAGTGCTTGTGCGAGGGAATATAACTGGTCGGTACCGTGGTGTTCCTCCTGCTGGTTTTTCATAAAAGCCCTAAGAATCCCCAACGTACCCTGAAAAAACTTAAAAAACAATGTGACCCCACTGTTCCTCCGGTTTCTCATTGGTCGGTGTGTTGCTGCAGGCAGAGCAGGATGGCTGTGTGCTGTACAGCAATGGTAACTACAGCAGCCCTGACGTACATGACCTCAACTACTTTTGCAACACATTTTTTGCAGAGCCTGATCAGGCACCTGCAGCGGCTGTCGCAGCCTTGGTAGATGCGATTGAGTATGAGTTCCCATCCAACACTCTATGCAGCCACCTCAGCTTTGGGAACGGATTCCTGCCTAAGCAGAATGAGATTGAGGGTTATACCATGGTTGACTTGACAGCGGTGGCGTCGGCTTACCTGGACTGCACCGGGGAGGGAATCAACACACATTATCACAAGCACTCAACTGGAGGTGAGCTTGTCGACTCAATGATCATGTGCCATTCCTGTTTTGGCTCGTTGGTCATGTTGAAGACTGTTAGTTAGTTAGTTAGTTAGTTACATGCATTCCAGCAAAATAGCCAGATTAGCAGTCAGTCTTGCACATGTTGAAGACTGTAATGTTGTTGAAATGCAGAGGGAGGCTTTCAACTATTGTCAAAAGCAATTTAGGTACAAATTCATATACATGTGTTGCACATACTTCCTTTGCGCGCCCACCACATGCAAAGCACCAGCAACCCATCTCGCTGGTTGCAACTGCCTGCGCTGCAAGATAGAGGAACCAACAGGTGATGCGTCCACCCAGCCCACCCAGCCAGCATTGGTCCGCGACGACATGTGCATACATGTATTGTGCCCTGTGACACACTCTGTCCTGGCATCTCCGTCTTGTGCCTGTAGGCAGTGGGCCATGGTGCAATCGGCAGCTATGACTATTCAAATTCAAATTCAAATTCAAACAAATTGTTCAAATTCAAATTAAGAATTCAGTCTAAATTGAGAGGTTCTGAGCATGCGAACCATGAGCATGCACACCCTCACTTTTTCGTGTGGGGCTGGGGTGCAGTGGAGGACATGTTTGTCTCTCATGATGAGGGTGGCACCGAGGAGAGCGCCGAGCTGTGCCGGGAGCGCTTCCCACAGCTGGACATAGACGAGGGCTGGGGCGTCAGCATGTATGGCTATTCCTGAACCCATGGCCATAGCCCTGTTCAGGGTCATTTGTGTTTCATGGTCGGATCACAACCAAGGACTCCCGCTTGCAAGCATGCATGTGTGTGAATTGTATGAACCTACCATGTCCCAACCATGTGCAATGCAATGGCACACCATGACGCTGACTCACTCGTGCGCTGCTCGCAGCTTGGGCCCCAACCTTGATGAAGTGCTAAGCAATAGCTCCAACATGGTCTTTGTCAACGGCAAGCATGATGCCAACACGGCAGCAGCTGTCACGTGGAATGTGTCCGATACTGTCTTGGCATTCAACCTGCCAGTGGGGGCGAGAGTCGACCTCTACGTGTCCAGCCTAGACCTGCCATTACTGAGGTAAGTTAGGTTAGGGTACAGGGTGAACATGGTGTGCTTACAAGGGTCGATGCGGACTGCCCCTATGGCAGTGTGCCAAACTTCCCCGGTCTAAAACTTTATTATTTCCGTTGTATTGAACCCTACAGTAGGACAGGTCATCATCCACAACGCACAACTCATAACTTTGCCATGCGTGCATTGGCAACTAAGCAACATGCATGCCATTTAATGGAGCTGTGAGTGTGTCACATATAGAGCCATGTTCTCCATCATATCTGACTCTAGTCCAGCTACATGCCACTGAAAACTAACCTCAAACCTTCTAAGGCATGGCATGGATTTCAAGGGCACATGTGAAAACTGCCAAGTCTTTCCGCTCCAAACCCAAGCCCTTGACAGCCTGTGAATGAATCATGTACCTAAACAACCAAGTGCCGATTGATATGTAGGCCGCTGCGCACGTTTGTCAACCAGGAAATTGCTCGCTGGGTAGACGAGGCGCGTCCTGCCATCACCAATGCTGCCGCTGCCCCAAGGGCCGCCCTGCAGGCTGCTGGCCGCAAGCTCCGTAAGTTGTTTTGGGATGTGTGAATTTGGGAATTAGGGGGTTCTCTGAATGTCGGTGCCCTCTTGGCGTAAGCTCCGTAAGGCTCGATACTGCAAGTTCCACGCACTTTTGTTGTTGCGATTCGTCAACATTAATATTTGCTCCCATATCATTACTCATTAAACCCAGCTTGCTTCTGCTCCTCCCTTGCTTCTGTGAATATATTATGATACCCCTGACACAAACAAAGTAGCAACGCATGCTGCTTCTGCTCCTCCCAAGTTACACCTGTGTTGCCTACCTTGCGTACTTGTGGCTTTGCTTCCCCGTCCATCTTTCATACCGTGATCAGCGGTTTCTTACATGCATGCTGTGTTGTGCAGAACAAACCGCAACGGTACCATGCCCTGACTGCAGATGCATTCCAAAACGAACGCCTACATGTCGTTTCTGCTTCCGCGCAGATGCTGATGGTGAGTCTTGTGAAACGCCTTGGTCTACACCTTAACACCCTAAACCTCTTGAGAGCCCACAAAAATGCAAGATACCTTTAAATTCCTCACCTGTGTCAGTATTGGTATCTCAGTATTAGGTCTGATTGCACAGCATGTATGGTTCCAAGTGGTGTTTCTCTGACATTACATACAGTGTGGGTGCATTGCACCTCTAGTGAAGGGGAATGCTAGAAAAGAGCATTGAGACAGCAGGGATGGGTAGTCTGGCCAGGGATGTCATGGCTGAGTGGAGTTGGGTTAGGTGCGGATGGGATCCTTGTCAGGACAGGAGGTGCACAGACAGGCAGGTTAAACATTTGCTCAGATTAAACATTTTCATCCAGCTACTGCTGGCCACCAGCAGGCAACACACCAGCACATTGTTACGTTCTAGCCGACAGTCCACAATGGGATGTTGTGGTGCAGGGGCGAAATGCTACGACAACAGTGGTGGAGAATATCCAGACGAAGATTATCCAATAGGCGGAGTTTGCAGCCAGTGCCTTGTCATCTTCCGCTAGCTACCCAGGCAACGCCATGTCCTTTGCTGCAAGCCATCATGTTGGGGCATCGTCATCAGCCGATGGTAGGATGATACGTGGTGGCATCTTGAGCTTCCAAGGACCCATAAACCGCTAGTGTGCAAGCATGTCAAGCGCCAGTACCTGTTGCCACCTGGTCACCTACCAGGGGTATAATGTACCATCATAGTCCATCCCCGATGTGGGGCACAGTACTGTCATACCTTTGTTGGTGTTCAGATTGGTATGGACGCATTACCCTTGTATGGGTATGCTGTATACCCTTACTAATTAGGTTAACCTGTGTGGTTCATACGGTATTGTTGAACCCTTAGGGTAACTTTTTTCGCTGAGAGATGCCAGCAAAATAATGCATTACGGCAGCTCCTGGCAGTTTTGCTGGAACCTAACCCTTGCTTTGTAGAAAGTTCATAATTTGATTGACCTTGAACACTCATGACAGGGCCCTGCAGGGAATGAACAGTGACTGATATCAAGTTGATTAATAAAGTAGAAAATGAAAAGAAAAAGGAAGGAAACCGCTAAAGGCGGTGCAATAAACACTGCATGCATGCATATTCATATTGAAGTTTGAGACAAAAGTTCACCTTCCCCAGCTTTCATACTAGTCCTATATTGCACGACAGGCCGATCCTGAGGTGTTTGTAAAGGACCAACCGTGCTGGTTTAAGCCTGACCAACGCAGCTGGTAATGTCTTACAATGAGACACTGGCTGTCTCGGCGCGACGGAGTGTAAAGGCTTTGCACGAGCCAGGAGTGACAAGTAAACACCTGGGATGTGTCGTGGCTAATGAAGTAATCGGGACACAAGAACATGGTTGCACAAGATGCATGCATATCTGACGAGGAGGGAGCTGGCCAAGGGAGGCTCCAACCGTCAGTATGCCAACACGGGCAAGTAAACCAAGTGGTTAATCTTGGCGAGGCTGTTGGTGCGCTGAAAGGATCTTGCATCCCATCCTAGTGCACTAGTGCAGGTCACTTCCCGGTTCATACACAACTTGGGAACCACCTGCTTTGGACCAAAGACAGCAGTGTTGGACAACGTGTTAGTTCAAGACACTAACAGTTTGTTAGTTCACAGTCGACTGCAGCTCTCCACTGACTACCGACCAAGCAACTATGTATACAGTGCGAACCTGTATGCTCTCACCCAATGCTTTATTTACATGCACCTGCCAGAACTCCCTGAAGGTGGGGCAACCGTCTCTGCCATTCAGCATACGGTCCCACCCCGCCACACCTGTCTGAGCACCGGCTTGACCCTCTGCAGGGTAGCTGAGCGCACGCACTATGAGTGACGAAGAGGGCCTTGAAGACCTTGCATGGGCACAAGCAGAGCTAGATGCGCTGCGGGCGACCCTGGGCACCAACTATAGACAGGTAGCTAGACCCCACCTGGACCCACATGGACCCTGGATCAACTGATCCCCTTGGGCAGTTGCTCTTCCTGACCCCGCACACCCTGCACCCGCCTGCGACCTGTGGTTGCCCTGTGGGGGGCCCCAACTCTCAACCCCTGCAAAGGGTTGAAACCCTGGGTTTTTTATTTTTCGTGGGTCACTGTGAGCTGGGTGCTGTGCAGGTGGTGGAGGAAGAGGAGGAGGAGTCCGATGGGCAGGAGGAGGACTGGCAGGCGCTGGAGGACGCCTTAGATCAGGAGGATGAGCAACCAGGTGCGGGACCCGCCGATTGGGTTGCACTGTGGCAGTGTGGCACTGTAGCACAGAGAGTATTATGTGGCGAGGAGGGTGCCATCACACGACACCCCCAGTTGCCATCGTGGAGAGCATAGCACTAAAGTTTGATTAAAATGGTATCACATGGTGATATATGATGCACTGCATTTTGATTTCCATGCTGTCTTGCCAACACTTCACCCGAGCATGCCACTTCTGAAGTCATTTGATCTGGCGTAAAGCTGGTTGCTGGGTGCGTCTGCTGACCTCGTAACCATGGCTATCCAGTCACTATTTGAATGGGCATGTGGCCTCATGCGCGTGCCCTCGACCACACCTGGATGACAGATTGCGCACTGTGTGATTCCATCCCCTCACACCCCCTTTCGACTGCGCATGCCAGACCCTGACCAGGTGGCATGGGAAGAGGAGGAGGATGGGCGGCAAGAGGAGGTGGTGGGAGGCGTGGGGGGGCATAGTCCAGTGGAAGGCGAGGCCAAGGTAGGGGCTACGCGTACGCACATTGCACGCACAATGCTTTCATATCCAGCCTTTGCCGCAATCACGCTGGCATAGGCTGTGTCTGAACACAAAACCAGGCTTGAAATTTGTGTGCCTGCATGAGGGTTGCCTGTACCCAACTGCAGGCTCCACAGTCTCAGCTAGAGAAGCTCCGCCACGCCTTGTTACTCAACCGCCAGCTGCAACTGAAGCTGGGCACCCTGCTGGAGGGTTTTAAGGCAACCATCAACAAGAACGCAGCCATGCGGGAAACCATCCTGAAGAGCTACGTGGAGCTATCCAGCAGGAAGCAGGGGCAAGGTGGGGATTGGAAATGCACCGATGTCCTGTGATGCACAACTTGTGAAGAGAATACAATGTCTTGCCTGGCGCTTCAATCGAGAGCCATGTGCAGGGCTTTCAATGCATTTATTAGCACATAATACATCTGCAAATGCTGGTGTGTTGGCATGTGGTGATGGGCATTTCAGCCGACAACCATCCTAACTTTCCCTCACTAGTGCTAATCTGCATCCCCAGCTCGCCCAGACGCTCCCCAGGCATCCCACCCTACCCTCGCTTCGCACTTCTGGGTGTCGGACAATGGCGCCGCACCAGCGCCCAACCCGGACGCGCTGCGCCTGGCGCCTGTGCTGGCGCTGGTGCCCCCACAGTTCCCTGAGAGGCGGCGGTGGGGGCAGGCAGACAGTCAGGCGCTGCGGGAAGGGGTGCTACAGGCAGTTCGGGTAGGAAGCAGGTTGTTCTTAGGCTGCAGCCTGTTCTTAAGCCTTTTTTGACACAGTCATTACAGTACAGCCTTTGCGTGCAAGTGGGTGTTTGCAAGACCGAGCACGCACCTGATTGGGGGGCCAGGGCCAGAGCACGTGCATTTTTGATCCAGGTGTATGCATATACATGGACCGGTGCAAATTGCTGGGCTGTGCTTAGCTCAGTACATTGGGCACCACGTGCATGCATATAGTGCATGCTGCCAGGGTGGGGCCAGCACCGCATGCAATCGCCATATGCCTTACCACTGACACAGAAATCTCCACAAGTGTAACTCTCAACCCCTCAGCAATCTTCTGGCTGGCTGAGGGTGGGCCTGTAATGTCCCTGCGAGACCTCTCCATCCAGGTGCCTAGGGCTTGAACATTGTCATGGCCACCACCCACCGCTGTAGTCCCGCCTCAATGTACACCCTAAACCCTAACCCCGTAACCCTCAAACTACCACCCACCGCAGGAGTCCCGCCTCAATGCACACTTGGTGGAGCTCCAAAAGCGGCTGGTGGTCCCAGGGGCAGATGTGCCAGCCTCTGAGCTAGACGCTGCGCTGCATGATGCGGAATCGCTGGATCTGCACTCCCCGGAGACGACAGGGGCAGTGGCCTCGTTCAGCGACAGGCAGTGGGCACGCGTCGCGGCGCGCAGCGTGCAGCGGTTTGGCTGGGAGGAGTGCCGGGAGGCGTGGGGACGGGGACTGGATGGCGGTGGTGGCGGCGGCGACGGCGGCGGTGGTGGTGGGTGGAGTGAGGAGGAGGATGCGCAGCTGCTTCAGCTGGCTGAGGAGCACAAGCAACACAACGTAGGTGCAGCAGGGAGAGCAGCAGGGAGGCCATGATGGAGTTTCCACTGTCTGCATGCCGTGCTGTCGCCACCGTGTTCGTGCGTGCATCACCTGTGCACTGGATTTTTTTCTTTTGCGGCTGCCTGCTCCTGGCTTGTCGTAAAAGTCACCGGGACAGGTGACTTGGAGACTTGCGTTGGGTTGCTGGCAAGTGTGGCTGTTCCAACCTGCGTGGAAGCATACAGTTTTTGCCTCTCAGTCCTTGGATGTGCTCATCACTCCTGTGTGTTTCCTCCCCAGTGGCCCGCTGTCGCCGCCTCCCTTGGAGGGAGCCATCCCCCTTGGGCCTGCCTGCAGCGCTGGAGGAGGCTGCGCCAAAACCCTAACCAGGGTCGCCTGCAGCCGCGCAAGTGGACGCAACAGGAGGATGATACGCTCAAGATTGAGGTGGCCAAGTACGGCGCACGCAACTGGCAGGTGCGTGGTTGGCATTGAATGGAGACAATGGGAATGGGCGTTTGCACATGTGACTGCTTCTGTCAGGGCACACGCATTTCTATGTGGTAGTGCTTCCCATGCAGGTAAATTTTACTAAATTGGTTATAAGTAAAAAGGAAACAGTTGAATTTGATTCTTTTATAAAAAGTTCCAATAATCGTAATAACAGCCACTTGAAATCATTCCTTGGAACCGGTGAGAATTGAACTCCCCCGCAACTCTCGCTGCAGAAAATTGCTGCTGCTCTGCCCGGTCGCGACACCAACAGCGTGAAGCACCGCTGGCGCGACGTGCTTGCCGATGACTTCAAGAAGGGCAAGTGGAGCCAGGCAGAGGACCAGCTGCTGCTGCAGGGGTTGGAGCTGTATGGCAAGGGCCAGTGGGCAAAGATTGCTAAGCTCATACCTGGTCGCAATGATGGGCAGGTGAGGAGGTTGCCCGTTACAGTGCTAGACACACTACTCAGATGGGCAATTGAAGCTGGTATTCGAGCCTGTTGGGTTGCAATAGCGGCACATGTGATGTCTCAACCCTGAAGGCACATCCCGGGCATTGGGTGGCAGGCACTTTTAGCAGTGTGCACCTTCTAAGGTGCACATTGCTAAAGCTTGAGATGAAACAAGCTAAAGCTTGTTTCATCTCCAGTCAGTAGCATAGCCAGTGTTGAGGGAAGCAACAAACAATGAACGCACGATGGCACTGTGCGATCTGTACTACTGCAAGGCCTCTTTGTTTGTGGGTGATGACCCTGGTGGCAGCAGCAGACACCCTATCGGACTTCTTGCTGCCCCGCTGCAGGCGCGTGAGCGGTGGACCAACCTTTTGGACCCCTCCCTCAAATTGGGCCAGGCCTGGACCCCCGAGGAGGACCTTGCGCTGGCAGCGGCTGTGGAGGCGGTGCAGGGGGAGCGAGGGAGGATAAAGTGGTCGGAGGTGGCTGCCCACCTGCTCGGGCGCACCGACAACCACTGCCTTAGGAGGTGGAAGCTGATGCAGAAGCAGGAGGAGGGGGGTGAAGGGGGTGGGGGGGGTGGGGGGGGGGTGAAGGTACAGGGTGCTGCAGTTGTGGAGCAAGGGGTGGAGAACACAGCTAAGCGAAAGCGGGACAGCAAGGGGGGTGCGAAAGGCAAGGCAAGGGGAGGGAGGGCCCCTCCCCACCCTGGTGCCTCACCCCGCACCAACACCCGCACACCTAAGGCCAAGGATCCGCACCCCCGTGTATCCCCCACAGGCACTGAGCAACGAGGACAGAGGGCCACAGCACCAGCTTCAACCACAGCGTTCCCGCCACATGCACCACCCACCACAGCCACCACCAGTGAGGTTGCGCCTGCAGCGGCAGTGGGGAAAGGCGCCCGACTTGGCAAGGGCAAAGGGCGTGCAACGAAGCGATCCAAACAACACACTGATGATGTACCAGCTGGGGATGCTACCCTTCAGCCCCCACTACTGGATCCAATCCCAGCGCAGCCTGCTGCAGCTGGAAGGGTGCAAACAGGAGGCCAAATGCCACCTGGCATTACCCTCCAGGGCCACGCGCGGAGATCACATGCCTCGCCGCGTGCGGGGGGTGGCAGCGTGGCCGATGGTGCAGGCGCGTCGCCGCGACATGCGGTGCGCGTGCGGGGTCGGGCCACCAGCCCGCATGCAACACAGCCGGCATCGCCATCGGCACGCAAGCGCTCGTCGCGGCCCCTTGCGGGAGAGGATGCCGTCGCGCCGCGACATGCGGTGCGCAGCCGAGGCGGCGCGGCCAGCGCGCATGCCTCATCGCCGGCATCACCACCGCCAGGCAAGCGCCCGTCACCGCCGCCTGATCTTCTGCTGGAGGATGGCCCTGCATTGCGGCGACCTGTGGGGGGTGCGCGGGGTGGCGCCGCCAGCAAGCGCGCTGCGGCACCGGCACCTTTGTCGCCAAAGCCGCGCCCCGCAACGACAGCGCAACAGGAACTCGAGGTGCGGCCCATGCCCCGTGCGCGGAAGGGCCAGAAAGGTGCGCGCTTATGGGATGGGGCAGCGGTGCAGGCTGGGGTGGGGTCTCCTCCGCCTGGACTGGGTGGCGGTGAGCCAGTGGGTGGCAAGCGCAAGAGGAAGCCAGTGGTGCGCTTCGAGTGAGGCGGCCGGGGGTTGAGAAGGGGGGGACATGTGATGGTATCTTGCACCAGCTTGACATCGGATGTGGCCATACCATTCTGGATGGCATGTGCTGTGGACTTCTGCCCGCTGTATACTAGAATTGCCGCAGTGCTACGTTTTGCCGCCATCGCAAGGTACTTGTATCCTAGTCAGCATGTTATTTATATCACACGATGCTGAGCTCAGAAAGCGTTCATGAACCAGACATCTTGGTACTGGCTTGCTTTCATATGACGTAGTGCGGGCAGAGGACTTGGTGCCTGCAAAACTCTGAGTCGCAATGCCATTGCTTGCTGGATGGCTAGCCATAGCTATGCCTTGATTGCATATTTTTGAGAGCACACTCAGATGCTGGTACACAGCATGCCTTCAAAGTCCCAAGTTTGTCACTAGCTTTCATTTTTTTCTTTCTCCCAACCTGCACAGGCACTGTGCCTCGTTGGTACCACACCTCAAGGCATGCATGCATGTCATGCACATGCCAAACTCCATAGGACCTCCATGTTCGATTACTGTGGGCGACAGCAACCAGCCAAGGTGGCCTCACGGTTGGCAGACGGGAAGTCCAGACTGAGTACATGAACCCCGGTGTCAAGAGCCGGGGCTTCAGTCGGGGCTTCTTTACCCCCCTTGGTGTGGTAAACTTTGCGAACACGTGTTCAATCCCTTTGCTAACTCACCTGTCCCAAATGGCGCCCTCGAAGTCCCAGGAGTTAACGACAACCAGCAGACCCAAAGTGGGCCAACTCACCCTTCAGAAGCCACTCGAAGGCTGAGATTCTTTTCCAATCTCTGAAACTCTACCATCTGCTGAAAAGTCACTCGTTCACAGCTTCCCAGCCAGTGTTGAGCTTACAGGGCACTGCGAATGGTGCTTGATGCCGCCGCTGAACTGCGCTATTTGACCGGTATGTGATCAGCAGCACGCCTCGCCATGCACAGAGACAAACATCGTGGCGCTTTGGGCGTCGGGTTACTATTGGTGGTCTGCGCTGTCGTGGCTTCGGAAGGCGTTGACATAGACAAAAGTAAGGATGGCAGCCACCCTTTTGCCTGAAATGGGACTATGTGTTACACAGACACGCGAGGCCATTCTACTTGCCAGTCGTATCAGGTGCCGAGGTGAATTGTGATGTGCATGCATATGGCATGCATGCACCGACCCGTTTGAGGGTTTAAAAGGCCATCGTCGTTCCACTTGGCAGATACTGCTCGGGAGCCTTGTTTTCAAGTTTTTTAGCTACAAGTATATTTTTTGAAGCAATAGGTCCAGTTTTTATGCAGGGTAAGTTTGCAATGCGTAAACTGCCATGCCCTCCCCCCGACAGTCCTGCTGTCCACTGTTTGTTCTCGTATCCCTTTCTTGCGTGCCCAAGTTGTTGAGCTATTCCCCCCCTCGGTTTTGGTTTTCCAAGTCTGCATCTGCATAGCGCACAGACCCGCAACCTGCACTCCCGCTTGTGTGCACACATCCACAGATTGGTGCTGTTGCCACCGTGGCCCTTTTCCTCCTCGCCGCCCCCGTAACCTCGCCAGTGCCCGTAATTGTAACCTGCACCTATACTAACCACGGTGTCACCCACTTGCCATGGCTGACCCCTTCCTTCCGTTCCTCCGCCTCCAGTTTGCCCCAACAGCGTTGGAAACAACGACCCCTTCTGCTACAACGGGGGTACACTACAGGGTGCCAACAACACTGACCAAACCAACTGCGCATCCTGCGACTGCCCTGATGGCTGGGGAGGGGTGGACTGCTCAGGTGGGTTATGGCAAACCCTAAACTCTAATCCAAAACCCTAAAGTTAACTGTAATAAAGATTCTGCCCCGGCGGAGGACCCTGGCTTGCAGCAAATTGCCTTAGCGTTCAAATCCCAGCACACCACATAAGGGATTGCAGGGGAAGCGTATGAGCTGGGTGTGTTGTTGGGGACAGCATTGCAACCACCAGGGGCTGTAAGCGCCCCTGCATATGCAGGCTATGGAACGTCCTCCAATAATGTGCCACACGCTTCTCCTCCCCACCCGCACCCCCACTCCCACCCTCACCCCAATCCCCTTCGCATGCAGTCCATGTGCCCCCCTGCCACACGCACGCCAACCCCAATGACTGTCAACTCCTCAGCCAGCTGACCCTCTACCGTGTGTTCACCACAGTGTGCAAGGAGGCCGAGGCATGCCCACAAGTGCAGGACCCCACCGGCGCCTGGATCCCCGCCCGGTCCTGCGACACCACCACCATCAACCCCTCAGACTACGAGATGACGCGCGGCAAGACCCTCTCCTGCACCTGCGGGGGCATCGAGGGCGACCAGCTGTCTGAGTATGCCTGCAAGCTGCAGCCTGAAACCAATTGGATGATCCAGATCCATGGGGCGGAGTCGATGGATGACTACCGGGCCAATGGGCTGTCAGCATATGTGGTTGAGCGTGCAGGGATGCCCTCCCAGGACTTTGTGGGGGACTGCGAGAAGTATAAGAAGATTGGCATGGTGCGGGGAGGGGAAGGGCAGGGTGGGTGTTTGTCATTTTTTGGGTTGTCCTTGCGCAGCGGTGGTCTGGCGCTGTGCGCCTGGATGCAGTGGGCTGCTTTATTGGATGACTTTGGAGGTTTGTTTCTGTGCGAGAAGTGAAAGACAGGTACTTCAAGGTCATTTAATTGATTGGTGTAGAGAAGTAATTGTTATCCATTGTTCTAAAAAGCAATGTTTATAAATATCATTTGATTTATCATGCACGCCTTCCTGTGCCGCAGGGCTGCCCCACCACAGAGAAGTGGCGCTACGCGTATGCGGGGGTGTGGGAGGGCAACTTCACGCACTGCAGCTGGGGACCAGGCCCCTGCACCGCACCCATGACGGGGGACGACTGCCTGGTGTACACATGCGAGGGGGTGGAGGTGGAGTGCCCTCCGTCATGTGAGTCTCACCCTACTAGGGAGATGCAAGGGTGCTGTTGACGGGCAAATCTGCACATGCCCATCACGGCATGTGACCACACCCATGTGACCACGCTCGCCACCTCTTCCAGGCGCCCAAGTGCACATCTTTTCATTGACCCCAGCTCTTTTATTAAAAGCCATCATATTGTAAAATTTTATGGCTTTAAATGAAGGTTTTGGGCCAATGGATAGATGTGCACTTTGGCAGCCCTGAAAGAGGTGGTGGGTGTGTAAAGTTGCCAAGCGCACACTTATTCGTTGAACCAATAGCCTTTCTTGTGAAAATTGGTTGTAGCATGCCAATGCCACTTAATGCCAACTAAACGTAGGGGCGCCCAAGTGCCCCGGTTGGAAGACCACCGCCTGCGCCCGGCCCGAGGGTGAGCCGGAGCCCTACTACCAGCACCACTGCAACCCACTCACCTACCCGATGAACGACCACAAGCTGTGGCTGGCATGCAAGGCGGACCAGCTGAACGGCACCAACGGGCCATACTACCAGTGCTACATCTCGCAGGTGGGTGAGGTTCTGGAATAAGCAACTAGAGGACTTGAGTAGGGTTTTGGCAGGGTTTGGTAGGGTTCCTGTAGGTGTCTGCAAGCAAATGTGGTTGTAACTGCGAGACGGGGCTTGGTATGAAATTGTGAACTGCAGTACAGTCGTGGTGCGTTTTTAGCCAGATGAGCGCGGGTATGCATCGCCCCAGTTCGACAGCCAATAGACTTTTAGTATCCAGATGTTGGCCAGCCATGCTGATCACTGTACTTCTATTGACCTCTTTCACCCGGCGCTTGGTCCGCATGGGACCTAATAGTTTACCATTGCACCAATTTGTTTGTGGATGGTACAATGCTGGACCCCTGGATTAAACCCCCTCACACCCTGCCCCCCCCTCTTGCATGCTTACATGACATGACATGACATGACATGACATGACATGACATGACATGACATGACATGACATGACATGACATGACATTAGATTACATTACATTACATTACATTACATTACATTGCATCACATTACATTACATTACATCACATCACATCACATCACATGCATGCAGGTGGGTCAGCTCCTGGGTGCGGTGGGGCTGCAGTGCATCACAGGCACATGCAACTACGAGGCGCCAGCACCACCACCAGCCCCACCACCGCCACCCCACTGGCGCTGGATGCACCCCGAGGGCGCGGCGATAGTGGCGGTGGGGGTGGTGGCGGCTGCGCTGGTGGTTGTGGCCGCCCTGCTGATCAAGCGGGATGATGACAAGAGCAAGGCGTTTGTTGGGCAGTGGGCGCACGGTAAGGGTTTTGATAGGGTTTAAATGCGACAATTGCAAGAGTTTGGGCGGACGGTGAGGGTTTGGGCCTTGTTGTAGGGTTTGGGCATGGTGAGGGTGTGTGTCACAATTGCATAGGGTGCCAGTGCAGCATCTCCTGCCCGTGACCGCTGCTCAGTGGATGTTACTGGGCTCCTCACTGCCAAGGTCTGTATGTACATCATGTGACTGGATGATACATGTACATAAGACATCCATTTACACCTGTAATCAAAGGCCTCCTGGTCTGTAGCTCCATTTCCAAGCCCAACCAAAATCAGCATTTGGAACATGTCCACCCCCTTTGTAGGGTGTCGCTGGCCTGGTATCACAGCCACTGAACAGGCTTTAATGGATGTATTTGTTGTGCAGGCCTGGCTGATCAGTTGCTGGATGGCGGCGACATGTCATTGGATGCGTTTGATGACCTGGTTGGATCGGGGCAGGCGGGTGTGCGATCAGTGCTGCAATGGGTGGACATACACTACAGCGTACCACTGGTGCGGATGAGAAGCCTCGCCAGTAGGGCAAATTGTATCATACTCTTGTCTGGTCTTAAAGATAATCGAGATATACTGCAAAAATGCAGAAATAAATGCTGCATGTTGCAGCACCCTTAGCTGTCAGGGATATGGCTGATGCATGCAGTTGATTAGGTAGTGGCTTGCATTCCAGCAGTACAGCCAGATTAACAACCTGTCTATGAACACCAATTAGATTACCTGATGCACCAGTCTCCTCCTTTATCAACCTGCAGGGGTACCAGGGCACAAAGCACATTCTGAAGGGGGTGTCGGGAATCGCCGGCGAAATGCCAGACTCCGGCACCAACCACAGCATGCTGGCCATTTTGGGCCCCTCGGGCGCCGGGAAGACCACATTGCTTGACACCCTGGCGGGCAGAAAGGACCCTGCTGGGCTCTCGGGGGACATTTTCGTCAATGGGCACCTGGTCAGCCCCCGCCAAATGCGCCACCTGGCAGGGTGGGTCCCTCGGCATTTGTGCCCTCTGGGGTGATATGTGGTTGCATGCGTTGAACAATCGAACATATGCATGGCCAGCTGGCTGCAATCCCAAGCAAGGAATTGTATATGATCCCTTGCCTTGTGGGCACCCTACATACACCCTCATAGAGTTTTTGCAAATTTACACCCTGATGGCAATTCACCCTGAGTTCGGTTTTCTGCCTTAGGTATGTCCTCCAAGACGACGTCCTCCCCGGCACCAGCACTGTGTGGGAGTACCTGCAGTTCCAGGCCACCCTGCGCATGGGGGCGGGCAGCAACCAGCGGCAGCAGGACGCACGCATATGGCAGGTGGGGGGCTGGGGGCTGTTTGCATTCTGTGGGGGGAGCTGCAAAAGGGGCGTGCGCTGTTGGGGGCTTAGGATTGTCCCACTTGCGCGTGGATATTTACCAGAGGCTTTAAGGATGGTGGTGGATGTGCAACTGAACGCATGTCCACCGGGCTTGCCTTTAGCCATTGTGGCTTGGTCACATTGCAAATCATTGGACATGCTGATTGTGAAAATTGACAGCGGTCCAGGATCCCTGGTTCCTTCACCCGCAAAATGGGCGCCACCTGCACTTTTGTCCACTTCCTCAAATATCAGCATACTCCCTAGACCACACCACCACCACTGTTTACCCTTGACACCACACCACCCTCCCCCCTCTCCCAGGTGATGAAGCAGCTGGGCTTGACGCGTGTGGCGCACAACCAGATAGGCAGCGAGTTCAGGCGGGGCCTGAGCGGTGGTGAGAAGCGGCGCGTGTCCATTGCGGTGGAGCTGCTGACATCACCCGCGCTGCTGTTCCTGGATGAGCCAACCACGGGTAAGGGTAATCGGCCCACAACCACGCATGTCCCATACCACACATCCCAAAGCTAGTGGCCTAATATAGTATTGTATTGTATGTTGGTGACTCACTGATGAGATATAAGTGATGGCTGTACACAGTCCACCAAGTGCCTACTGCGTGGCAAATAGGTCCCATGATCTCCTAGGCCCTCTCGCCCCCCAATTAAGGCCTGCGATGCACCTGCTCTGTTCTCTCTTTGGGCCAGTATGAATAACCCTCCCCCACTACCTGCAGGCCTTGACAGCACCAACGCTGCGCGCGTGGTTGACATCCTGTCCCACCTGTCCGACTCTGGAGTGAACGTGGTGATGTCCATCCACCAGCCCAGGCCAGATGTGTTCAGGCTCATGACCCGGGTCATGCTGCTCACAGGAAATGGACAGGTGGGTGGGGAGGGTGTGTCTGGGGGGAGGGAAGATGAGGGAGCTTCATTTCAGGCAGTGGCCAGGGGTGTGTGGCATGTGGGAAAGGCAGAAGTGTTGCCTTGCTTGGCGTCGCTTGTGCAAAGCTGGCTGCTAATCTGACTGTATTGCTGTGATGCATGTGCAAAGATAATCATAGTTGGCTCGCATTGCACTGATGGCCTTTCTCGCCGACTGTAAGTACCATCACGCCTTGCCCTTAATACGCTCCCCACATATTTAAAGACAGTGCCCCCCTTCTCCAGGTTGTGTTCAGCGGGCCAGTGAGCCTTGCCGCCACCTACTTTGCCGAGCTTGGCTACACCCCTGATGACCCCTCCATCAACATCGCTGACTACATGCTCGATGTGGTCATAAGGCAGACCAGGCGCTCAGCGGTGTTGGACATGGTGGATGCGTTCCAGAGGTGAGGGAGTGGCCTGTGTGCATATTATGAGATTATGCACACTGTGACGTAATCATTTGCTTTCATGGAATCCTAGAGACATTGGAAACCTTCCAGGGGTAGGTGGGTTGCCAGGGTTAAAAAGGATGATGTAATTTGTCTGTTGACATTCCGCCACAGGTGCGTGCAAAGTTTCCCTGTGTGTGTATACTAAATTTAAGTGAAAGCGCTGTATATGTGCCAGTTTGCCTGCCAATCTGGCTGTATAGTTGGGACGCGTGTAGCTGACCAACCAACCAATGCCTAAATTGCCCCATCCTACCATAACCACCACCACCCGGGTTCCCCGGGCCTTACATAGTTCGATGTTATATTAGCCTTGGCCTCATTGAATGTCAACTGTATTTAATTGTTATGTTTCTCCCCAGGTCCCCCGTGAAGCGCTCCGAGGAGGCATGGGCCCTGCAGCTGCAGCAGCACCCGGTGGCCCTGCCCCCCGAGAAATTTGAGCCCCACTTTTCCACCCAGCTGTCTGTGCTGTCCTCCCGCCTGCTGCGCAACATGTACCGCCACCCCTTCCTGGTGTCGCTCAACTTTGTGGCCACGCTGCTCATGGCAGTGTTCCTGGGGCTCATATTCAGGTAGGCGCTTTATTATATATATTAAAAATGTCAATATTAAAAATATGCCTACCTGAAGGGGGGGGATGATTCAGCAGGGCCATTATCGCTTTCTAACTTCCATGCCTTCCAGCTATAAAGCCAGATCAGTAGTCTGTCCTACACTCCTTGCGTCAGGCAGACCACTATAAATCTGAGTATATATGGCCATGATTGGCGCCAGGATACAATTGCTTCTGGGATGCTGGTTGCTAGTCTAAATGAGAATGATGCCACGAAGCAATCTTGAATGGAGGTTGGCATGGGTGTTATAACCCAGGCGTACAATCCAAGTTTGCGTTTGTTATCCCATGCTAAAATCCATCCCCCCCCCTTTTCAGGCATGTGGGCACCGACACCGGGGGTATCCAGAACCGCCTGGGCTGCCTTTTCTTCACCCTGCTGTACCTGTCCATGGCCTCGCTGAGCCTGCTGCCCATCTGGCGCGAGGAGTGGCTGCTGTTCATGCGGGAGCGGGACAGCGGCATCTACGGCACCACTGCCTACTTTGCCGCCGTCATGCTGTTTGACCTCATCCCCATGCGCATGCTCCCCCCCGTGTTCTTCGTGCTCTTCTCCTACCCCCTGATAGGACTGCACGCCAAGTGCGTGTCCTGCATCGTCTGGTTCGTGGGTGAGTGGCGGCGGTGAGGCCGGGCTCGTCAAACAATGTGGTGTGTGTGTGTGTCAATGTTCAGAACCTCTGAAGCATTTGTGTTTGAATTGTGTACATCATGCATTTTCAAGCGAAGGCGTGCAGCATGGCTTGTATAAGATCCTAACAACCGGTTGATTAACCATCAGCAATAATGGTGTCTCATCTGCACAAATACCTTGTACCCTTTGCCCCCTAGAGCAACACCCTAAACCATAGCTCCCACAATGCAGTTACCCTCATCGCCTGCAACATCACCGCCGCCACCATGAGCATGGCTATAGGGGCACTCACGCCCTCAAATGCCTTGGCCAACTTGTGGGGATCCCTGGCCATCATGGTGTCGGTGCTGTTTGGGGGTTTTATGCTCAACAAGGACCAGATCCCTGCCTACTGCGCGTGGATCAGCCGCGCATCCTACTTCAACTACGGATATGAGGCGCTGGCGGTGAGTAGGACTTCTGGCAGGTTGTCCTGTTGTCCTGTAATGGATGGAACAGGGCTGTGCGTATATTTGGGGAGAGTGCCTATTGGGTTTCATAGTACCAGATACTCCCTGTTCAACCGTTACAATAGTAAATGTGGTTTCTAAAAATGGTATACCTTTGTGCATCATGTCGCGTTCATTTTTCCAGAGTTCCACAACATATACATCCCATTCTCCCCTCGTGCTACGTCAATGGGCCACCTCCCCTCGCAGGTGAACGAGTTCCACAACAACCCCGCGCAGTTCATCTTCACCTCCCCCCTCAACACCTCGGTGCTGCCCCCCCTGCGGGTGTCCGGGGACGGCGTGCTCATGGAGTTTGGGTTTGACTACACGCAGTTCTTCCCCGATCTGTTCATGATTATGTTCCTGGGGGGCGTATTTTCTTTCATCACCTACCTGGCACTAAGGTTTTCGAGCACTGACCTGCGGAGGGTGGTGGCCAAGTATGTGCCCCAGAGGTTCCAGTATGGGCCCCTGGCGTTCTCAGGTACTTATTTACCCAGGCCTTTGAGCTGTCTGAGTGCGGCTGCTTCACCAACTATGATCATGCCACCCCCTTTTGCGCGCCAAGTGTTCAAAGCCAAATTGCTACCACAATCACCCCACGGCATCCATTTGCCCAATGCCCACAGTAAGCCACCGCTCCCCAACCCTTTTCTCCAATCCCCACCCGCAGACGAGTCCATCCACAGCCCCCGGTCCCAGCACCGGCGCCCGCCCTCCACCTCCCCCTACCCCCCCTCCCACCCCCTCCCCAACCACGGCCGCTCCAGCAGCAGCTCCGAGGTGTTTGTGCCCATGACGCCACAGGGGGACTCGGTGGAGGAACCAACCAGCCCAACATCACCCAGACAGGTGGGTGGGAATGGAAAACATGGGTTAGTCTGGGGAAATTGATGGGAAAACAGATTAGTAAACGTTTGAGACATTTGAGCCGACCAGCCCCACATCACCAGGGCAGGTGGTTAGAAATGAAAGAGTATTACATGCTTGTTGACCAAGCGTGGGGGTGCAGAATGTACTATGACTATGGCTGGAAAGGACAGAAATGACAACGATTGATTGCCAACATGATGTCACTAGAATTTTTGTTTTCTTCAGCGGCCAGGACCAGGACTGTGGTCACCCTGCCCCTTCAGGAATCACATTTACTGAGTGGGGTTTGCGCCTATATTGCAGATGATGCACGCAGCCGTGCTTTCTTGGGACAACCTCAACTGCACCATCAGGGTGGCCAGGGGTACCCAGGAGCGCCGCATTCTGTCAAATGTGAGCGGGATTGCTGGACCCCTCTCGGATGAGCCAGGTGGCGGCTCCTGCCTGTTTGCCATTCTGGGCCCCTCAGGCGCAGGCAAGACCACCTTGATCGACATCCTGGCAGGGCGGCGCTCAATGGAAGGTATGGTTGCGTCCTGGTGCCGGCTGGCCTGGTTTGCACCATCTTTGAGACTGATCATCAACGTGTCCTCCTGTGTTGCATTGGTACGATGTGAATGTGCATGTTGGTGCATGTTTCCTCACCCCAGTGAGGCTGCTGTCATGGGTATATGCAGCGACATTTGGTAGCACCCACCCCGCTGCATAGCCACTAGCCCCATCCTGCATACTGGATGCAAGGAAAGAAGGATGGATTCAGGGTTGTTATGATGTTTGCGTGCGTGGCTGCAGGTGTGAGTGGCGAGGTGCGTGTGAGTGGCCACGAGGTGAACCCAGACATGATGCGGAGACTGGCGGGGTGCGTGCTGCAAGACGTGGTGCTGCCGCCCACATCAACAGTGCTGGAGTACCTTCACTTCCATGCAAGGTGAGAAACGGGATGGGGAAGGATTAGGCCTTTGTTAGATCTTTACCAGTTATTTATTTACTTATATATTCCTCCTTTTTATTACAAACAATATAATGTGTAAGACTTCCTTAAATTCTAGTAACCTGTGCTGTGCCAGTCGCTCTCCTTGCGCATGACGTGCATATGTAAAATCAGCAAGTGTTTTTTTCACAAAGAGAAGGTCAGACACATACCTTGCATGCTCCCTCCTTTTGTTCACGCACGCATCCCCCCCTGCAGGCTGCGCATGCCGGCGCACCAATCCGACGACGCACGCAGCGCGCGCTGCTGGCACGTCATCCGCAAGCTAGGGCTGGACAACGTCGCGCACTCACAGATAGGCTCCGAGCTGGTGAGGGGCCTGAGCGGTGGTGAGAAGCGGCGCGTGTCCATTGCGGTGGAGCTGCTGACATCACCAGCTGTGCTGTTTCTGGATGAGCCAACCACAGGTAAGGGTGTGGGCTAGGGTTTGGTGATGTTATGGACCCGCCTCACTAAATCCTGATCACAAACCCTCTAAAACCTCCCAAAATGAGCATCAATACCTCTCGCATGCCCTGCCGTACTGCCTGACCTATCAAGCCCTAAGCAGCACCTTCCGCACACCCTGCAGGTCTGGACAGCACCAACGCCGCGCGCGTGGTTGACATTGTGTCCGACCTTGCGTCCCACGGCGTGACCATCGTGATGTCTATCCACCAGCCCAGGCCGGACGTGTTCCGCATGCTGCACAGGGTGTGCCTGCTGTCAGCAGAGGGGCAGGTAAGGATCTTGGTAGGGTTGCGGTAAGTTTGAGCACTGTGTGGTTGTGTTCGTCATCCTAGGGTTCGTCTGTTTGCAAATGTTGCATCTGCGCAGCAGCAGGTGCATGCTGTGCTCAGGCTTTCTGGAAGGGAAGTGTGATCATGTGTGGCGTCCTACGTATCACTCATACTCTAGCTCATGCAGCTCCCCCATCCACACACACACACACACACAACCTCCTTGAGCTCACCTCCCACTCCCCTGGACAGGTGGTGTACTCCGGACCCACCACCGCCGCCGAGGGCCACTTCAAAACCCTAGGCTACACCCCACCAGACCCTAAGATCAACATCGTGGACTACATATTGGACGTGGTCATCCGATCGCCACCTGAGCAGGCCCAGAAGATGGTATCTGCCTTTGAAGCTAGCGAGGTGGCTGCGGCTGATGCCAGCTGGCTGGCCAACATGGCGCTGGGGGATGCCATGCACGCGATTGAGAGGTATGCACTGGGGCAGCTGGGGGGCACAGGGAAGGGATGGCACTTTGCATTTGATCAGCTGTTACTGCCTGGTCGGCATCACTGGGGGGGGGCATCGCATGTGATTGAGATCCAGGAGGGCAGGAGACAGCGCCCTCAATTGCATGCACCACCATCGTGTACAGTACCCTCGTGAACTACATGGCATGCACCACCATCGCCCTCCGGCGCCCCGTGAGAGGATAACTTGCCTGGACGTTCCCCACCGTACCCCCACTTGACCCCCGCCTCCCCGTCTTACCCCCACACACCCCCACAGGGCCCGTGAGATGGCTGCCTACTCCAAGTACGAGGCCTCCTTCCGCACCCAGCTGCGCCTGCTGTCCTCCCGACTGCTGCGCAACCTGGTGAGGCACCCGCTGCTCATCGCCATTCACTGGGTGGCTACGCTGGCCATCGCTGTGGGGCTAGGGCTGGTGTACTGGAAGGCGGGCCACGACACGGGCGGCATACAGAACCGCTTTGGGTCGCTGTTCTTCATGGTTCTGTACCTGGCGGTGATGAGCCTGTCCAGCCTGCCTGTGTGGCACGACGACAGGATGCTGTTCATGAGGTGAGGAGGGTTTTGTTCAGGATTTGCTTTGGAAACTACCCTCCGTGCTGTGTTGTTGATGGCCTGACGGTGTGGCAGAATGCCGATGTGGTGTTTCAAGATATGATTAGGCTGATCTGCATGGTACTTCCTGGCCAGTACCCTTCTAATACCTGGATCAAATCCTACACTACCCTCAGCTTCTAATCCAACCTCACACTCCCTGCGCATGAAGCGACCCCGGGGACTTTGAACTATTGTAAAGCCAGATTCAGAACCTCTAAAAATACTATCAACCATCCACCTGCACAGGGAGCGGGCCAGCGGCGCGTACGGCACCGGCGCCTACTTCACCGCAGTGGTGCTGTTTGACCTCCTACCCCTGCGCGTGCTCCCCCCCTGCTTCTTCGCCCTCACAACCTACTGGATGATCGGCCTGCGCCCGGGGTTCAGCCACCTGTTCAAGTTCCTGGGGACCCTGGTGCAGACCAATGTGGTGGCTGCTGCGGCGAACATGGCCATCGGGGCCGCGATGCCCTCGACAGCGGTGGCAAACATGGTGCGGGGCGCCTGAGGGCAAATGGTGACATGTGCTTCTGTACGCTTTCTGGTATACCTATGCGAATGAACAAATGCATGCATTGTTGTCAACTGTGGGAGGGCATGGCTGCGGTTGATTGCGTGTGATAGCACCTAGTGAACCCATGCATGCATGCATTCGCCACCTCACCACCCTCTGCTTCCCAGTTCAACCTCTCCCCTTCTTACTGTTTACAGGTGGGCGGCCTTTTCACCTTGCTGTCCATCCTGTTTGGTGGCTTCCTGCTCAGCCGCAAGCGCATGCCGCCACTGGTGGCCTGGATCGCAGACCTGTCCTATGTCGGGTGAGAAATGCAACCACCCCCCTTGCAATAATACACAAGGCCCCATATCCCCAGTTGCAGCATAGCTTCGATGCGTAAACTGCACCCCACCATGTGTGCTGCTAATTGTTGCACCATTCAGCTACTGCTACAACTCTGCTGCGCAACTTGAGCGGTATCATTCAAAGGCATTATCAACATGAAACCCTCCAGAACCCTTGTAAGGGTAGCACCTGGATTGTGGTTCACCCCACGGTGCAGTTGATCGTGCCTGGCAGGCACGATTCCAGGGCCTAGGAACCCCGCTATCTAGTCAGTAGTTAGTCACATGCATTCCAGCAATACAGCCAGATCAGCAGTCAGTCTTGCACACGTACCGCCAAGCCACGGAAACCCTGCTCCCCACCCTACAACCCCTCCCAAACCCCCCCCGCAGGTACGGCTACGAAGCGCTGGTTGCCAACGAGTTCCACGGCGCCACTGGCTTCCGCTTCACCGCATACTCACAGAAGGGCCACGAGCACGAGGAGGTTCCGCATGTGGATGTGGACGGGGACACGGTGCTGCGCACCTTCTTCTTCAACACCGGCGCCTTTGTGGGGGACAACCTGGCGCTGGTGGTGCTGGGTGCGGTGTACCTGGCCAGCACTGCGTGGTTCCTGAAGCAGCGGCGCGTGTGAATGGACGAGGTGGATGCATGTGGTTGTGGCGGGGGGGTTTCCTTGGGTTTCTTGTGGATGGGCTGGGTGAGATTGGGGAATAGGGAGCACCATGCAAGGATATGATCTCATGTGGAATAAATTGTATTTTTTTGTTGCAACAAAGGAAACGGGATTTGGTGTGGGTTTGGAGTTACTGGGTGTGGGTTTTAAGTACCCGTGGTGCCGATGAGGTGTCCAGGAGCCTGTTGTGGCCTCTCACATTAGTGTGTGCTCGCGTGCCCACCTGGGGTCACCAGGGCCTGCCAGTGGGGTGCAGAACATTGCTGCTGCTTTTGTTACCATCTTTGGCGGTCAGGTTGCTGCTTCTGTAGCTGCATACAAAGATTTCTGGCCCGTGATTTGCCCGTCAGGATAGTGAGCGCCCAAGCTGTGTACAAATAGGACTCCGACGCAGGATAGGGTTGTCCTGCGGCGTGTAAACCCCACCCATCAATAGATGCCAACTGCCTGCTCTAGAATCTCGTTTGCAAATGTTGTGCTCTTGTTGTTATCCAGGCTTGGCTGGGAAACGCTCAAGTCCCTTTCCAGTGGAAGGACGATGAACCCCTTTAATAGGGTATGCAGGGCCGTAAACCCTATGGGGTTTTCACGTCCCGTGGGTCACATAGTACAACTCCCTTGGGTAGAACAATGAACGAGGTGTTTATGCGCGGATATTCTCAAGAGGGCTGTCTTCTAACCACAAAACACCTAGCCACAAAACACCTCCAGAACATAACCTGCTGCATAGCTGCATCAGGGTTTGCGCCGCCTATTGCCAAAGTGCTCGACACCAGTCTCTCGCCATCAAAGCAGTAGAGCCATCCTCCCGAGGTAGGAACCTTGTCCACTCTACAGCGGTTCCAGGTAAGCATGCACTCACGGTAGTACTGTTTTTCGGTCCTTGGATCGTTCACAATGGCTCCGGTTGCCTCTAGTTGCCCAGCAAGCTTCTCGGGGATGTTGGCCAATGTACCAGGAAAACCTAATGGCACTGGGTTGAGGTACATCGGGCGCTGATTTGCTGGACTTCGGTAGCGTGGGCTTCTTTGTTTACAGTGGCCTAAACGCAGTGCATCAGCACCGACAAGACTAACGGCAGGGTTGCGGTCACCGATGCCAACTTTTCACTGAGCGGGGTTTTCCGATACCCTGGCCGGTACTGTGTCTGCGACCTCCCAGGTCGTGCGTGTGTCCAGTCCTACCCAAAGCCGTGGATCTGGCACGTCTGATCGTCTCTATTGCGTAGCAAAAACGTGGAAGACGCGCGGGCTAGATTTGGCTGTTGCGCTAGCAGGGGTTGGTGTCGTCCGAGGGTCCGAGGGTAATAAAAGTAGTTTCTCGTTCAGTTATTTTCTGGGCTTTGATGCGTCACGGAACAGAACCTTTGCCTGTTTTATGACGCATCAAGCCTAAGACTTATTGCACCGTAGCTGGTGTGAACCTGTGGGCATGCCGTTGGGCATGCGTGCCTCGTGACCTAGCCACGGGTGGTGCCAGCAAAAATCTGTCCGAAACGCCTGGTCGTGTTTGTCATCTTTGCTCTGTACGAGCCTAGATCCAGCAATCCCTGCTGTAGTGCACCTCACTCTCTTGGGAATGCATCCCTTCAGCTGGAGGTGAACTTGTCCACCAGCCTGTCCATTCAGCACTACCACCTACACTACCACCTACAGCGCAGCTGACTTGGAAGCTGGAGGCTCACCTGGTTCCAGCCTGTATACATTCTTCCTCTGTGCGTGCAGGCTTGCCCACCCTAAACTCTAAACGCCATCATGACCTCCCCGCTGCGCCCATCCCACACCTCAAAGAATGTTGCGTCGGACGACGAGGAAACCCTGGAGGAGGCTGCCTACGGGGAGCAGAACCATGACATGGTGGACTCGGCCTTTGCGTCCCGCTACCTATCTGCGCCCATCCCCAAGAACAGGTGCGGACCCTCCCGCAACCCAAAACTCTACACCTTTAGAACCCTAAACCCTGCCGAGAATGTTGGTGGTTGGTCCTTTGCCCAGCAATCATAATACCATGCAGCTGTGGCACCGTTGATGCTAGTGCAGCGGAAGCACGGCCGCCATGCCCTGTTGCCGCAAAACCCAGCTGGGTGCTTGTCCCGTACCTGTGCCTGTCCCTAGGTGTAACCAGCTCTCTAACAACACATGCATATCTGCCCCTTGCGCCTGTGACCATCATATCCCCCCTTGCAGAATCCCAGTGAAGGGCGCCCCCGCCAATGTGGCCTACCAGCTCATTAAAGATGTGCGCATGCTGGACGCCAACCCAAGGTGGGTGCGCGTACTGACGGAAAACCACACACAAGTGAACTGACCACGATACAGACACCAAATCTCGGTCTCAAGAGTTCAACCCATGAGGGGAACGGGGCATGGGCTGCATCTGCTTCCAGCAGCTTTCGGTGGCAACACAGCCTGGAGGACAAGCCTTGCATCCACCGGTTCAGGCCGCAACCAGTGCCTCTCCCATCCCCTCACAAGCGTCACATACTCCACCTTGTCCTCCCGGTTCTTGACAACTAGTAACCTCCCTTGTGTGGCAATGGACACTTACTGCTGCTTCCCTTGCTGGGGCCGTCCTTGCGGTCCCTGCTGCCAGCCCATTGACCGCCCCTTTCCCTCCCCTCCTAGGCTGAACCTGGCATCCTTTGTCACCACCTGGATGGAGCCCGAGGCCGAGGCGCTGATTGCAGAGAGCGCCAACGTGAACTATGTGGACCTGGATGAGTACCCCTCCTCCACCGAGATCCAAAACAGGTGGGCCGGAAACCCTAGGCAGGGATGCAAACCCTGCTAGGATTTTATCCTGGAAATGAGTGTTTTAGGGCCCGCATCGCCTTTCCATCAGATTTTGCATTCAGTTGATGTCCTTGCAGCGCCTGCTATGGCACTGAGTACCATATTGGATACTCCACATTTCCCCTGGTCTCACCTCAAAACCCCGCCCACCCTCCGCAGGTGCGTGAACATGCTCTCTGAGCTGTGGCACGCCCCCAGCGTGCTGAGCGGCGGCAAGGGGATTGGCGCTGCATCCATCGGCAGCAGCGAGGCCATCATGCTGGGTGGGCTGGCGCTCAAGCGGCGCTGGCAGGAGCGGCGCTGGGCGCAGAACAAGGACGCATCCAAGCCCAACATCGTGATGGGCTACAATGTGCAGGTTAGTACGGTATTTACGGAAAAATTTACAAATCATTATGAAAGCATACATTAAGGTATGAATGACAGTATAGTTTATCTTTTTTATTCAGTCAATCATTTACATGCTGTCCACCAATTCAGCCAGATAAGCAGCCAGTCGTGCACATGCGAAGCCAAGCAGGCCTGTCCTGGCACCGTGTGTACCATCTTTTATCATCTGATATTGCGCGACTTGAGGTCACAATGTGCTGGCGAGGGGGTCACTGACAGGCAATATACCATGCGGGGTACAATGTACAGGCAAGAGGGCCATGGGAGTGCTCCAATCGCTGCTTTTTAGGGTGGGATGTTGCCGCTGGGACCGATAAAAATGTATTTAGCAGATGCAATCAAGCATGTAGATGATGCGTGCCAGTCAAGCAGTAAAGCTCAATAGGAAAATCAAATTAATAGTATTATATCTTCATGGTGTGCCCCCCTCCATCCCCAGGTGTGCTGGGAGAAGTTCACCCGCTACTTTGAGGTGGAGGAGCGCTTTGTGCCACTGGAGGAGGGCTGCTACGTGCTGACTGCGGACAAGGCAAAGGAGCTCATCGACGAAAACACAATCGGTAGGCCGGGCTGCGGGGCAAGGGGCTGAATAACGCTGGGTAGGGTATGTGGCCGGTTCATGTGTGCAACCATGGGTACACTACTGAGTCGACATTCTCCGCACGGGCTGTGAGCAATAAGCCACCTGTGCAGATTGGTGACTGGTGGGGGCTTCCGAATGGGAAGAGCATTGTGGGTGGAAGTGCCATATTGGGACCAGCTGTCGGGGTAACCAGTTGTTGTCATCGTTGTGTAGACAGTCCATACACCAAGGTGTTGGAGGACTACACAACGATGATGGAAACTGGCTACCCTGCGGCTGCTCCCATCAAGGCACTTCCTCACACGGATGCTCCTCCCATTTGGGCTCACAGTCCACTCAGTAGCAGAAATTAGAAAGGTGTTCAGTTCAGGAATTGACAGCAAAATTCTGTAAGGCAGCCGAGTTGAAGAAGGTGATGACCTTCATCCTTTTCAGGAGACATGTTTGTGACTTTTTCCGGAGTTTCACATGTTTCAACCCCAATTTACCTAGTTGTCCCGCAGAGGGGGACAGGTGCTGCAGTGTTCATTGGGGCAGCTGCCACTACAGTCAGTGGGGACACTTCCATCCATCATGTCATACTGTTACATCATACAGGTAGTTTCTCTTCCCACCCATGCACACGCAGGTCAAGCAGGCAAATTTTTGCTTATAAACATTGCAAGCCCTTTTCTTTCAGGTGTTGCAGTCATCATGGGGAGCACCTACAACGGGGAGTTTGAAGATGTGAAGGCAATGGATGCAATGCTGAGTAAGTAACACGGGGCGGCGCATTAATATGTTGTATTCCATGTGTTCAATAGCAGGCCTGGTTAGCATGCGCCGTCGCACAGCTTGCACCACACAGCTCTGCCTTGGCCGGCCTTGCCCATGTGCAGAGCGTGCTTATCCAACCGTGTATACCTTCAAGGGCCTTGGCAACCAGGACATGTATGCAGCGCTGAGTTCCTGACTTGCGGTGGGTGCATAGTGCTGTGACTGCGGGTGTGCTTGTCGGCAATTTAGGCACTAAGCTGCCGCCATGCCTTGGTGTCTCCCCATCAGCGGCTGGGCCCTGCTATCCCTGTCGCTTGCCTGCCTGTCGCTTGCCTGCATGAGAATCAAGTACAGTAACGGTGACAGAACCCCCAGCTGGGACTCCAGCATTGTGTCTTCCACCGGCATGTCTGTCGGCACCGCAACTTGCCCCAAACAGCACCCCTTTCTGGGCAGTGTCGCAACCACGCCCTCGCGCTCACTGAAATGCGTTGGTGCTGGAGGGCGCGGCAGTGATGCTGTGCTGAAAAGGGTGCTGGCTGGGGGCCGATGTGCTGCTGGGGGACGGGTTGGTACCACAGCACCATCACCAAAACCACCACCATCACCTTGGTAATGCGATGCTGGTGTTCCAGCTGGGCCTTGTTTGTACAATTTTCTCCGCCTCTATGTTGTTCTACCTGAAGAATTGCAGGACGTTTAAAATGTGCACTCATTGACCATGTAAAACCAAAGTGATTTCATTCCCCATCAACCCCCTGCCCGTCCCTGCCAGCAGCCCAAGCTAAATGACTGCTCCGGCTGGGGAACCCATCCACGCGGTTGCCAGTTACTGATTGCAATTTCCATCCTTAGTTAAATTTGTATCGATTGAAATGTGGTAAAAGCGCAAACCCCTATTCTTTTCTGTGACACATGATGATTCCTTACCCACTTCATTTCTTGCAGCGGAGCTGAACGAGGCCACCGGCTGGGATGTGCCCATCCACGTGGATGGCGCCAGCGGCGGCATGATTGCTCCCTTCCTGTACCCTGATTTGGAGTGGGACTTCAGGCTGAAGAATGTGGTGTCAATCAACACAAGCGGCCACAAGTAAGCAGGGGGTGGGGTGCAGGGTAGCGTGATAGGTGCTGCTTGTTGATAGGCGTTGCTTTATCTTCTGGTGTTGGCACGTTTGTGTGGTTGGGGGTGGGTTGTGGTGGGCCCTGTGGGGGTGTGGTTTGGGGTTTTGCAGGCGCCGGTGATAGATCGAGCACGCGTTGGAGACATATGAGCAGGATTTAATGGTGCATGCTCTATAATCATAGCAACTTGCACTGCCACGAACCTTGCCGTTCACCTCCGCCACCACCACCCCCCAGGTATGGCCTGGTGTACCCCGGCATTGGCTGGGTGATATGGCGCAGCCAGGAGTACCTGCCCGACCACCTCATCTTCCACGTCAACTACCTGGGCACCGACCAGCCCACATTCACGCTCAACTTCTCAAAGTCGGCGTCCATGATCATCGCACAGGTAGGGGAGCTTGTTTTACTGTGCATGGGTATAGTTCATGATTTTACAGGGCCTCTCCTTCACCTTGCATCCCTCTCTTGAGGGGATGGAAATATAGTGGATAGTGGACATGTGCCTCTCTCTTTGCTACCTCGTCACTCATGAAGGGCAGGCCTATAGTTTACTGTAATGTGACACAGTGAAATGTGATTATTTTGTTTGTATGGTGCATATCATTCTGTTAACATGTGTGTCTTTGGATTTTTCATTTTTACTTTTTGGATACTTACTTGTTTTGTGTCCCCGTGCAGTACTACCAGTTCCTGCGCCTGGGCCGCGATGGATACACCAAGATATTCAAAAACCTGCGCGCAATCGCGGACCACATTGCGCACAAGATTGTGGGGACAGGTGGGGCGCAAGCGGAGAAGAAAGGGGTTAGAGGAAGGGCCAGAAATGCTGGTGGCACTGTCTTTTGGCATTGTAGATGCTTGGTTTACATACATTGCATCTGCAGGAATGGTACAAGCTAGGCAGGGTTCCGCTTATCTTGGTGGATTGCATGGAAGTACTGTACACGTCTATTTGTACCCAAACATGCCGGCGGCTTGGAGCAGCTGACCACTTCCACGAGGTTGGTGAAAACCTTACACCCCAAACCCGTACTCAAGCCAAACCCTGACCCTTCCTCCCCCCCCGGCCACTTTGAGCTGCTGAGCGACTCCATCAGCGCCCCCCTTGGCAAAACCCTAACTATAACCCTACTCCCTTTTCCCCTGTAGGCCACTTTGAGCTTCTGAGCGACTCCATCAGCGTGCCCCTGGTTGCCTTCCGCCTCATCAAGTCCAAGGACGAGGATGGCACTGAGCACACGCGCAGCTACGACGAGTTTGACGTGAGCGACAAGATGCGCGAAAAGGGGTGGGTGGTGCCCGCGTACAGCATGGCGCCAAACGCAGGGTAAGTGGCGGGGCGGGAGCTCCCTTGCAGGGAGGTGGCTGGTGCAATGGATGTGTGTAATGACGGGGTGGGAATTGCCTTGCAGGGAGGTGGATGGTCCCATAAATGTTCTATGCTGCATGAATTACCACGTAACAGCAAGGTTGATAGATGTATTGTCTCGCAGCATCCCTCTCCGGCTCCCTCCCTGCTCCTTCAAGCCCTAAAGCCCCAAACCCTGCCTGGTGTCTGGGTGGTGGGAGTGTGCGAGTGCATGGGCAGGGGCTGGAGCAAGCAGCCCAAGTGTAACCCTCTTGGATGAAATTTCATAACATAATAATCGGATAAATGATGAGTGCCTGCTGCAGCAATTTCTTGCCACAGGGGATGGGCAGTGAAATTTTATTTATTTTGATCTGGTCTAATTTGTTTTTTCCACTCACCTCTACCTCCCGTTTGTCCCAGGGACGTGAAGCTGCTGCGCGTGGTGATCCGCGAGGACCTGTCCTGGGCCATGGCGGACCTGCTGGTGGGCGACCTGGTCAACGCGCTCACCTGGCTGGACACCCACGTCACCCTCACCACGGGCCAGGTGGACATGTTCAAGAAGAAGTTCATGCTGTCCAGGCTGGACTCAAACATCCTGCGCGCGAAGCACAACGGGGTGTGCTAGGCGGGGCGGGCTGGGCCCTGGGTGGGTGGGGTTGCTTTCCTCTTGGATGGTGGGTACAGCTGTCCTCCTGTTTTGTGGGGTGTGCTAGGGGTTGAGTGGACGTGGGGATGGGGTTGGAGTGGGATTGCTTCCCGCTTGGATTGGTATGACTGCGTGCTTCTCTATTGGAATGGTGGGTGCTGCGTCCCCCCTGTTTTGTGCTGCGGTGGATGTGTGCGGTGGATGCAGGATTTGGTGGGCCAGGCAGGATGTGGATCTGCTTGTGTGCCATCGTGGTGCGCGCAACTCGTTAAAAGGCGCAACTCTTTGTGGGCTTACAAATAGATATACAAGACGTGCTTACTTGGATTTTACTTGAATTGCAATATTCTGCAACCCTTATACTAGGCGTTCCTTGAGCACTCAGTGTCAGGTTCTGCCAGCAAGACCTTCTTTGCTTTGTGTTTTGAAGCATGGAACTAAGTTATTGAGCAGGTGGCTTGTGATGAGATGAGGGTCGTCAGGGCGTCGTGCACAGCCGAGTGTTCTCTTAAAGTAACTGTAAACAGCAGTATGGTGGAAGTGCTGACTTAGCATCCGCCCATTGTGCACTGCATTGCCTAGGGTTCTACAGCATTGGCGTTCAAGGCCAACTTGGTCCCCCTCTGAGGGTGAGTCACCTTGTGTAGTCACATACCACCACCCACCACAACCCCTTTCATGTAAACCCTGAGGGGTGAGAAGTCTCCTCTCTCTTGTGTATGGGATGGTGTGCCAGGAGCTGCAGGAGTAGGGTGCAGGTACAACATTGTCTGCATGCCATTGCATGTTCGGGCTAATGCATTCGGGTAGCACACACCTAGGTGGCATGCTCTATACACCGCCTTGTCGCGGGCTCAGTTTGCCGCGCTCCTCCAAGTTGTTGCATCTGTGGCATGGCGCGTATTCTAACGTATTACAACGTATTTTTTACGTATTGTACAGTAAGTTGCAACGTATTCTTGCAAAACTGTTGTACCAGGGTTGCATGCATGCATTAGGCCAGACACATATGCCTGGCGGAGACACCAAAACAGTGCTTCTTCTACTGTTTGAAAGGTCCAACGCTGTCTTAACCGTATTCCCGGACCACGATTCCGCACTAGTGCCGCAAGTCAGAAACGCATCCCGAGGCAGGCTGGGCCCCCAACCACGTGACGAGCCTAACCTGTGCGGAACCCCACAGCCCACCAGCAATTCACGCACCCACTCAACGTTTTTAGCAGCCGTGACGATAGTCAAGGTGCTTTATCTGCTATTTTCTCATCTAAAACCATACTGGGCACCGCTGCATCGCACGATCTCACTCCGGTTCCGGAGGCCATGTCAGTTCCCGCATACTTTGTGAAACGGTAAAGCCCAGCTGGTCTCAAGTCCCCCGTCAGAAAAGCGGTTCAATAACGAGCCAACCACCCAGCAACGCACTCAAGTGAATATCTTGCTGCACCAGCCTCCCTGGGCCAACACGCAGCTGGCATCCCTTTCGATTGCCAGCTGCCGGGTCGACATTTGAGGGCATTCAGCTGACAACCTGTACGAAAACGGAGGACACCGGGATGTGGACGTTCTGAGGGTTGAAGCCGTGATGGGACGCAACCGCGCGTTTGCCAGCATCGTCCTGCTCTGCCTGTGCTGTGCAGCGCTGTGCGTGTTGGTATGGAGGACCCTGCCAGCTCAGATCGAGCAGTGGGTACACGATGGGGTGAGCCACGCACCCACCCACCACCCGCCTGCATCTCTGTACTTGCTCATGTGCATGTACAAGCGTCAATTCACCTGGCACAGCAAGTGTGGTGCACGTTGCCCAGCAATATGGTAGCAATGAGTGGGTGGGCAGTTGCCAAAGTTGTCACAGGCTTGGTGGTGCAAATTGCAAAGCTTGGCGCCTGCGCCTAGCCAGCGTAACCCACAGCCTGTAGCTTCTGAGCTAGGGGGTCACGACTGCGTGAGGAGAGTGTACTTCTGAACTAGGGTACCCCCTAGGGGGTTGCGTGAATGAGGTTGTCAGGGTCTGAGGTGGTGTGGTTTAGGGTTTAGGGTCTGAGGTGGTGTGGTGCGCGTGCAGGTGCAGCGGGCGGTGTTATGGCAGCCAGACTCACCAGAGGAGGTGCACGGTAAGTCGAGGCTATTTTGCCTGGTGGGGGTGGTGCGGGGTGGGTGGGACTGGGCTGTGCTTTTGGGTTGACCCGCACTAAAGACCCTAAACACTACACAGTAAACCCTACAAAGAAGAGCCTTAGGTTGGCCCGCACCCAGTGCCAGAAGGTATACGAGGCTGTGCGCTCCCCACCCCCACACTCACCTTTCTGGATTCCTGCTGTGCCAAGCTCGACTCCCCCACAATGCAACCCCAGCACCTCACTCCTGCACCCCCCCTCCCCACCCGCAGAGCGCTACCGCGGCACCGGCAACTCCACCACCCCCATCACCTCCAAGCTCTGGTTCCTCAACATCACCAACCTGGTGGAAGTGCGTGCGGGGCAGAAGCCAGTACTGGTACGGCTGTGGGCGGTTGGTGCACCACCTACTGCCAAGCAGGGTGCATATCAATCAACAAGGCACATTTTAGCGCACATCACATCATCCTAACCAAGTACAGGACATAAAGATAGCACAAAGGCAAACCCATTAAGCATCTGCACATACAATGTAACATGCAGTGCATCACGCCCTCTCCCTCCCGCACTAACAATACCATCCAAAACCCTAAACCTAAGAGATGTGTTCTCACGCGTATTGCTCCCCCCTTCTGCAGGAGGAGGTTGGCCCATTTGTGTTCCGCAAGCACACCCAGAAGGTGGACGTGTGGTTCAGCAGGGATGCTCAAGAGGTGGAGTTCAAGGTGTGCTCACCCCCTAGCCTACAGCTCAGGAAGAGGCCATGCGGTGGCGCCTCCCTCACACGCATCCCTCACACGCATGGATTGTGAGGTGTACCCCCACATGCCCATTGGGTGGCGCTGATGTGACAGGTGCCACGCCACTGGCTCTAATAGTTTTTAGCCTGGAGTTCACCAGACTTGTATTTGACCACGTTGGGGGAATTCACGCGTCTCTGGTTGAGGTTACAGTACAGCGTTGAGCGCAGTGCAGTGCATGCCGGTCGTTTGTTGACACCTTGCCCCCCCGTTTCTCAGGACTACACCTACTACACCTTTGACCCTGAGGCCAGCGGGGACGCATCGCTTTCCTCCCCTATCATCACCGCTAACGTACCCCTGCTTGGGGCCATGGAGGCGGCGGCTGGCTCTCCCTGGCTGCAGGTGGGGGCCCGGGTGGAGGGCTGCTCTAGCACATGCAGCTGTCAGTCTAAATGGATGCAGCAATATACGTAAATTGCTGCATCCTTTTGGAATGACTCGTAATGATTATTCCTTGTATCCGTAATTTACCTCAAGTGACTGAGAAAATAAATCTCTGTACCCACTGTCATATGCCGTATCCCAATTGGGTGGAGCAGGTGGCCTTAAAGCCACGGCCATGCATGCAGCCACCTCTGCCCAAGCCCTTGCATGCCTCATGTTAATGATGCGGCAGCACGACTTTATTGGCTCACACAACATCGCTAACATTATCTATGTACCCCACACGAAAGCCCTGGGATTACTTTGTGCATCCCCCGTGCAAGCCGCATGCGCCAGCGACATTGAACCTTACTGGTAACCCTTGGTGTGTCGCGCCTATAAGCTGACCTTGACTAACCAACATCCTTTGTGCCTGCAGCTCCTGGCGAGTCTAGTTGTTCAGTTCCGTGACCCGCACGTGCACGGGCTGTTCATGGAGCGCACGGTGGGGGAGCTGGTGGAAGGGTACGAGGTGAGGGCAGGGGCATGAATGAGGGTTTAGGGCTTACCCTATAAGGTGGAGAACAGGGGCATAGACTAGGGTGTAGGGTCTTGGGCTATAAGGTGAAGACAGAGGAAGGGAGTAGGGTGGAGGGCTATGGGTTTAGGGTACAAGGTAAGGACAGAGGCATCCAATGTCGGGGCAAGAGTGTACATTAGGGTTTTATACAGGCGGCACTGGTGTGGGCCAACCAGCGTGAGACCAGGAAGATATCTGTGGAGGGTTTCATTCCTGCCACATGTCAGCTTCTCTTCAAATTGTTTAGGCGGCAGCTTCAAACGCTTAGTCACACCCACGCGCATGTGTACCTATCTCGTGGATGCTACCTGCAAAACCTACCAACCGTGCATGCAGTGCAAACCCTACCTGCCAAACCCTACCCCCCCCTGTTATGCAGGACCCCCTCATGTCCAAGCTGGCCCACTACCTGCCTGGCATACCCACCTCCTTCAGGCTCATGCCAAACCACACGTCTTTGGAAGAGGTGACCCCCCCGCGATCCCCTGGCCCGCATGACTTCCCCTCCGTTGTCTTGCACGCATTGGCTGCCCACCTCTCACCTCTCACCCCCTTGCACACATTGAATACCCTCCTCGCACCCCCTTGCACTCATGACTTGCCCACCATTCTCCATGATCCCCTTGCACGCACGACCCACCTGCCACCATTGCAACCCCTTATACTTGCCTTACACACCCAGCGACCACCCCACCACCACCTTGCCGTTTGACACTTCCCCCCACCACCTCCGCAGGCCAGCGCAGGCCCCCCCTCCATCGTCCTCACCGGCGCCTCCAACCTGAGCCATGTGGGGCAGTACAGGCTATGGCACAATGTGAGCAGGGTGGAGTCATGGGCACCACCCCATGTGGAGCTGGTGCATGGAACGGATGGCAGCCAGTTCAGGTGGGTGGGCGCAAGGGGGGTTTACAGGGTTTGGTGTAGGGTTTCTGTGCTCGAAGGGTGCATGGCATGGATGGCAGCCAGGTCAGGTGGGTGGGTGCAGAAGGGGATTCAGGGTTTGGTGTACGGTTCCTATGCACAGTGGCACCAGCAGTGGTGCATGGGGGGGAGTGAGTCTGGTGGGTTTCCTGATTGATTGCTGTGTGCGCTGGGCGGGGCCAGGTGGTTGGCTAGTGGCAGGTGGCCGGCACAAAGTGCCCTTGCATGATGAATCAAATTATGGGTACCCTAAACCCTAAATTAGGGTTTAGGGTTCAAAGGGTGAGGTTGCTGTGTTTGTGGCTTGCTGCTTGGCACCGGCAGGCTGTGGTGGTGGTGGGGCTTCACCAACACTGCAATGCACGCACGCCTGCTCATATGCGCGTGCGCAGACAGCAGCAAGCTGCGCAGCCACGCCCCCGCGCCGCCGTTACCTCCCCTGTTCAGGCCCAACAACACATTCCCCCCCTGGCCCAGGCCCAACGTGAGCTGCCACGCCCCTCTTGAGATGTGGGTCCCTCCCCTCTTCCGCGCGCTGCGCCTCTCCCCCCTGTCCCACTCAGACCTCTTTGGGGTAAAGCTGCTGCGCTTTGCACCAGACCCCCTGCAATGGGAGCCAGACCCAAGGTACCGCACTAAGCATGGGAGGGCTGGCAAATGTTACTAGCCCATGGCAGGGGGGCAGGGGCCCTTTGTATTTGTTCCTGGATGACACCGCCAGTGCTCAGAAGGAACTGAAACAACGTCGACTGTTTTCAATGCATAGTGAATGGCATATTCGCTCAATGCAACTGGCAGAATGTTTGTGTAGGGCCTGTTGCAGCACGCGGGTTGCCATATAATATTCCACCCCTATATTATTGATATATAATTATTTATATTCCCTCGCACCGGCCGCCCATATGTTGGTTGCCGTTGAAAATTCCATTCATCGTCAAAAGTATTGAAGAAAATATATGCCCTGTAGGTACTTCCAGAGCATCCGGGGCCTAATGAATGTGACCAGTCCCATGGCGGGGGGACCAGGGGAGCCACCAAACCATCCGGGACCGCCGCTGTTCTTCTCGGCCCCGCACTTTTGCGGCGGGGATCCCCTGCTGCTGGAGGTGCGCGCAAGCAAAAGCTAACAGGGGACAGGGGTGTGCAGATTTGTAACTGCGTGTGGTTTGGTCGTGATGGCGATACATCCTGGCATGGTGTACACAGATCCAACAGAGTTGCAATGGCACAACCGCACACCTGCATCACATGATCCTCAACTGGACAACCACCACCAGCAGCCCCTGTGTAGGATGCAAGGGCCCACCACTTCAATACAACCCGGTCTGGGTACTCACTCTGTTCTCAACCTTACTCGCTATTGGTTCACTGACCTCCCACCAAACCCTTCCCTAGGGTGTCCTGGGCCTGTACTGCAACACCAGCGCCCACGGCTCCTACCTGGATGTGGAGCCCATCAGCGGGACAACCATGCGCGGAGCTGTGCGGCTGCAGTTGTCGACGTATTACGGCCCCCATGCCGCCGCCCTGGACCCCCTTGCCCGACCCACCTTCCTCCCTTTGTTCTGGGTGGAGGAGAGCGGGCAGGTGACCCAGGAGGATGCGGAGCAGTTCAAGGCGGGGGTGTACGGGTGAGTGGGGGACTAGGACTCTGGTGGGAGTTGAATACTGTTTAGAATTTCGAGGGAAATTGGGAAATGGGGCCCTGTGAGATGCATGCAGTACATGTCTGGGAAGGTGCCTTTTCGAAAGGGGCCGGTGATTCGCGCAGATGAAAATCGTCCTGGGGACTGTGGAAATGGGCAATGCCCTCTTCGTCCTTTTACCTCAAGACCATTGCCCAACCGTTTGGCTGTACATCGAGGCGGATGGTGCAGATGCTGAGTGGCGCATGTGGTACATGCCCCTGGGGATGTAACAGCTCCCTTGCTGAAATGCTATCAATCCCATTAAATGCTATTCTACCTACCTTTCCCCCCTCACCCACCCTCGTCCCCTCCCACAGGCCGCTCGCCACCGCCGCCCGCCTGCGCCACTGGTGCCCTGTGGCTGCCATTGGGTGCGCTGCAGCTGCCGGCTTCATGGCCACTGCATGGCTCGTCATGTCGCTGGTCTCAATGTGGGGGTGCGTGTGTTGGGGTTTTGGGGCAGATGGGTGTGACAGGGTAGCGATAGATAGGGAGGGTTGGGGGGGGAGTTGAGGGGACGGATCCCTGATCGGTGATTGTATGTGTGGGTTCGGACCTGTGCATGGACACCCCGCTACTCTGGGGACACAACTCACAGGAACATGATCAGGGTGTTCACAAAGGCGGCAGCGCCGTAGCCATCCCCGGGGTTCCTCCCATCTCATGGGATCAAATGGCCATGTGTAACAATAGCTCGACCAAGTGGGAATAGGCTTGATGATGACATGTCACGGAGGCATGTACCTGACATATAAGGTAAGCTGTTCCAATGACCCTGAGCGCAGGCGCACAACTCACCCTTGCGCACTTCCCCCCCCACCCCGCAGGCGTCGGGCGGCTGCTGATGTGGAGGCGCCTGCCCCGCCTCGTCTGCGCGTTGCCAGCCAGCGCGACCTCATGGCATCGGTGGACAGTGCGGAGGTCACGCCGCTGCACCGGCCGCTCCTATCAGGTGGGTGACTACCTGGTGTATTTGCAGTGTTATTGCATGTATGCCTGCAGGCCTATGGCATGGCCCCAGCTAGGGTTTATTGCAAGGTTATTGCGTACGCCTACAGGCCAATGGCGTTGCTTAGTTACGGTCTATTGCGCTGTTAATGCATTGTTGCCTGCAGGCATATGGCACACGCCTAGGCTAGGGTTTATTACATTGCTATTGCATTGTTGTCTGCCTGGCACATGGCTTGCGCTTGAAGGGGCACTGCTTCAAGGGTTGCACTGCTGTGGCGCTTAAGGTAACCCTCCCCTACGTGATGTGACATGGGTGTACCATTGGCAATGCTTGGGGGTCGGGGCCACAGGCGCAACCACCCCGCTTTGAAGCTAGTCTTCACGTGCCTACTGTTAAATGCCCAATGCCTTGGCAGGCATACCCGCTCATATGTCTTGCACTGTGCAGGGTTTGTGGGTGAGAGCAGTGCAGACGACTTCCCTCCCCTGCCAGGGGAGGGACCATCTAGGTCTGGGTCTAGGAGGAAAAGCAGGGTGTCCAGTCAGCGCCGGCGCAGCAGCGGGCCAATCCGCATTGGTGGAGAAGGGGATGGCAGCGCCTCCAGCGGGGTATCACTCACTTCACACCCTGTGTCACCTGAGTTCCCTATCAGTCTTGAGTGACTCAACGGCCCAGGGCTGGGAATGGTTTTGCTGTTTGTTGTTGTGTTTTTGTTCTTCTGACCTTGGGTGGATGCAATTATACTCGCCTTTCTTTTATTTTACGCCAGTTACTTTGATTATTGGACTTGATTGAAACTGCCTGTGCAAAGCCTAGTATGTCAGGACAGGGCGGTTGGTGCAAAGCATACCGTATTGGGCTGCTACATCAGAATATAGCTGTATCGCTGAAACGCACGTAAGTAATCAAGCATCAAGCTTTGCAGTGTTCTTTTGCGTCGCAAGAAAACCATAGGACTTAGCCAATTGGCTGTGTGTAGAGGTATAAAGGTAGTTGTATGCTTGCACTGACTTTGTGTATGTACTGTGCAGCGTGGACAGTATGTAGTTGCCCTCAGAAGTTTTCCCATGGTGTGGTGTAGTCAGCGCAAGCTGTAGCCTACGTGTGTGATGAAGAAAGACAGACAGGGACGCACAAAGGGTAGTTAAGGAACAGGGTCCAGGTTTGTGAGCCAGATACTTCCACCATACGGTTTTTGTGAAGGCTTGTTGATCGGCCAAGCCTGTGGTTTTCAACTCTAAGAGACTTGCACTTGTAAGCTGTCCCACTTCCTTGCACGCACATTATGGTGCCAGGTTTGGTTATACTGGTGCCACAGTGTGGACCACAACTGGCTCGCAACAACCAGTATATTTGGCAACTGCACCCCAACTGGCATTGTACCCCTGTGCGTTTGTGCGTCATGAGCAGTGGACCCAGCAAATTTGGCCAATTTGGGTTTGCATCAATTGTACGACTATTTAGACACCGCATTTAGTCTGTCTTTTTTGTGGGGTGCAGCACTTTTCCTTCAGTGCTGTGCAGTGGGCCACCAGTTGGCCCCCCACATGATGCACGATGCAGCCAGGATTGTAGGCAGGCATCCTCAAATGCTCCAATTTCTGGGGAGTAGGTTATTCGCTACTGGTGGCTGTGGGACTGTGTTGCTGACTGCAGTAGCGTCTGGACTTTCTGGTTGCGAAGTTGTGAAAGTTACAAAAGATTTGCAACAGGCGATACAATCTGCCGTGCTTGTGGCAAAACAAGAACCGTGGAACCTGTTATGGCTCACCTACACTACTATGCTACAGGTTCAGTCCAACAAGCCGGGTATAAAGCCATTGATAATGAAGTGCTCTTCTCAAACAACTGCACAGTGGACGTGCGTTGTCATTTGCCACATAGTGACACTACCCTAGGTTGGCAGCTGGCTTGTGAGTACTAAGCTGAAAGCTGCACCCAAACTGCCTCCCCACCGCCCTATTCCCCAGCCAAAAAGTACACGTCTTCACAAACAGGGCTGCAGAAGGTGCAGAAAAATTGAGCAAAGCTGCCACCACGACTGCTACTCCTGTTGCGATACCATGCTTCAGTTGGCAGTGTTATCTCCAAGGTATATTTACACGTCGAAGGTGCCCACCTTGCCGGTGAACTTCACCTGCAAAAGGGAGGACAACAAGGTTAACTGGAGTTTGATACTGCCATTTCCTGGACAAGAAACCTTCAGGGACCAAATACTGCAAGGAAAGCAGGTGGGTGGGTGCAGTACAGGCCTGTCACTGCTGACTAATGCTGCATGGCACAATTGCCCATCAAAGCCTTTCAAGAAACCTAGTGTGAACCCATGAGTAGGCAGGCAACACAATGCTACTCCACGAGTGCACAGGATAAGCTCTTTAGTACTAGTGGTGGGCACAAACAGCCAGGTGCCCTGTGCAGCACATGTTGCAGTATTCAAAATCCCCCCATCAAAGATACTGCCTTTCGTCCCCATTAGCCCCACATCCTTCGCCCTATTGCCCTGATCCCCCACCCCACAGGCTGCTTACCTTCACGGGGTTGGGGTTCTCCCCAATGCGGCGCATGTTGGCGTTGGCGCTTTGCCTGCCAGCGTTAACCTTCTCGGGGTAGACACCGTCCTTGGGGTGCAGGTATTGGACCTCGCCGTTGGGGAACACGCGGTAGAAGCGGCCGTCGGTCTTGAACTTGGTGCGCAGCTGTGTGAGGAGGGCCAGGCACTGCTCCTTGCGGGCAAGCTTGAGCAGGTTGGGCCCCTGGCGCATGATGGCAGCCCCACCAGTGGGCATCTCAAAGATCTGCTCCTTCTTTGCCTCCCACACAATCACGTAGAACTCCTCCACCTACGACAACGGGACCAAACAGGGGTCAGTCCAAGCCCTTGATGCGGCCAACGACGGCCCAAGCGTCACTTGGCTGCTGTTTTCCCCAGTTACTACAACGAGATGGCTGTACCTGCGCCTTGCGGAGCAGGCCACCGGTGCTCCCGCCGAAGATGGGCGATGGCAGGGTGGGGTCCAGAGGGGGTGCGGACCATGCTGCGGGTGCCTCGGCCTCGGTCTCGGTCTCGGCAGACACGATGCGGCTGGCAGACCGGACCTGGAGCCTCTGTGCAGCGTGCAGCTGCTGCCCGCGGAGGCTGCTGCTCCTGAGAGCAGAGCCCCTGGCAACGGGTCTGCAGGCGACGGTGTTGGCGGACGCGAGGGCCTGCATCGTGACTGGCTGTTGCGAACGAGGGAGATGCTCAATCGGAGGTCGGATGATGCGGCGACAGAGCGTGGGGTGCGTGCTCTTGTGTGTTGGTGCCGTGCGCTTTGGCCAAACGCCCACTCGAGTATCGGTCCCAGCACCAATTGCGATCCAGCTGAGGATAGGGCTGGATCGCGGGGGTCAAAGCCAGGTGGCACGCTCCTATTTGCCGGCGGGTGCGATACAGGGACGCAATATTCGGGATTGTGGTTGCGAATTCCCTGCATCTGCGAACAGAAATTATCCGTCCCAAGCAACGGTTGAGAGTCCCCAGTCAACCGACGACCATGGCCCATTAATGGATGCTTTTACGCGGGCATCCAACACACCCTCGCGCTGTCTCAAAGCTTACGAACCCACAAGTTGTAGTTACGTAGGTCAACAACTGACTTAAAGACTGGCTGCGATACCCCACCTACAGCTGCCCGCATATATGCATGCGTTGCCACACGGCGAGGTGCCCACCTGCCCGCCAGGAGCACAATACCCAAACTCAGCAGCAGCCCGTCTCCTTTCTCTTTTCACACAACTGTTTAATTTCACCTGGCGCTGCCTTGGCCCCGTGGTGGCGTTGGTTGGTACAGGGGCCATGACAAAACAGCGTTGATGGCAACATCCACTCCTGACTGCTTGGCGGCAGGACAAACGGCAGAGAAACAGCAGCAGCCCCAAGAAGACATTTTCCTTCCCCAGATAGAAACCCCACCCACCAGCTTGGCCAGCACGCAGCCAGGTGGCAGCGACACACCTGGTGCTCCCTCTCCAGCGGTGCCCTGTGTGACTGTCATCTACAACAACCTACCAGTGTAAGGCCTAAAATCCCCATATGTCACCCGTTATGTTCTCAATTGCGAGCTCAATCTGCGACATTGATCATGCCAGGCCACATTCCATCCCATGCCACGCCCGGGTGTCAGGCAGTCAATGCCTCGCTCTTTCAAACCAGCACTCTGCCGGCATTGGCCCAATGCCGGCGCAGCGAGCTTCTGGATTTTGTAACATTTCCCCTTCTTTGCTTGCCTGCAGCCAGAGCCAGGCGTGGCTGAAGGCGGCTGTGCAGGAATGGGCTGAGCGGCACCAGCATCTGTGGGGCAGCCTCGGGGTGAGGGAACACTGCCCTATAAATTACCTTTACCAAGGGAAATAAGTTATACAAATAGGGCTATTTGTATAACCTACTACCTTCGCCCTCTATGCCCTCTGCATTGTCATGCAGTGCGACCCGTGGGCTGCAGTGAGTGACAATGCAGAGCACATATCCAATAACACACTTGACCCACGCAACGAACCTCCTCCCAGGCGGACACCCCCACTGGCCCCACTCACACTGGTCGGCTTGATCTCGAGCTGCCACATGGCGTGCACCATGCACCCCTGGTGTGGCATGACATGCCGCAAAAGCCCCAAGCAAATCCCAGGGACAAGCTGGGCTTCAACCTGCGCTATGAACAGGTGAGGAGGGTGCAGCTGGCCCTTCAGGGTTTAGGGTTTAGGGCTCTGTTTGCGCTGTGAGCAGGTTATGCGGGTGCAGCCGCATGACATGAGAGGAATGCGGAAGGTATCATGTGAAAGGGATAGGGTACCCGCCACAACACAGATGGTGGTTAGGTGCATGCGTTGGAGCGGATCGGCAGCCATTTTAGCGACCAGCGTTGCATAGTGTGGGCCACCCGGCTGGCATGGATGGGTCAATTCAGCTGTTTTGACAAGGGCCACAGCATGTCGATGCATCTGGGTGCAATATGACTGGCTAGGCTACGTGCCGGTGCCTCATTTGCTGTGACAAGCACAATGCCCCCATTCACCTAGGTCCCTCCTAGTCATTTCATCGTCGCATTGCCCTTTTCCAACCACTGTATGCACAACGATCCTGCCCTGCATTGCCAAATACTTTGTCCCTCGTCCACGGTGACCTGCCCATGCAATATTATCACCACCCCACCCAATGCCCCACCATAGCCTCGGTGCATGCAATTGTCATCTGCATCTCTCCACACCTCGTCCCTGCATCCCCATACCGAGACCTGCCCATGCGAACCCCCCTCACCCCTCAACCCCCACTCCTCCCCCAGCATGGTGACGTGCCCCAGTACACCCGCGCCACCACTACGGCCCCGGTTGACGCCACCGCACCCCGCACCGCCAAGCGCTCGCGCCTGTCCACCGCACAGTGCTTCAACTGCGGCAGCTACGCACACGGGGTGGGCGACTGCCTCAAGCCTGTGGATGCCAGAGCGGTTGCAGAGAGCAGGAGGTACAGGGGGGGGGGGGGGGGATCGGTGGGGGGGGAGTCGGAGGGTCGGGGCCGGGGTGACCTGGGGCTGGGGGGGGGCCGGCAGGAGAGGTCATTTGGTACGAATATGGGCTTGCACGCTCATGCGTTGGAGCTCTGCATGCGCTTCCCAGTGCGCTACTTAGTAGATGCTCTGCATGGAATCCCTAGTGCGCTACATGCACAGGCCATAATCCGTGGGTGGCAGCTACTTTGGGCAATGTACATGCATGCTAGCCCAACCACATGCAATCTCATCCATTGTACCCTTCCCCTCTGCCCATAGGGACATGAACCAGATGCGCGGCACCCAGGGTGCCCAGGGCCCGGGAGGCACACCCCTGAGGTACTTCCACACAGCCATGGGCGGCGGTGGAGGGGAGGGGTCGAGCTACGCGGGCGGCGCCTTCACGCACCCCGAGAAGGACTTCCATGGGCTGGAGCCTGGGCAGCTGTCTGAGGAGCTGAGGGCAGCAATGGGGCTGGGTGCGTGCAGGGGACGAGGCCATGCCATGGATTCGTAGCTGTGGGGCATGTCGCATGCGTATGTCTCGTGGGCCCTTGTTACTTACATGGTACCATGAGTTTGCATGTGCAACAGCCATATAGCTTGCCCTGCACGCCATGCACCAGTCAGCCCTGTCCTGGCATGGCTTGTATCTTCTCTGCACGGCAGTTTCAGAAGTGTGCCCATGTGCTTCTAAGATCTCCCAACAACAGATCATTCCTCCATTATTTACAAGTGTATGCTTGCTCTTTTTCGCAGGTCCCTTGGATCCCCCTCCCTGGCTGCACCGCATGCATGATCTGGGATACCCGCCGGCATATCTGCAATCCCAGAAAAAACAGAGGGTCCCCACTGACGCCCCCGCGGAACCTGTGACCGTGGTGAACGGCATGCACGGAGACGGGGATGGGGATGATCCCCAGGAGGAGATCATCATGCTGGGGGATTCAGGGCAGGAAGATAGCGGGGACAGCGGGGATGAAGGTGGGTGTCGTTGAGCGATGTCGATGTACTTACCTGCTCTGACATGTTTGTGTTGGGTTGGTGTCATTAAATGATTGGTGGCTCGGTGACGAGCTTTGCATGAGCAATTATCTGCATTGCACTGCCATGCTGCAGGTAATAGCCGTAGTAAATGTTTTTTTGGTGTACCTCCCTGCAGGCCATCGCGCAGCGGCCACCATTCGCGTGGTTGACTTCCCCGGGGTCAACGCGCCCATACCCAAGGGCGCACACCGCAGCGCCTGGCGAGCCACCCCCAGCAGGCACCGCACCAGCAGCGCGCCCATCCCCATCATCAACCCCCCGCCCCACAACCAGGGCTCCTGGCAGCAACAGAGCGCGCCTCAGGCCAAGCGCAGCAGGTTCAACCCCCCACAACCCCCACCGGAGGGTGTGTACTCGCACACCGATCAGGACACCTACCCCTACCACCGGCAGCAGCAACAGTCCCAGCTGTCGCTCTCGCAGCAGAGCTCCGATTGGCGCTCGCAACAGCCCGACCATCAGCAGCGGCTTTCTCAATCCCAGGGGTCTCAAATGCAGTCCCAGGGGTCGCTGGGCCCGCCGCAGGACAACTTCTCCCCGCACCCCAGCTTCACTTTCCAGCAACCGCCGCAATTTGCGTCCCAGGGCCAGCAGGTGGGGACCCAGATCAGCCAAATCGCGGGATTGGATTTGAGCCAGGGATTGGATTTGGACCAGCTGCAGCAGCTAGCACAATCACTGGCGGCAAACAACTTCCAATTCGGTCCCGGAAACCCGCAGCCCTCGGGGGGACCTGTGCAGCCACCGCCGCCACCCATGCAGCCCATGCAGCGGCATGTGGACTTCCCCTCAGATGATACCTACAGCAGCCCCCCTTTGTACTCTTCCCACTCCTGGGCATTTGGCCAGGCACAGGCGGGCAACCCGCCCCCCCAGCACCAGCAGGAGCGGCGCCATGGCCATGATTCCCAACGCCAGTCCCAGTCGCAGCTCCCGCATGCTAGATCATGGTCTGGCAGCAGGTCAGGAAGCAGACAATGACTGGTGGGTGCAGGCTTGGTACATGGAGTCCGTTTCCAAGGTGAAGACTGGAGCGAGATTTGCACTCTTTCATCCCTATTGTTTCCCACTCACAGACAGGTTTGTGCTTCAGCTTGACGGAATATTTGAGTTGGTTCAACCAGTTTAGGGTTTAACGGTTTTGGTCTTGACGGCGTTTCCAATGGCAATTGTCATTTTGCAGGCATGAGGATGCCTAACAATGTGACAGAGAACTGGTTTTGGTTTACAAAATTGTCCCCAAAATTACGCGTCTCGCTTAGGGCTTTACCTTTTTTTGTTTTTTTTTACAGTGCTTTTGCTGGGTTTTTACTGCATAATAAAGTGTTGACTTTGACAGCTGATCACACAGGGATTCTATTGACAGAGGTTGACATGCGGCACATGCATGGCTGTTCTTGGTGCTCCTGGTGAGGAGTGCGTGATTCAGAAGTGGAAACTGTCCGGGGCTGCATGCAAGCAGGGAAACTCAACTTGCACTTGACAATGTCTAGCTCAGTCTGTTCCACAATACACAGCGGCTAGCTGCGCTGTATCAGTTCCGTCTCCGAGATTTCTTGGATGCAAGCTATTATGTAACAAACTGTTGTGGGAGTACACTGCAAAGACCCTGATCGTTGGTTCAGCCTACCAGGGATGCCCCACCAGTCCATACCCTTATCAAGGGTTTTGGCCCTGGCACTCGCCGAGGCCTTGGCTTGGTTGGTGCACCAAAGTTGCGAACTTTCTAAGTAGGAGCTGGGTCACTTAGCCACAGCGCACGCTCCCTCATAGCCTAGCTGCCCCTCTCCCTTGGTTGGCGTTTGCGTTCTCACGAAGTGATGCAACCGGTATAGGTGGCGGGTCATCTGTTTGCCTTGGGCACTGAACGCAGTCACGTGCAGGTTCGCCTTGGAAACCCAGACAGCGTTTGTTGTTTAAAGCCTGACTTTGCAGCTGCCGGTACGTGGTCGAAAGCCCTCCCTGCTTATCAGATGCATGCATGATAAATCTTGTTGAATGCATGCATATGCATGCATTATAAGTGTGTGTGCTTTCTGCGCCTGTCATACGTCGCGGGCAGGCACGCCCTGTGACGTGCCGCGACTGAGGACATATGCTGTGACGTGCATTGCACTGCTATCAATTGGGGCCGGCAGAGACCTCATAGCTATACCACGGCATGTACGTTACAGGTGTTGAGTTGTGGATAGGCGGGGTCTTTGCACTCACTCTTCCACGTTAATTGCAAGTGGGTATAGTGCATCGAGTCTCAGTAAGCTCTCTGACGTGTGTGACGTTGACAACCCACTGTTGCATGTGGTAGGGTGTCCACAGCCACTTGAAACCCTCTGGCGCCCCAGGTGCCCCCTCGCACACATATCCGGCCTCCTGAAGCAGCAGCGTTGCCATCTGAGGAACACACCACAGTCTCTGGCCGCCAACTCCCTGGGCAGCTAGGGTGTTTGTCCAGGAGGGCACACACTGACCCTAGCGGAACCCTTGAGGGTTTACGATCATGGCGGGGTGGGTGGGGGCAGCCTCCGCACGGCATTGCGCAGCCAGCATCAGCGGCAGGGGGATCACCTCCCCTTCCACCTTCCCTGCATTCCTCACCTGGTTACGGCGAGGGTTTGCAGATGATGCCCAAGGGCACTTCAGCCAGCCAGGGGAAGACGTGGAAGAAATTATAGAGGGCATGATTGTGAGTCACGCACTCATGGAACCTGCTCGAGTCATCCCACATGCACATCATTGCACATGCATTCATAGGTGTGCAGTAGAAGCATGATGCATATGTGCACCAGACTGGGCCTTGGAAACAATAAAAACAAGTGTGAAATATGTACAGCTGTGCAAGGGTGGCTGATAATCTGGACTATACTGCTGCAATGCATTGTATTGGGTTTAAATAGATACTGGATTCTGTAGGATGCATTCCAATAAAAGCTTTGGTGCCTCCCGTGCAGGAAAAGGCACCCAAGAAGAAGGAGGAAGATCGCCCAAAGCTGCTCACCACACGCAGGGAGGCACTGTCACTGTACGTACGGTGTGGAGGGTGCAGCGGGAACCCTAGGGAAATTATGTGGAAGCCCTGCAAATGGGCACCTGGTCAATAGTCTTGCATGCATGCAACTGTCCTGCATGACAAGCACCCGTATGGGTGTATCTGTGTGGTTGAAACCCTTAGGGTGAGCAACAAACTCACCCATGTGCCCAGACTATTGCTTCCCAAGCTCTGCTGCACAGAGGGTCCCTTGTAAAACCCTTGAGAAAGGGTTTTAGTCATGCCCCCGTGTGCCTGCAGGTACCGGGAGATCCTCCGCTACTCAACGCTGTTTGTATGGAAGGACCAGCAGGGCAAACCATGGTGGGTGACTGAGAGGGTATGCACTGTGCTGTGCGTTTGCTAGCATTGACTAGGGGAGGCAATATGGCAGGGGACAGGCAGAGTCACGTTTACGCTTACATGATGTGTCAGCATCCACTCACATGCCACGCTGGCTTTCTACATGTGTCGTCACGCACCCACATGCTGTGCCGGATTAATCAGCGGCTGCGCACATGCTGTGCCACATGTGCCCCCCCTTGTGCAGTAACCTCAATTGTGGCCGCCTTGCAGGGGGGAAGTCATTCGAGAGAGCGCTCGAAAGGAGTTTGAGTCAGCGAGGTTTGAAACAGACCCTGAGCTGGTGAGTAACCCTTCGGATTTGGTTACCAGGCTGTTTCTGTGCTGCGCCCCATAAACACAGCCAGTGTGTAGCCAAGGGTGTGTTTGCTGTAGAGTTACAAAGCGTTCAAACGGACTGCTGTAAGAAGGCCAAGGCATTGACGGAGGCCATGATGCAGCTCCATTAGATGAGATGGCACAGATCCTTATTTGTGTGTTCACCTCCTTATCTTCTAACTCCCTGGCCTGCCCCCTGCAGATCACCCGGCTGCTGGTTGTGGGCAGGGACTGTGTGCAGCAGGCAAAGGACAAGGTGAGCAACATGTGCAGCAGTGGCAGGGGGGGTACACAGGGTTTTGTACCACCTTGGCCTTCACAAAGTGTGCACCTCCATGATCCTTGCCACGACAGAAGTGCTTCTTTGGCTCCTGCGCATGGGCCATTACTCCCCCTGACACCTACTTAGCCCCCACGCAACATGAGGACTTCTTGGTGACGCATTCCTATTATAGGATCTGGCATGATGAGGCAGTGAATAGACACTAAGTGCTGCTTCCCCTGCCCTGTGCAGTTCCTTGTGCAGCGCAGCCACGTGATACAGCAAGAGGAGCAGGCGGCACGGCAGCAGGGGGAGCCGCATGTGCCATACACATGACCATGACACTGGCGTACGGCAACCGGCGAACGCCAGGCTAGACTAGCTGGGCCCAGCATCTAGTTTAAGAAAGGAAGAAAGGGAGGATTGGATGACGCGAGCCGGGGTTGGGGGCACAAGCATAGGGCCTGGCCTAAATTTAGGCTCGTAGCATGCTGCCAGCCTAGAGCACAGCAGGGCGCCATGTAGAGGTTTAACTTAGGGTTACATTGAAAAGCATTTTAAGGCGGCCATTTGGCTGCTACTGCGGGAAACATGCACTGCAGGTCATAGGTACATGCTGTTAGCACACATTCCACCTGATTACCTACAATTGGCTGTTGCAAAAATAAATTGGTCAACTACAGACTGAGTGAACTGCAGGCATGCCGTGGCAGCGGGATGTGGGTCATCTAAATTTTGACTTTTGATCCCCGCATTGTCATGCCAGAGCCTGGACAGAAGGTGCTGCAAGCATGTCCACGTTGCAGCTAAACCCTGCAGCCACATGTCTTCTGAACATTTTCATTGATGCACTCACATATTGCATATTAATATTGGGCGCAGCGCTGCACATACCGCTTGGGTGACCCGCAATACCAACACAAGTTTGCAAATAAATACATGGGCTCACTGAGTCAGTCTCAACAATGGTACGCCAGCTGTCTGCCTGCTGAATGAACAGAGAAAATTGCTGTAAACGATAAAAAAAGACAATTTATCGGTTGCGTAGAAGTCAGGCTGCTAAAAACTGGGGCAGGGGAAAAAATCTAGAGCAATCTGGTAGATTCTGTCAAAAGATGTGCCGCGTGGCTATCATGATCATTGTGGCTCCGGGCGGTGAATGGAGGCGGGGGCAATACCCATTCCTGTTGCCCATCGGCGCACTGCGGCGTGCACCGCCGGCTCCTGCTCGGGCTGTCGCGCAAAAACTCTTAGGGTCTTCACCTGCAAGGGGGGCATGGAGGGTAGGAAGTCAGGACCATAATGTGCAAAGTTGCAGCTACGTATGTACCTTGCCAACGAATCGTATGGAAGTTAACCCCCAAACCAGACCAGCGCGTTATATGGATGTGGTTATTGATAAACCGACTTGTACACTTTATATGCATGGGCATCTACACTTTAATGCTCCCATGGGTGTGGTTGTTGATGCATGACCATGAAAACAGTGCTACTATGCTTGTCAAGCCATGGCAGGATAGATTTGGTTGGCGTGGCTCAATATAGCTGTCTGCTGATCTGGCTGCAAAACAAACTATGCATGTCACGTGCGTACCCTGAAGTTATCCGGCAGGAACGGCGGATGGTCCCACGGGGGCAGCTGCGCACAGGTCACTGCCTCCCCTTCGCCCTTGTAGAAGTGGATGTGGTCAAAGGGGTTCTTGTCCTGTGGAACACACATCCCATATGGATTGCATTGCCTTTAAATGCATTGCACATGATGGCCCCATGCATTGCACATGATGGCCCCTCGTATGGACTCTTAAGTTGTTAACAGAACCCAAGAAGATGCAAGCCCCAACACAGCTCAGTACTGTTTTTTGCACGGCGTGGTGCGCGTGGCGGGCGATTGACTGGTGACTGGTCAAAGTCACCAGTCAAATTAACGAGCATCCTATTGGGCTGGTAATGGTACTGGCCTGGAACTCATATTGACCATCTGTTTCACATGGATACAAAAACTAAATAGAAAGGCATCCCCAGCCGTCATCGGCTTATTGCCTGTTCACATAGACGCAAATGTATGCATGGGCCTGGCGCTCACCTTGAGCCCAAAGTCCAGCTTGCTTTCCGTGACGATGCTGTCATCTGCAACCAGCCCCGAGCTCCCTGCATAGCGGCTGCTGGCAAGGTCCGAGGCACTGGGCAGGCGGAAGTGGCAGCTGCAATACACCCACATCATATCAAATGCCATTTCTGTACCTGTATTTTATATCTACTCAGCAAAGTAATGGCAATATGGATAAGAACTTCATCGGCTGCGTAAGTGGAGTGCTCTTCCCTCAAAGCATGTGACGACAACTGCTGTCCTGCCTCCCATTTCAGCAAGGCATGATCATGGACAAAGTGCGACTATAAATGGCCCTTGCTCAAATCCAGGATACAGGGGTGAGGGGTGAGCAGGCACTCTTTACGAGCAGAGGCAAGCAACCACGTGCGCACCACGCCACGCAGCCCAATGTTTGCACCTGTCTGTCAGTTATGCTGGGAGCTTGACCTCAGCTGCTGTGCCATAGGGCCTGCCTTGGTACACCCTGAATTTAAAGCCTACACCCTCAACCACAACCTACCTTTCTGTCAGCTGCGCTGGCAGCTTCACCTCAGCCGCTGTGACAAAGAGCCTGCCACGGTACACCTTACACAAAAACAATAATCCCTAAACTATAACCTACCTGTCTGTCAGCTGCGCTGGCAGCTTCACCTCGGCCGCTGTGACATAGGGACTGCCGTGGTACACCCGAAACCCTACACCCTACACCTGAACCCTAATCCCTAAACTATAACCTACCTGTCTGTCAGCTGCGCTGGCAGCTTCACCTCAGCTGCCGTGACATAGGGCCTGCCATTGTGCACCCGCTCAAGCACCCGCCTGGCCTGTTCAAGGCATGGCTCTGTGCTCTCCGAGATGGCAGTCAGGATGGAGTCGTCCAGGCGCAGGAATTCCTGCGGGTCGCTAATTTGCTGTGTGATGTCAAAGCGGTCCTCTACCCTGGCCATCATCAGCGCGTCCTTCACCATCTCATCCATGGCGCACACCTCCCTGCATGACGTAATAACATAATAACGTTAGTTTAAACTAATTTATTGAACATTATTACGTTATTATTAATTAGATTATGACGATAAAATGACCGCTGGAGTGTTTCCGTTCCATAGGCAACTCCCGGGCGGAGCAGTTCCCGAGTTGCGCTTTGCACTGGATCAACCTGAAGGCATGACCAGGTTGCAGGCATGGAGAGGCTACTGGGCATGGCAACAAAAGCATGGGTGGATGATGTGTGCCTGTTGGCTGCTGCCTCACCTGCACTGATACACGTATTGGTACATCTCGCATCGCGTCAAGAAGAAGCGCCACACCTCGGATTTGAGCTCCACGGGGAAGCTGATCTTGCCATCAACAACCTGCCGAACGGAGGGGATTTAGGGTTTAGGGTCGACGCAACTGTGGGTATGCTCCAGCATGCCCAGGGCACTGAACAGTGGCATGGGAGCACAAGAAGCAATCAGGGTATAGGTTGGCATGGGACCAAAACAACCGCTTGAATCGCAGCCCAATCCCTACTTGAGGTGCAGCAACAGACTAGGGGGGTCAAGCCCCACATCAGCCCGGCACGGTGCAAGGCTTCGTGTGGCGCAAAGCAAACATGGCAGGGTGTGAGGCCACAAGTGATCTGTAAGGTGCAGCGCTGTGCCGCAGAGTGTTGCTGGCATGTAGCATACCTTTGCCCCTTTAAGGAGTGCTGTCAGGTTGCACGGCAGCCTGTGGTCGCTGGGGTGGGTGTGGAGCCAGTCACGCTCAATGTAATCAAAGCGGTCCACGTCTATCCCGCTGCTGTGGTTGGCTACAATGTCAAACATCCACCCACACTGCGAATCTGCAGGAGGGGCGCCCTCAATGAGCGCTTTGATGGTGCGCACCTCGGCCTGGCCCAGGTCCAGTGCAGCTTCATCCACCACGCAGTCCACCAGCTGCATGGACATGGCCTCGTGCGTCCTGAAGCAGAAAAAACAGCATGAAAACTCTCATGAGGGGTTTTGATGAGGGGTTTTGATACTGCAACCGTGTGCAGAGAGTGGTTGTATAGCCCTGCACACACAGGGACGATGGCGGATCGAAGAACATCTAGAGCCATATGGGCACAGCGGCAGCAGTTGCTGGGGTCTTCCACGTTCACGCGTGGCAGCAACAACTCCCGTAGCTAGCAGCACCTCACAAGCCCTGGGCTGGCCTGACCTAGTGGAGACAGTGGTTGCAATATGCCCCTGGTTGGAAGGCCCGGAATGTCACTTAATGGCATGTTTTGTGCCTTCTAGCACGCAGATGCGCAACAGCATCACTCACCAGGTTGTGCCCGGCTCCACCCTCTTCATGGTGGCCTCGAAAAGGTGGCTGAACGGCCCGTGGCCCAGATCGTGCGTCAACCCTACACAGCACCGTTCGGTGTGAGCATCATTCAACAAAACAAGTACCATACAGAACCATATGCAGGGGATGCAGCCAGAAATCAAGGTACGGTCCACACCAAATGAGGCTGCTGACCACAGGCAAACAGGCTACTCAGGCAGGGCGCACCAGCCAGCTCCACCAGGACCGCGTTGGGTTTCTCCCCTCGCTGCAGGTTGGTGGAGAGGTGTTTCACAAAGCTGCCAGCAAGGTGGGCTACCCCTTTGCTGTGTTGGTGGCGGTTGTGGTGCGCTGTATGGAAGCTAGGTGTGAGGGAGCAAGTCCCCAGCTGCCGCAGCCTGCCCAGGCGCTGGAAGGGCCTGGTGTTCACTGCAGCAAAGCAGGAGAGCTTGTCAACCCTTTCCATGGCACACAAGGTTGGACCAAACCAGATCATGCACAGTGCACCTTGTTGGCCCACTGCACTGCAGAGTACAGCACCAACAACCTACCAGCTTTCCACGCCATGTCCGACAATTGTAGGCTGTTATGTACAAGGTCAGAGCGACCAGTACTGCTGGGATAGGAGGTGTCCAAAAGAGGCACAGGCGTGGACTCCGGTTCTGTATACTGCGTCTGTGCCAGCTGGAGGTCTTCATCATCAGAGCTGCACTGCCCATCAAGCCAAGCACCGTCACTGGGCTCAAGGCGTCGCCTTTTACTCGGCTCAGGGGTACTCAAGTCCTCCTCGTGGAACGTAAGCTTCGCTTTCGACATCTCGCCCAGAGTGAAGGCCTGTCACTTCCTTGCGGGGGGCCGAGACGATAGCGTTGGGATGGTGTTGCACAGCCCAGCGCATACCGTCTGTGGGTGGCCACTCGTATGTATGCACCGGGTGGAGCGCAAATAAGACCAACACCGCAATAAGAAGCTGTTTCGTGAAACTAGCAGCTGCTGACAGAAAGAGAGCTTGTAGCGGCAGCCGACGCTTCACTGGATCGCAACGTGTGTACCCAAGATCTGAGGAATAATACTTAGCAGCTCTTCCAGCTTGGCTATGGAAGTTTGTTTCCGCGCGTGCGCAACGTACAGAGACCAGCCCTCACAGGGAACTACTGTCGAGCCTCCCACTGCGAGGGGGGTGGCAAGCTCTCGAGGGGGAACTATGGAGGTGGTCGCAGACAAGCTGGGAATGTGCTCAGCAGATTCAACTGGGCACTAGGCCATTACCTCGGTATGCGCAGGGCACAAAAGTGCTCAATTGCAAAAGTGGTAAAGCTCTGGGGTAGTTGGAGGCTGGAGTGTCGAATGCATGCATGCGGAGAATGCATGCATGTGCCAAATGCACCATCATGTCACTGTTGGAGCAACCCTGACGGTGCCGCTTGTAAGATGAACCTCTGTCCCACAGCAATCAAACCCGAAATCCTTCAACAACCTTGGCAAGCAAGCCTCAACAGTTGGCGTCGTAGAATAAGTGCCAAATATGGCCACAGAATGTTTTTCATACGAGGACCAGGAAGCCGGTGGCGTGTGTCTGTAGGCAAGAATATATTGCCGGCTGCTGTAGTAAGCAAGGCCTGGTACTTGGTAGGGAGGGTGGCAAGTCCTTTGAAATACTGTCACAAACGCAGCTGGGCAACTAGAGGCTGCCTACGTTGCCCCAGTGGGCAACAGCCTTCTCTTGCAGACAGTACTGTAAAATGCATAGCCAACACAAAGGTGCAGCTGTTTTTCACACGGTCAGCAAATCATGTGTGGCCTGTATGCACTCTGAGAGCACATCCCTTCCAAGCAAACTCTTGCAGTCAAGTATTGAGGCCCAGGTCACCGCCAAAGCCACCAACTGCACTGCTCTGTGTAGGGGTGTGGGTTGTAGAATTTCAGGGCTGGGGTTGAGGGTTTAAGCATGTATCCTCACTCTCAACGTTTACGCACATCAACCACCTGTGACGGCATCGGTTGGGTTTGGCTGAGCACTACCATCACGACCACCAACACCAGCAACAGCACCAGCAGCAACACCACCGGCACCTGCTTATGGGTGCAACCTGAGGGGGTATGCAGGTATATGTACTGCCAGGCAACTGGGTGCAGAGCACAGTGACAGCGGTCAACCATGGTGCAGTGAGGCCACACCTCAGCTCATGACCATCCATTGCAGAATTGCCAGTGGGCACGGAAACTCGTCCATTTGCATTGTCGAGGGCAAAGGACCAATACCAGCTGAATCAACGCAGGTGGAAGGGTGTAAACTCCAGGCTCCTCAGCTCCTTCAAGTTTGAAGGGAAAAGCTGCTGCCAACTGGCACTCTAGAGTTCGCGCGCTTTTTTGCCAACTGGCACTGGCCAGGTTTGCAAGTTTGCAAGTTTGCAAAGTATTTTGCCAACTGGCACTGGCCAGGTGGCAGCTTTTCAAACCGAGCTGCTGCAGCACAGGAAGGCTCTCGCCTGCTGATGGGTGTGCCAGAGTCGAGTGCTTTCAGAGGTTTGCCCAGTGCTGTGAACGCCTGGTTTGAAGGATATATAACCCCCAGATGTATCCATTTGCAGTTACTACCTTCACTCGCCACCTGCTGGTTACATCTCCTGACCTTCGCCCTCCTTCAGCCTTGGCCACTATCTTGCGCCGTTGATCTAGCTTCGCTGTTGCACGGTTCGGTTTATCAATAAGGCGCAATTTTTTTTAGAAAACCCAACGACACCTGCGAACCCAGGTAGGTGGGTACTGACTCTGCTTAGACCTCACATATAGTTGTCAAGGGTGCCTAGGTGCACACCACATTCACAGGCCGTCCTTGCAAGTTTCTGACACTATTTTCGTATTAAGTACGATTTGAGACCGGTTACGTCTATAACATTAGTGGGTTGACTATCAAATGCGCTGTTCTGGCACAACTAGCACAACTTGTCCTATATGACGTTTGCATGCATGCATGCTTGTGCACAGCGCTTATCGCAAGCGCCGACTACAGTACAACGAACCGCACAAAGCATTATACGTATGGTCAGCCATAGGTCTCATAATATTTTCCTCTTGTCAGCTCGAGTTTTGTGCAGGGCTAAACCCACTGTATTTGCACACAAAAAGCAGTGACTGACACCCACGCTGATGTGCAGGCTTGACGAAGTTCCTCTCACCTGTCCAGCCCATCCTGTTGAACAGGTTTGACAAGAAGAGGTTTTCAACGTCTAGTATATTCCTTGCACGGCTGCTGGGACGCTGCTCTACCTTCAGGATGGCGCGCCTCAATGGCCTCCTAGCTGTGTTCCTCCTCGTCCTAGCCACAGGTGGGTTCAACCTCTTTGCTTTGATTATCAGTGTGCCATTGCAAGACAGCAAGCGTATGAATATTGGTGGTAGTAATTTAGCCATTTGGCACACACTACTGGCTAATTTTATCTTGCGCCGGAACCCTGTGAACATGCGTGGGTGACGTTTCTCAGGGTTTAGGGTTTCTCTCGAATTCTCCACCACTACCACAGTTCACAACACCATTTACCTCAGTTCCATGACAATCAAGGCATACATGACATTGCATGGAACCACCTGCTTACTGCTAGTACTGACCTCGCTCTCATCCTGTGCAGGTGTCTCCGCCGCTATAATCCAGCCCCGGGCTTGCCCCCTAAGCCCCTGCAACAAGGTCCTGTCAGGCGGAGTGCTCCTGCCCATTGCCTGCCCAGCCACCGCCAAGCTGTGCTTCACTCAGGATGGCACCGAGCTGTTTCCGATTCCCTGCCCAACACCCAAGCCCCCAAGCCCACCTCCCATGTGCAAGCAGTGCCACGGCACCAGCTGCGAGTTCTTTGACATGGTGCCCTGCCCTCCACCATCCCCACCCAAGCCACCTCCAAAGCCCAAGTCCCCACCACCAGCCCCGCTGTGCAAGGTGTGCCACGGAACCAGCTGCGAGTTTTCCACCATGGAGCCCTGCCCTCCACCATCGCCACCATCGCCACCTCCAAAACCCAAGTCACCACCTCCAGCGCCGCTGTGCAAGCAGTGCCACGGCACCAGCTGCGAGTTCTTTGATATGGTGCCCTGCCCTCCACCATCCCCACCCAAGCCACCTCCAAAGCCCAAGTCCCCACCACCAGCGCCACTTTGCAAGGTGTGCCACGGCACCAGCTGCGAGTTTTCCACCATGGAGCCCTGCAAGCCACCACCACCACGCAAGTCCCCACCACCACGCAAGTCGCCGCCCCCAGCAACCAGGGGCTGATGGTCCAGGCGGGCCCTGGCAGTGATCATCGATTTTGATTTGTTGAACCCAGTGTGCTTGTACGCCACAGGCTACCAATTGAACCTTATCAGAACAATTTACACCGTGATTCATGTGAGAGTGATTCTAACATTTAGGTTGGCTCCATCCTGAATGCCACAATGACGTTACTAGATGCATAACTGCATTATTCAAGCTCAGTACATTTTGATTGCATCACCATGTGCGCAACATGGCAGTTACAAGGTTAGGTTATTACATATGGTCTCTGACTGTGTAGTATAGACCCCTTTCAGTACAAAGTATAGGCATACGCAATCATCATTCCTAGCGATCACTTGACATTGCCTACATTCAGGCCTTTAGAATATATCACAACCATATAAACCATATGAACATTCATCATGTAGCAACTTTCAAAGTCCAAGGACCTACCCGTCACAACACAATGGTGTGGCAACACTGTCTTATCATCTTGTGTAGGCTACTTTTGGCAACATCATGGTTATGCTTCACCTTTTCACATTGAACTCAATAAGCATCAATCAGCCTGTCCAGTTGCCGGGTCACCTTTGGGCCAGCCATACAACTTGTAAAGGTTACATCCTGATCATTAGCACACTAGCAATATCTGTGACCCACCCTAGTAGAATTGAATCTAGAACCAGAGTTGGACCATTTAGATCGGCGGCTGACGATCATTGCAGTGCGTTTCAGTAACAAGCAGTTAACTTCAGCCATGTCAACGCCATACGATATGAATTCAGTCATTTGTCACATGGTGTAAGTAATTCAGAAAAACCGATGGCGGCCAGCAATCCGTGAGCAGTCTCATGATCATTCCATCATGATGCCTGCATGCGCATGCAGATTGGAAGTATATGCTGTGCGCACCGCTCAGCGGGTTGAACAGTTGGACCCCGGTACTTTAGTACTCAACAGTTGGACCCGGGGCCCGGTATACTGGTGGTTGTTGCAGAGCTTGAGCATCCATACATAAGCGTCACACCCAATGAATTATCTGTGCCACGGTATAAAGTTTGGCGTGACTGAGTAGACCCCTCCCCACTCCACCCTCCAGGACTGTTGTAGTACGGTTCGACAAAGTCAGTTTTTTGCCATGATCCTAAGGGTGTGTATGTGGTATGGCCCAATGGGTTTCTGCCAGGATTGTGGGTTTTATACCACTTCAATAGTACCAGCAGCTCACAGCGGCGCAGAGGCTGGTGGTGAGGATCCCTTCCCTAGCCAACCCCTCCCACTCCTGTTTTCCTCAGCAAGATTAGCCCGCCCAAGTCCGCGTTCCCTCGTGCAGCCATCCTCCCCTGGCGCGTGGTGCTCACCGGCACAGTGGCCTTGATGGCGCAAAATAAGGTGCTGCACAGCCTAGACCCAGGAGTTGACCTTTCTGCAATGGTGCCTAATAGCCAAGGGGAGTGGCGGGAGAGCCCTTGTGTAGGGTTTTGATCAGGGTTTGGCACAAAATATTGCTGCTTTTCGAAAAAAGAAATGCATTTACAAGGCCAACTGGCACTGTCCAGCGAGCTGCCACATGCCATCTGGCAGCAAAACCGGGCTGCTGCTGCAGCGGAAGGCTCTCGCTTGCAGCTGGGTGTGCCAGAGTCGAGGCGTGCCTCCAGAGGTTCATCGCTACAGTGCACACTAATCGTAAGGAGTTGAAAGAGGATATATAAGACCCAGGTTGTGCCGTTTGCAGTTACTACCTCACTCGCCTCCTTCCTACCGTTGCAAGTGTCTTACTGCAATAAGCACTCGCCACCTCGCCTGGCGCACTTGTTGCTGTGCCGATCAGGTTGCAAACTAGTTGCAGGGTTCAACACTACGACGATATCTCGTAAACAATAATAGGTGAGTACTTTCTAGAGACGTTCACGCGTGTGAACTAAGTTGCCTTATGCCTTGGTGCACGGAATGGGTCGCAGTGCAATAGAGCGTCGGAGTACCTAGACTCTCCACCGTTTCTCCCTGCACTTGGGCAAATAGTGGAACAAAATACGCTCGATTAGACTTTTCGTTGTTCGCAGCACACTTGTCGCAGTCTTGCTGTTCGCTTATGACGGTTGAATGCATATGCCTAGCACTTTCGGAGTAACTGCAGTAAGGAACCGCTCAAAGCCACTTTTTGACCTATAACTATCTCGATACTACTTTATATCTGGAGACATAATTTAGAAGGTCAAGTTTGTGTAGTGCAGGGCGGTATTCGTTGCAGTGGGCCCATGTAATCAACACACCATCCACTGACTCACACTCCCACTTGCAGGCTTCAGTTCCCCCTGCTCTCGATAAGTAAGCTCGAGCCACTCCTTGCTGTTAGGCATTGGTTCTTCAGCAGACATGGCGCGCTTCAATGGCTTCGCGGCTGTGCTCCTCCTCGTCCTAGCCACAGGTGGGTGGACCTCTCTACCCAGTGGGAGAAACAATCATGCTTCTGAAAATTCTGACAAGCACTTCACCCTCTTGTCACACCATTTCTGATAGCGTCCTGTGCACAGCCCTGGGAACGTGTGTGTGGTCATGCAATTGCAAGTGCATTTCTACCTAAAGATGGCACATTTGTTTTCACCGCTCGCCACAGCTCCACTTAGCTCACCACCCCACTACCACCCTGCAAATGCCGTTGCTGACCCCTCCCTTCCTCTTCTGCAGCGCTCTCCAGTGCCACGGCCCAGACCCAGGCCTGCCCCCCCAGCCCCTGCAACAAGGTCCTGTCAGGCGGTGTGCTCCTGCCCATCGCCTGCCCAGCCACCGCCAAGCTGTGCTTCACTCAGGATGGCACCGAGCTGTTTGTCATCCCCTGCCCAGCACTTAAGTCCCCAAGCCCACCACCTCCATCCCCGCCACCACCTCCCATGTGCAAGCAGTGCCATGGAACCAGCTGCGAGTTTTTTGATATGGTGCCCTGCCCTCCACCATCGCCACCATCGCCATCACCACCACCACCATCACCACCGCCGCCGCCCATGTGCAAGCAGTGCCACGGAACCAGCTGCGAGTTCTTCGATATGGTGCCATGCCCTCCACCACCACCACCCAAGCCACCCGTCAAATCCCCATCCCCACCACCACCACCACCACCGCCAATGTGCAAGCATTGCCACGGGACCAGCTGCGAGTTCTTCGACATGGTGCCCTGCCCTCCACCACCACCACCCAAGCCACCCGTCAAGTACCCATCCCCACCTTTGCCCCCACCCCCACCCATGTGCAAGCAGTGCCACGGGACCAGCTGCGAGTTTTTCGATATGGTGCCCTGCCCTCCTCCATTGCCACCCAAGTCACCTTCCCCACCTCCATCGCCACCACCAGCGCCGCTGTGCAAGGTGTGCCACGGCACCAGCTGCGAGTTTTCTACCATGGAGCCCTGCGCGCCACCACCACCACGCAACTCGCCACCACCAGCAACCAGAGGCTGATGATCCACTGGAGGTCCTTGCAGGTCCTTGCAATACCAGGGTCACACTGTCATAGTTTTTGTGACAGAGTATTGCAATTGAGAATCAGAACATTTCATGTACGCCATGTGATAGTGTCTACCAGCACGCATTGGAAGTCACTTGTAGGTTTGCTCAAATTTTGGCTCAACCTCAGGCCAGGTTGGCACAATCATTATGTGAATGTATCAATGAACACAACTCGTATTTGAATATTCATCAATCAAGCTCAATCCATATTTTGCTTTGCGTCACCTTTTACCCCTGCGCCACCTTTTACCCCATGCAGTTTTCAAACCAGCATGCAGCCGCTAGCCTAGGCACAGGCATGCGCACCTGTGATTGCTAGCTCTCGTAATGATGTCACAGTCTAGGTGTGGTACATAGCCCTTCCAAACTTCAAGTTTACCGTACCAGGACCTGTCACTTCCACGTTTCATGTCACGAAACAATCATTTATTGAGATTTAAGACCGTTGAAGTTTATTATGTCACGACGTATTGCAATGGTGTCGCAACATTGTGATAGCATGCTGTAGGTGACATATCATGATTTCAAAAGTTTTAGTCTCAGACTTTGAGTCCTCAGACTAAAGTTTAAGACTTTGTTTTCCATTATTATAATGATAGCATTTTGAACTCAATTGAAATAAATGGATTCAAGCAAGCCTATCAAGTCTGAGGCCATAATTGTGCTGGCTAGTAGCTGTAGTACATATTGTTGTTACAATGTAACAGACCCAGCCATAACGCTTGACATTTTGTATACATATATGAATCGATATTGGCAGTCATGCCAGGAAGAGCAATAGAATATGCTGGAATCATGCCAAGCAAACCTTAGGCACATTAAAACCCTAGGCACGAGGAAACCCTAGGCTAGTATAGCTGCCCGCAACGGTGCCTGGCTACTGGCAGTTCCATGTCACCCGCACCCACCCTCCATCATCCCAAACCCTAACAAGGGACGCCCGTGACGCATGCAATCCTTCCCCTACTTGCACCACACTCCAACCTCAGCTACACAACCGCTTTTGAAGTCCTATGGCATAGCTGCCAGAGCGGCATCAACGCGCTGATGAAGCCGTTCAGTGGCTTGCAAGTGCCCTATTACTGCTATAAATCATTAAATGCTCCCCGCTCCTCATTCAAACCTCAGTCACAAGGCCGCTATGAAGCCCTGTGACAGCGCTGTCAGAGCGACACCAGGGAAGCGCAGCCACAGCTAGAGTTTCCCTCTCCTCCTCATTCGAACCTCAGCGGTGGCCTAAGCACCGCCTCCAGGCAAGCCACTGGTGAGAACTCTGGCAGCTGCTGGATCTTCTCGAGGATGACAAGGTTCTGGTAGGTCTGCAAGGGGAGGATGGGGGGGGTGATGGCATGACGTGTGGCATGCAGTGGTGGGGATTGAACCTGTATGCGCGCCTCCCCAAGGTGAGCAGAGGTCGATGCACATGCGTACAGATAATTAGGAGGATGGTGCGCCTGCCTTCAATATGCAATGTCACCCACCAATGAACCTGGTTCCCTGCATGTGCACTCAATCAGCAGCACATGCTGTAATGTTTAGGGTTTTCGTTGTAGATTTAGATGTGCCTCCACCCTCACTCTTGTGACCCAGTCCAGCAGCAGCGATTCGCAGTGAAGGGATCAGGTTTAGGGTTTTAGGGTTTAGCTTTCCCCACCTCCATCATGGTTGCCTGGTCAAGCAGCAGCGACCCGCAGTGCGCCAGTACCATCTTCATGTCCTTCTCAATGGGGGGGAAGCGCTTGCACTTGACGCGCATCAGGAAGTCGCTCACCTGCAGGAGAATCCGGGGTCAAGGGGGTGATGACATTGCGATGACAAATAAATGTGCTGGGGCATGTACAGGTAGGGGAGGGGTATGGCAAAAATATGACATGACATGGGGACTGGTGTGTGGATAAAAAGGATGGCAAGGGTGGTGACGGCACCGATGTGGGCACAACAAGGAAGCTGGACGCTGGCAAGGTCATTAGGCTTTGTGAGGGGATTTTTGTAGGGTTGTAGGGTTTTTGCGCCACGCACCAGCAGCTCGCAGTATCGCACGCGCTGGTAGTGGGGGTTCTCCACCGAGTCGCCCCCTCCCCACTCCACCTTCCATGGGGACTTGCCCACCCAGCTTCCCGTCCCCTCCCGCAGCTGGAACCTGACCTTCCCCCCTTGGCGCCGCACCAGCACCGTCACCTTTTTGCCCACAGTCACCTTGGTGGTGCGCTCAAGGTACTGCATGGCCTGGCCCCAGTAGTGCTGGTAGCCAGGGGGGTTGGCGGGGAGGCCGTAAACGTAGGTGGAACCCATGTGGGGGGTGAGGTCATCGCCAGGGGGGGCTGAGGCGGAGCCATGGGGGGCGGCCAAGGGGGGCGCTGCGTCCAAGGGGACTGCAGCAGGGGCCTGGTCCTCCAGCGTCTGCTCAAATTGGATGGGGTCCAAATAGTAGCCGATGCCGAGGTCCCCCAATTTGAACGCGTAGCCGGGCTTTTTGCCCTCCCACCACTCGGTGGCAATAAAGGGCACCTGCAGGAGGGATTGCTCAGGCTGCGCAGGGTCCTCTGGTGGGGGCACATTTTCCTCCAATGTGGCGTCATTTTCAGGGTTGACCACCTCCTCAATGTCCCCATCCCCTTCAGATGCTTCGGGGGTGAGCGCCTCTCGCTCGGGGATGGCAGGTGTGTTTTGGTTGGGATTGATGTTTTCTGACAGTCCCCGAGCGTTGGGGACTGCGCGCACTGACTTGGCAGCCTGCTGCGGGACCACTGCATTTGCCAAATCTGCGGTTTCCTTAGTGCCATCTGCAAACCGCACTTTCCTCCCCCCTTCTTTCCCCTCCTGCTTTTCACCCCCTGCTGCAGCCCCGTGGGCACCCCCTGGCTGATTCTGGGATTGTGCTTCCTGGACAGCATCCCCAGCTGGCGCCTGGGGATCCGCTGGCTTGCGGGGAGTCGGGTGCAGGTTCTGCATTTGCACAGGGTCCCAGGGGGGTGGCGCAAATGACATTTTGCCCGCATTGCTGCTACTCCCCCCTGGGGCCACATCCAGGTAGGACATGTAGGCATCCAGCATGCGCCCGTCAATGCCGACCCCCAGGGGCGCTGCGATCGTGTAGGGAAACAATGGGTAAGGGGCAAGATTGCGCATAGAGGTGTCCTCACAAAGGTGTAGTATAAATCGGTTGCAATTGCCTGACTCTGTGACGTGGTGCGCAATGTGGCCACAGTACATGTACTTTTAATTACATTTCCATGTGTCATGAAGGGACATTGCGAGCAGCAGCATTACATATGTACTCTTCCCCCCCTTCATTACCTGTGCTTATGGTGCTGTCCTCATCCAGATGCAGGTCAAACCAGAACACGATGGCATTGAGGTAGCCATCCTCCACGCACTCCAGCTTGAGCAGGCACTCCTTGCCGCGAATGGGTCGGTCCCCGTCAAAGAAAACCTCAAACACCCTCTGGGGTTTGGTGAGGCGCCGGTGGGGGATGGTGTCGATGAACACAGTCTCGTAGTCCTTGTCCCACCTGGGGCAGTAGGGTATGGGGCTTGGTTTAAGGTTTGCTTAGGGATTCAGGATAAGGCTTACCAATAGGGATTCAGGGTTTTGGCTCAGGGTTACCACGGTGGCCCAAAACGCTGAACCCTGCACCTGAAACCCTCAAGATTGTTGTTAAGTATGAAGAACAGTCCTAGTCATCTGCAGATAGGGCAATGCTAGTCCCAAACCCACCAAATGGTATACACATGCACAGGAATGCCACAACATGCCGTACAGTTACAAGCTTTCTTCCACCACTCTGTCCCCCAGTTTAAAACATGCAGCTGCATTACCCCCATCACCCGCCCTCCCACCTGTACTTGTTGATCGCTGAGAAGTCAAATCCCTCCACCGCCCCAGTCAGGCATTCCAACCCCATGCAGTACATGGTTGCGGCCCCGGGGATGATGGCTGCGTTGTAGGTCAGCACCCTGCGCTTGGCCTGGTCAAGGATGTACTCCATGGCGGTGCCAAGCAGGCCTGGAGGAGAGTGGCAGAGGCGTAAATTACATTAACATATTCATTTATATTTAAAAGAAAAACATCATTTACAATTGTATTTGTCTGTTTGTATATATGCAACCTGTTTATGAACACGCGTCACAAATGAAGAGCTGGTAAATGGTGTTGCTTTGAGTGGCAGTTTGTGTTGTCCATAATGTTCAATTATCAATGAGTTTGTTTACCCAGGAAACGCCTCGTCTTGGAGGGGGTGGTCTGCCATCGCAGCTTCCAGAGCTTTCAGCAGTAGCTCCCAGAGAAGGACAGGAAACCAAGGTGCAGGGACCCTAAACCCTGGACCCTACTCCCTAAATCAATACCTGCATCAAACATGTCGATGACCCCAATGTTTGCCCCCTGGCGCCGCACTTGGTGGCCGCGCTCTAGCAGTGCCACATCCCGACACACCACAGACACCTTGGCACCCACGTCGTTGGAGCCGGCAACCTGCAGGGAAATGGGGGCCGGGTCCTGTTTGTGTGTATGCTTTGGGAAGCACGGTGCTGGGGATGCACAGCATTGAAAGCTGGTACTGCAAGGGGCATACTGCATGGGCGCAATGATTGCAGTGACTTCAAGGGATTCAATCCAGAGTGATGTGAAAATGTGCGCTAGCCTACTAGGCGCCAGCTAAAGAGCGTGCAACCACTTGGCCACACATCTTCCCACCCATTCCCCCAATTGGGGCATTAGCTAGCATGGCCTGTGGCGTCAGCATGGGCGCCGCACTCCACTCCCCATCCCTCCCACACCCACACCCACCTTCCTAGCCACATCCGCCATTGACTCATGCAGGTCGGCCGCCACCGCGCTGTCCGCCCCCGCCTTGGCAGCAAGTGCAGCAAACAGGCCCGTGCCCGACCCCATGTCCAGCACGTGCGCGTGGCGGTCAGAGGCCTTCTTCTTCTTGATGGCGCGCTCAATGGCGGCCTGGAACGCCTGCGATTGGAAGGGTTTTTAGGGTTTAGGGTTTAGAATATAGGGACTTTCTAGGGACTAGAGTAAAAGCCTTTTCGTATTGATTGCAATTAAATAATAAATGATGGACTGGAATTAAATTAAGCAATACACTTACGTAAAATGCCTGTTACAATTGTCAAGTCCTCTGATATACAAAGGTATAAAATAAAAGCACCGCCACTACCACACCATCAATAGTGCATGGAGGCGTGCGTGTGCAGTGACCATGATGCAGTGAACCCCACCAACGCAACCAACACCCTCCCCCCCACCACCTCCCCCTGGCCCTCCTCTGCTCACCTCATTGCGCCTTGTGTCCGCCAGCATAGAGAAGTGCAGCTGCGGGAAGGAGGCGTCGTTCTTGTACAGGTACATGTAGTCCGCCTGCTCGATGTCAAACTTGAGGCGCACGGTGTTGTGTGTGGCCAGTATGGGCATGCGCAGGCCCGACTCCACGCGCATCTCACCAGCAAGGTACTGCACCGCTGGGCCAAGGCTCTTCAGGCCTGCGCCAGGGGAATCAGAGGTTCTGACTTATAAAATTTAGCTCCTTCATTCTGTTTTTAAACCCTTTGATAAAAAAAACCACAACATGCTGACTCATATAGATAATCCAATAAGTACTGCTCCATGTTGCCAAGGAGGGCGCGATGGTGACAAGCTCAGGGAGGAAAGTCGTGTTTGCTGATTGGAGAGGTGACTCAATTGCCACGCTAACAAACCATTCACCACCCAAACCCACCCAAGCCACTACCACCCCACCCCACCCCGCTCACCGTTCTGCACCGCCTGCGGCCCCGTCTCAAAGTGGACGTCATCAATGAGCTGCAGCTTGAACCAGAACACCACTGCGTTGAAGTGGCCCCCAGCAGTGAACTCGATGTCAATGTTCTTGGAGGCGTTGGCATCGGGGGGGGACAGCAGGTCGAAATGCCACACCTCCTGGGGCTCGCTAAGGGGCCTGCAAGGGAAACTCAAATTTTGCAGATAATCCAAAATGTACTTCAGGCATGACCAGTCCATCCAAATCAAGGGCTGGAATTTAAGCTAGGAGTTCAAAAACATTCAAATGATCCATGTGGCACAGCTCCTGGGGCTCACTGAGGAAGCTGCACACAACAAATTGGGGCACAGCATCCTAGTGCACCAAAGCTTGCGTTTTGTGTTTGTATATCCTGAACAGCATGTTTGGGGGTACAAGGCAATTTGCAACGCCATGCCTGCTGAACGCCATATCCTTCCCCATATGTCATTCAGCATATGTGCCTCATCATGGCCCTCACCTGTAATACCCCTCCGCCAGTGGCTGCCCTGCTGTGTACGCCGGCATCCAGCGATAGCGGTCAGCGGAAGACATGTCGATGCCGCACACTTTGCCGCTGCGCACCTCGGCAGCCTGTGCAGAGTGAGGAGGGTTTGGGGATTTGGAAGTAATGGTTAGGGGAGAGTGGTAGATAAAGGACTAGTATCACAGCATCTGAAAATACTTGCAAAACATGCTTGCAGAAACGGTTAGCACACACGGCATGGCAAAGCATACTTTGTCACGGCATCAAATGCATGCATCAAATTGTGCACGTGAATGCAGCCATGATCCCAGTCAGTGCTTCCCCCCTCCTTGCGTCACCATGCATATTTAACCCTTTAGGGTGTAGGATTTAGGCGAGTTTAGGGTTTAGGGTTTAGCCCTCACCTGGGCATACACTGTTGCTGCCATGGGGATGACCACCGCGTCGTGGGTGAGCAGCGTGTCCAGCGCATGGCGGATGGTGGGGATCAGGCCAGAGGTCAGCAGGCCTGGAGCAAGAATATAGTAGGTAAATCCAATATATATGTTTTAATTTATAAAAATAAAATAACATAAATTGCACAGCTGGCCTTGAACAGGGCACAGTAATGAGAAGGAGTTGCCAAAGAGCTCCAGGAAGGCATTGGCCTCTTGTCAAAATGAAAACCATTTCCTATCATGTGTGGTTGGGTACGCTGTCATGGTGCCTTTTCCCACCCACCTTCATCAAACATGTTGCAAATGAGCATGTTGCACACCAGCGGCACGTCCTTGATGAGCGCCAGGTCTGTGGGGCGCTTGTACACCACGCGGTTACTCTCCTCGCTGATGCTGTTGGCAATGAAGCTCTCCTGCAGGGTGGAGCCTTAGGATTTAGGGTTTAGGGTTTTGGGTTTGCACATGCTATGCATGGTTGAAGGTGCAGGGTCGCCTGCATGATGGTATATACCTGCATATTAGGTAGGTGCTATATGCTGTAAGTGTTCAACTTCTATACACGGACACTGTTCATATCGATACTGCAATCATGCTATTAGATGATCTCAAAATCGTACATGGCCCATTGCCGCTTCCCCTCCACCTCAACCCCCACCTTGCACGACATTGCCATGTACAGCCACCTGTCCACAGCGGTCACATGGTACGCGCCGGCTTGCAGCGCAGCAAGGGAGTGAAGGCCTGCAAGGGGAGGAAAAGGGGTGGTCATGCTCCGACCAGGAATTTTAATAGCGCTGTAAGACGTCAACGACAGCGTAATTGCTATTTTAGTTCCACAGTTTTAAACCAAAATAAAGACGGTTAAAACCTGTGCCCACCTGCCCCGCAACTCAGGTCCAGCACGCGGCAGTCCTTGTCCTCCCCGTTCACCCTCTCCACCCCCCTCCTGATGGCCTCTAGCCACGGCTTGTGGCGCAGCGTGTCCTGGAGGAAGGTGAGGTGGCGCTTGGGCATCTTCACGTCGCTCTGCAAGGGGGAAGTATAATGGGAAGTGGTGCAACTGACACTGGGGAGGAAACACGCAGGGAGTGATGTGGCGCTGGGGCGTCTTCACGTTACATCGCAGGGATGGGAGGGGTGGGAGGTAGTGCCACACAGGGGAGCAGAGATGCAGGGAATTTGCGGCACTGTGTAACAGGGGCATCACATGCAATTGCACCGGTGCTATGGCCCCCACGACCTCCACCACCCACACACACCATGACCGGGAAGCAGTTGCGTGTCCATTACACATCGGTTCTCAAACCCATATCTTAAGCCCTAAGCAGCCCCCCACCCACCACGACCGTTACGTAGTTGCAAGTACGCTCACGTGATGGCTTCAACTCTAAACCCCAAACTTGTAAAACCTAAACCCTAACACCTAAACCCTAAGCATCCCCCCATGCACCATGACGGTGACATAGTCGTATGAACCCTAAGCAGCCCCCCACCCACCACGACCATTACGTAGTTGTAGGTACCCTGCACGTGATGGCCTCAACTCTAAACCCCAAACTTGTAAAACCTAAACCCTAACACCTAAACCCTAAGCAGCCCCCCACGCACCATGACAGTGACGTAGTTGTATGTGTCCTTCACGTGGTGGTCGTTCTCTGCCTGGAATGGGGTCAGCAGCTTGAGCGGGAGCATCTCGTTGGTCCTGATGCGGTGCAGGGGCGTGGAGTATGGCTGGTAGGTGATGCGCTGGGAAGGCTCGGGGGCGGGCAGGGCGCGCGTCTCCTTGCCCTTGCCTGGGAGGATAACACAAATCATCAATAAAAATCACATCTTGGGAGGGGTGAGGTCATCAGGGATTGAGGTCATTAAGGGTGAGGTAATCAGAGGTTGGCACATGGTGTGGGATGAGTGTGGGAAGGGTTGAAATTGGGGGATTATTAGAGGATGTAGGACAAGGGGAGAATGAATGTGGGAAGGTGTACAAGGGGACCAAGCTTGGGTGCCAGTTCGAGAGCACGGCAAGTGTCATGCCATTTGAATGTCTTTTAGCGAGGGTAGTCCCTGCATTGCACGATGCCAAGCGCCGCGCGGGTGCAAACCCCATTCCATGCGCCCCCCCCACACCCCTCCAACACCGCGGCCTACCCGTCATCAGGTCCTCCACCACCCCCTGGGTTGCCTCCTCATGCCCGACCTTGCAGTCAAAGTCAAAGGGGTCAAACATAAGGCCATGCTCAAACTCCATCGCTGCCAGGCGGTGGCGCTTGAGGCCAAGCAGCGCCTGGCCGCGCCGCGCGTAGGACTTGACGAGGTAGGGCACAGCTTTCTGGTTCCTGCAAGGGGGGAGTTAGGGTTAGGCTTCAGGTTAGGGTTCCTGCAAGCAGCGCCTGGCCGCGCCGCGCGTAGGACTTGACTTAATAGGGGACAGCCTTCTGGTTCCTGGCAGTGTAGTAGAGGGCATTCAGGATACCGTCTGAGGTCCAAGGGTCAAGGGCACAGCCGCAAAGTTTAGGGATCAGCTTAGGGTTCAGCTTAGGGTTCCTGGCAGTGTAGTAGAGGGCATTCAGGATACCGTCTGAGGTTAAAGTGTCAAGGGCACAGCCGCAAAGGTTAGGATTCAGCTTAGGGTTCAGCTTAGGGTTCTATCAAATTTCAATCCATCAATACATGCAACAACATCCAGACAGCCGCTGCGTGAAGCTGGTTGCAGCCACTTACAGCCTCTTGAGCACCGCCAGCGCCAGCGTCCTGCACCTGTCTGCATCCCAGATGGCCTCCTCCCAGAACCCCAGGCGGATGTAGGCCAGGGAGCGGTTGGAGTGGCAGATGTGCAGCTCGGGGTGGGTCAGGTTGTGCTCCCGCACCTGGGAAATAGGTGCCAAAATGAGGGGGATTTTTGCGCATTTGGGGGGGTAGGGAGGGGGATGGTGTTGGTGTGGGGTGTAATGTTGCATGCAGGTTGCGGTGGCAGTTGTGCAGTTTGGGGTGGGTCAGGGTGTGCTCAAGCACCTGGGAAATAGGTGCAAAATGAGGGATATTTCGAGGAAATGTTCGAGGACATTTTAACCATGGAGGATGTTGGTATAGGGTATTGTGTTGCATGCAAACTGTAGTGGCAGATGTGCACTGCAGTTTTTTCCGGTTGAGCTCCCGGGAAGGGGATCCCACTCATCTCGAGAGTGAATTGCGTGGGTGTGTTAATGGGGTTGTAGTGCTCTAGCAGGCTTTGGTGTCTGGGAGCGGCAATGAGGGGAGGACAGGTTGGCCTCGCACAGATCACTGAGGATCATAGGGATGTAATAGCATGGTGCATATGCATATCCCTTTGCAGCTTTGTTACCACCCTCCAGCGGCAGCTACAATCTACAATCTGCGGTGCGTGTGGGAGGGGGGGTATAAGGAGACAGATTTCCTCCGCATACCTTGCGGAAGAGCTTGACGTACGCCGCAACCGCAGAGACGTTGTCCCCCTGCTTCAGAAACCTGATTGCCTCGTTATTGAGCATTGTCAGGTTCTTGCGCATGAAGCCAGGGTCCTGGGCAAGCAACTCCTCTGTCCGGGCAAATATCTGCCGCTTGATCTGCAGGGGGGAAATTGGAGTCACACATACACCACAGTGCAACCACCACTTCCAGTGCCATGCATGCAGTTGGGAATTGGAGTTGCAGCCACAAATACAATAACAATGCCAAGCATGCATGATGGGTCCAAGGGTAATGGCAAGCCACGAACCCAGGTGCATGTCATGGGTGGTAGTGGTTTCCAGTGCCATCGTCCTGATTGAGTGTGCAGGTCACATGGCGCCAAGCGGTGCTACCTTCGCCACATCACTGAAACCCTAAACCCTAAACCCTAAACTCTAACCCTAAACAGTTGCTGATTCTGCTCAGTGACACACCTTTTCTTTCTTCTGCTGCTCATCTTCATCCCCTGTAGCAGCATGCTCCCCGCTGGGCGCATCAGGTGCGTAGTCTCCCAGAGGGTCTTGCTGCGTGGCTTCCGCACCAGGTTCTGTGGCACCGCTAGCGTCACCATCTTTGGCTGGTGGGGTGGGGGCCCCAGTGGGCTGGCTGCTGGAAGCGGGAGGAACAGATGCATCCGGCGTTTTTGGTGGTGGTGGGGTACTGGGCTTTGCAGCCTCAGTTTGACTGGGCTGTGTGGTGGGCGCTGCAGCCGTGTTTTGCGAAGGGGGCTGGGGTTTGCTGTTGCTTGGGGGCTGGGAGGGGGTTGTGGGTGGAGGTGGGGTGGGGTGGCTGCTGCTGCTGGGTTTGGGAGGCAGGTCCTCTGGTACGGCCTCCATCTCCTCCTTTTCTTCCTGGAAGCCCACAAGGGGATGGTGTATACACCTCTATGGTTTATGTTGCCCCCCAATAACAACATGCAAAGTCATACCTGGTATCTCACACGTGGTTGGTAATGGTGTGAGCAGTGACAAGGCAGAACTTTAATAAGGTGTTTATCCTACCTGGGATAGCTCCCTGAAGTCTTCAGCGCTGCACTCTTGCACGCTGTTTTCAAGCCCGGGTATCTCAAACCGCTTTGCACCCGCATCCCTCTTTGACGGTGGCTGCACGTCAAACATGCTGTTGAGGGAGTGGAGGTCCACCTGCAGCAGCGATTTGCGTAAGTTGAATCATAGGAAATTTTGTTGCAAGGACAGTTGGTGAGGCACTCTGGTACCAGTTCTGAACTCTTGTGTGTGATGGGTGCTTGCTGTTGATGGGCACTTGGGAGTTGAGAGCAGCTTTGCACTGACCTTCTTCTTCTCTGGAACCGTCATCTTGTCTTGAAAATTGTAGCAACCAGGACGACGGCCAAAAGGCCTGCTCTTGTGGCAGCAACGCCTGAAGTTGGGGTGCCTGACGCCTCCTGAAAGTGCACAACACCACTTGACAAACCTGTGAGGACGGACTTCAAGCAACCACACCAGGATGCAACCAACGCTGGTGTTATACAAACAACGCTGGTATAAGAAGCGCATGTATGTAAAACATGCTCACAGCGTGAAGCACAGCCGGCAACCAGCAACCCGGCAACACAGGAGCTGTTTTCTGGGAAGAGTCAATTGGCGATTGAGCAAAATGCCTCTGCCTAACCCCAACCTAGTGGGATGTAAGTGTGAGCAGGATGGTATACAATCTGGATTGAAGAACAGAGGTTAAAGTGACTTGAGGTGGGAGTGATGGCCCTACCTGTGTCTGATGGGTTCGGCCACCCTACGGAATGGCACAGATGCCGCTAACGAATTGCGCGCTCTAAGGGTCGCCCAACAACATTTACAGTGATTAATTACCTTCTGAACTCCTACTATATACTTTAAGCGCTTCTGAGAATGCCTATGGGCGGTGTGCGTGCGTATTCCTCCCACATCGATAGGCATGCATGCTGGTCGATGGGCTGTTTGTGCTCTGGCACAGAGTGTTTGTGCCAAGAGGGTGCGCTGGTGCTTGACCGCCGACAAGAGTCAGTAACATGGGCGCATATCGTCTAAGCTCGTTTGCAAGGTGTCCAAAGTGCTGGAACTTGTAGTGCCTGTTCGAAGCGCTGGTGGCCGTTCGGCCCATCGGTGCAGGAGAAAACCCTAATGTAGGGCTTAAACCCAACCCCATTTATGTTGGTAAACCTTGGACACAGTCATGCCAGTACTTAAGGACTGATGTTTGCAAAGGCCTGTAACAAATTGTGTTGAGCGTCACACAATCGCAAAACTAAATCAAAGCAGCTTTCCAGAAGCTGTCCCGCACGCACTGCCGTTGGAAACAGTGACTGACGCCTTGTCCTAATAGCGCAAAACCACATCCTCTAACTGCGCACACGCACTCCTAAAAAGATCTTCTCACTACATAAACTAGGAAAACAATTCCACTTTACCAGGCGCCCAATCTGACAAAGCTGCCCCCAACACCTCAACCACCACTTCACAAGAGCACATCCCCATGCATCCAGCCTGCGCCGCACTCACTCCCCGGTCCTAGGCCTGGCAGACCGCGCTGGGCTCATCATGATGAGGTGCGCTGCGTCGTCATCATGAGACACAACCTCCATGGCCGAAGTAGCCGCAGCCGCAGCCACCGCACCCCCGCCCTCCGACCCCTCCGCCATCAACCCTGCTATGGGCCATGACTTGACCACCCCCTTCTTCCCAGAGGACCCCGAGCCCTCATCGCCCCACAGGTCCCCGCCAAGGATGTCCTTTAGGCCCCGGGTGCTGATGTGGCCCTTGGGCGTGCGCCCCTCCCCATTTGACCCCCCGCTGCCGGGGCGGGCGCCAGGTGTCGCACCAGCAAAGGGCGTGTGGAGGCCTGGCTTGGAGGAGAGAGGCCCGCTGCCCCAGGTGGGCATGCGGATGCCAAACGAGGGCTTTGGAGTGACCTCCTGCATGTGGGGAGGGGGGATGCTGATGATTTGAAGTGGCAACTTCATAGCATCAGCCCTGCTAGGACCTGGTTCAGATGATACATGGTCAGTATGCACATGCGCACATGGGATCAAGTGCCATGTGCTACACAGTTGTACAAATAAGTGCATTGCCATCAGGCAATTGATTGCATGACCCCCTCACCCCCAATGCACCACGCGCACCCACACCACATGAGGCCACCCTTCTAGCATGGATCATACTGCCTGTACCCCCAACCCGAGGCACACGCACCGCTGCCATCGCCAGCGCCTGTGCAGCCGCCGGCGCCTCCTCCTCCACCCGCAGGGAGTTGGGCGACACCATGTGGAAGCTCAGCGCACCAGCCGCCTCGGGAGATGCGCAGCCCTCGGGGCCCTGGCGGCGCATGGACAGCACCAGGTGGCCCTCGCCCTCGGTCTGCATGCGCACCCGCAGCGGGGGGCGCGGGGAGGGACCAAGTTGGGTGCCTGGGGTGGGAGCGCCTTCCCCACTGGATGATCGGCTGACCTCCCCTGCCTGTGCGCCCTCCTGGGGTTTTGACGCAAGCAATACTGCTGGTTGGGAAGCATTGGAGGGCGCGGGCTCAATGTCTGGGGCCGGGCTAGCCTCCCCATTGGATGATTGGGTGACCTCCCATGGCTGTGAGGGCTCCTGAGTGGCTCCATCAACTGGCGAGCACTGTGCGTCGTTTATGGCGATGTAGCTGGTACCCTCCTGTTCCTCCCCCTCCCTCTTGACCTCTGTGTTGTCCACACCTTGATGGCGACCAGAAGCGTCAGATGGGCTTGATGAGACAGCAGTCCCATTGGCAGCAGCTGATCTAGATGGTGCCAGGACGATTATCTCCCCTGTCACATCGTCATCCGAATCCTCCCCTTGGGCGCCTGCTGCACCACTGGCAAAGGGGGTCTCCAGCGGCCCTGCAGCAACATGCAGCCATGCCATTCAGCACCTGTGCATGTGGCTAACACAGATTGAATAAAGTTGACTGAGTGTCGACTGAGCGCATTCACCCAGCCATGGTCAGCAGGCGATGTTGACAATTGCATGCAGGCTAGTCAATGACATATATGCACTTGGGCTTTGGCCCCATATGAAGTGCAGATCACCAGGATATACCTGATTCTGGAGAGGCACCCTTGACAGCCACATCATCAAACTGCAGCTGCACCGCCGGCCCCCTGTCATTCGCCACAGCGGGGGCGCTATCACCCGCAGCGGAGGGGGTGAGCGCCACTGCCACCGCACCTGTGCCCTCTGCCACGCTCAGCTCCAGCCGAAGCGGCGTCCCCTCCATGGCATCAAGATCAGGAGCCGTGTCAACACGTGCAGCGGCGTCCACGTTGGTACCACCTGTATCCCCTGCAAGTGGTTGCTCGCCAGCTGTATCGCCGAAATCCGGCTGAACAAGTGGCGTTGCCTGATCACAGGGCGTGCCATGTGGCGCCAACGCACCATCCTTGGGGGTCAGCGGCACCCCCTCCCCACACACCCCAAGCCCAACATGCTCCCAATAGGAGCCTGGTACGGAGGCATCTAGAGTGTATGCCAAGGGGGGAGACGGACGCGGCCGCGAAGGGGAGGGAGAGAGCACCAGCGCCACCAGGCCAGCCCCAGCATCCACCCGCAGCTCTGCCTGGAGCGGCCCATCCATGGAGAAAGATGCCTCTTGGTCAGGCTGTTGATGGCCCAGGGGGCGGCGCCTGGTGCCAGAGGGAGTGAGCGAGACTGTCACGTGGTCCGCGCCATGTGCCACCGCCAGCTCAACCTCCACAGCCTGCTGTGCATCTGCCATGGCTGCGGCTGCAACGGGGGCATCAGGGACAGCGCTGTTGCCAGGGAATGCCAGCCGGCGCCTCTGGATTGCTGATGCCGGGCTGAGCAGCACGGCCACATGATGCGCCTGCTCATCCACATCCAATTCAAGTTCGATGGGTGCGTGGGGCACGTCAGGCTGCCCCTCCACCCGCTTGCGCTTGATGCTCCCGGGAGGGCTGAGCAGAAGAGAGCGCGCCACTGCATCCTGCTCCCCGCCGCCTGTCTGCTCCATGCTGCCACGTGGCGCACCATGTGGCTCGCCACTCCCCTGCCTGGCGTCGGACCCCGGCTGCGGAGTCAGCATGACCGACACCTGGCCGGTTGCGCCCACCACCTGGAGCACCACCTCCACCGCCTGGCCCGCCACCACATCCTGCTGCGGGGTCTGGAACTGGGAGGAGGTATCTGATCGAGCGTCGTCGGCATCGTGGTAGACGGTTTCGTGCGATGTCCCAACCCTAGAGACCCTACGGGGTGCGCTGCAGGGGCTGATGGCGAGCTTGACAGCGCTGGGTGAGACGCTCCACTCACATGCCACCGAGGATGCATCCGCAGATGAGCTTGCCACATCCGGTGGCGCCGGCGCTGTGGAAGAGGTGGTGCGGGGGGCAGGAGGTGGCCTGCCAGTTGGGCTGACGCCCGCCGCTGCCGCGGGCGCTGCCTCTGGCCCATCAAAGTGCAGCTGCACCGCTGGGTTGTCCTCGTGCGCCACAGGGGGTGCGCCATCACGTGCGGCAGAGGGGGTGAGTGCCACGGCAACCGAGCCCCCGCACTTTGACACGCTCAGCTCCAGCCGAACTGGCGACCTCTCGGCGCCATCAACATGGGCATGTGGGTGGGGCGCATGGCCTGGCGTCAGCACCAGGGACACCTCCCCCGAGGCTGCATGCACATCCAGGTCCACCTGGAGCCTACCGCTGCCGCCAGCAACACCCCTGTCAAGGGGCTGCACAAAGTGGGCCTCGGCGCTGCCTGGATTGGAGTCCGGAACAGGGCGCCTGCGGCTGGGGCTGGGGCTGAGCTCCACTGACACTGACGCGGTGGCTTCAGAGACTTGCAGCTGCAGCTCTACCCCCTCGGCTGCAAGACCCTGGGTCGGGGATGACCCCGAGGCGTCTGCAGGTGACAAACCCCGCTCCTCTCCTTGGGATGCAGCAGGTGCTGACTCATCCCCAACAGATTCTGCCACCGCCACCGCTGCAGCTGCTGCAGAGGGTGCCGCTTCCCTCCCGGTGGGCAAAGCTGCTTCCTCCCCTGGGGCAGCGCCAGGTGGCGCTCTGCCGGGGCGCCCACTGGCCATGATAAAGGTGTGCGCCTGGGGTGGCGGGGTGAGTGGCAGGGGTTGCTGGGAGGGTTTTGACAGGAACCAGCTGGCGATGCCGCCCGGCTTCTTGGCCTGGGCGTCGAAGCGCAGGAGCGACAGCTGGGTGGACAGCTCCTGCAGCTGCTTGCGCATGCTGCTGTGGATGTAGGCCTGGGGCAGGGGGGGAAGGGGGGATTGAGCAACAGACACCCACACTGGATTGTGGCACATGGGCGGAGAATGTGCAGATGAAACCTGCACCTGCCATGAGACTGCCATGCAGCGGTGCCACAAGCTGCTGCCACAAGCTGGCAGCATGAGAAACGTTCATGATTCATAATTGCCACGGATCTTTGAGCACAGGTATGTTTTCAAACCCAAGTGGGGTGGTACAGAATGAAGGTGATCGCATGCATGGCATACCTTGACAGCCGCTAGCTGACCCAGAATGTTTTGGCGGAAGCACAGCAATCCCCACACTGCCTTGTTCAGTTTCTCCCCCTTGATGTGCTGCTTCTGGAAGGTGAGTGTGATGTAGCCCGCTGAACCGCCAGGGATCGTGTCTGCATCACCTTGAGCGTCTCGCAGCCCCTGGACATACAGAGGTGGGGCCTGCACATGGACACGTGATGATCAAACCCTAATTGAACCCTTATCAAACCCTTCTACCATGTCACCTTCACCCATCCTGATCCCACCTCAAGACAATGCACCGTGCCATGCTCAACACCCCATGACCATGCATGCGTTTTCTTGTTTGCAACTGTCCACATTCAGCATAGATAACTTCATCTGTTGCAATGCGCCAGGTGGCATGCAAGCACTCACCAAGGCAGGTGAGTAGGAGCATGAAGGGACGTCGCTGCTTCCCCACAGCTTAGTTTTGCTCGCCCCCCTAGGCAATCCCTGCAGCAGGGACACACTGGACTTCAGTATCGGCTCATCCATGGCCCCCATGCCTGCCATGAGTAACACCAGTGACCTTTCAGATGGGCTGCCTGTTGTGACACGTGATGAGCCGCAATGCTGTTTGGTGATGTGCCAATGGAGTCCGGACGTTAAGTGCGATCTGGCAGTTGCCCAAACTCAATGGTTCTGCACACCCCTTAGGGCAGTACTCTGGCACACAAGCTGTAATGGTTTTAGACTTGCAGCTGACAGGCGTACAGTCCAGGCTTGGGTCAACAGTCCCCGGGCGCAGTACCTGCAGCACAGTCAGCAGCAGTGCGTCGTCCTGCTGGCTGCCCTTGAGGTCGAAGGCAAAGGTGGCGGTGGCGCCCTCAGCGGTCCTGGTCAGCACCATCTGGTTGGTGGTAGACAGGTGCACCTGGACAGGCTCTGGCTCGCTGGCTGCAGGGCAGCCTAGAAGCTCCCTGGCCAGAGAATGCAAGCAGTCAAAAGCGGACAGTCACAAGGTGTAGCCACCATTTCACACCCACTAGGGTTCTTATTTGGAGACGAGGTGCCCTGCTCCTGTAAGGGAATGGATTGGGCATTGTGCTAGTAAACACATGTGGATAAGAATTAGGCGGGCATTTGAAAATTGAGCTCATTGCATGAAGGTTTCTACCTTCCTTTTGGAGTATGAACTATGAACTATCAGTGCTTACCCAATCAAGGTGCCCATCTGTCACTGCAGTTTCTCCCCCTGCTTGTCCTGGATTTTTATATTAACAAGCTCCTTGCAAGCAATCCTACCTGAGCTCTTGGCCCTGTATTGGTAGGCGGAGAGAGGCGAGCTGACGTGCAACATCTCGCTTGTTGGGTATGACACCCAAGGCCACCAGGTCGATATTCAGCACTACTTGGGCACCAGGGCGTTCTGGCTCCAAGCCCACCACCATGGGAAACTTGTCAAGCAACGCCTGCAACTCTGATGGCACTGTACACTGTCTGCCTTCTTGACTGAAGGCGAGGCGCAGCTTGCTGCGGCTGGCCTTGTCCGAAAAAAGCCGATACTCCACCCCATCGAACTCCAGGCAAAGCTTTTCAAACGTGGCACCACTTTGCAAGTTGTCTAACCGCTTGATGATTGCTTGGTAGACGGAGGAGTTGAGCACGGGTAAGGACAAAGCCATGTTCGGTCACCAGGCTCTCTGGCAGAGCGCGTTGTTTCAACGCCAATATTGATGCATATGCATATGGCCAACCAATCTGTGCTTGGAAGCTTCCCCTCGCGAGGCGACGTTACTTGCTTCAGAAACAACCCTTCTGGATCCGGGCTTTCAATAAATCCGTGTTGTGCTTAGGAAACCGTTGCTCCCATAACTCCAGAGCTGTATGCGTACTATGGCTTCAATCTTGGCAAGTCATCATCACATCAGAAGCCCTAAGTTAGGGTTGAGGAGGGTTTTTGGAAGGCATGCCGTGCATCAAAATGTTGCAACTGTTGTGCACTACTGTACAAAGGTTTTGCGTTTGGGCTTGCATACATATAAATCTCAAGGGTTCATGGTGGGCCCCCAAGTGGAAGACTTCAGTTACAACCATGTTGTGGATGTGATCCACACTGTTTGGCAGTTGACTTGTTCTGAAAAGTGCCCCTCAAGGGTAATACTTTCAGAACATCCAACATCAAATGTGTAGGTGGAGTCGGAGAACTCCGGAACATTTTCTGATTGCTTGACCTAATTTGTGCCATTCCACAGCTAAAACTTGTTCCAAATATTTGGTGCTGCAGGTGTATTGCAAGGCGTGCCATGTTTGTTCCCTGCATGTGAACTGTTATAGCTCGCCATCATTTTCTTGGTCCACCCCAGCACCGAAATATTATATGTTCTTAAATACTTGCTACATTGCTCTTCCACGGTTCAACCCAGCACAATCCCTGCGTAGAATGGAAACAAAATATTAGAATTGTACCCTGCCTGGTCTTGAAAGAGGCATGTTGGTAAGGGGAATCAGCGACGCGAAAAAATTGCCCAGCTTTCCACTAAAGCCCCAACCAATTGGAGCGGGAATGGGCATTGCGCCGCGCCATGCCAGATTCAGTGTGAGGGGTACTGAGTCAATACGCGACACTTGATGCATTCCCTACTCCAGAGACCAGACAGTTGTGGATGCGCTTCGTCGCCACCTAGGCGAGGGAGGGGGTGGGGGTTTGCCGCCTCACCTTGTTGTTGCACGGTGCTGCTTGCCTCGCCTTAGCTCGCCAAACGGGCGCTACCCGACTGGCCCAGTATTGGAATCCCAGAATCCTATGTCGCAAAGATGTTTTTTTGGGTTTGCAGTGCCGATGGACAGGGCTGTGCGGTAATGGGAGCTGGCACATATGCATGCATATGCACCAGCAATGCAGTAGTGCCCACTTGGCTGCCACAACCAACTAACGCAGTTACTTGAACAAGCCCTCGTATTGCTGAATACAGCAAAGGTCGTGCGCTTGTGATCAGGCAGCAACGGGGGGTTCGTGAGAAACACCCAGAGCTTGCGACACAAGTTGTCAACACTTGTTCCGCGCTTAAGCGTCCGCCTGAGCTCGAGACGCTTAAGCGCGCTTCACGTTACCCAGCATCAGTCCAGAGGGCACCGAGAGATAACTTTTTGCTCGTTTCTTCAACCAAAGCCCCTAAAAACGGTTGTCCTCGACGGCGAAAAGGCCAAGCAAGGGGAATAAAGTAATGAAGTCTAGGTCGTGTATGCATATGTCACGTTGTGTGTCACCTCCATGCTCATATGCATCGGTGCCCCTGGTAGCCTTTTACTAGTACCAGTGTAGTCGCGCAGCAGCATTGGTGTATTCTCGATGTTTCAAAATTGTTAGAACTGCTGTACACACACCTTCCTCATCACATCCTTGCAATTGGTGTATGCATGGCACAGTGTCATCCCCCCTCCTCTACAGTAAATGTCCCGTGAATCTTGCCAATTTACTGTACCACACTGGAGCCTTCAGTGGGAGGTTGGGGTGCTGCAGCGTTGCCTGTAAGTTCGCCTACCAACCGCCAATTTTACTGCACCACGCTGCAACGCTGCTGCGTGAAGCTGGTATGCATGCATATGTGTAAACGTACATGCTCATGTGCATCGGTGCCCCTGGTAGCCTTTCACTGGTACCAGTATATTAGCACAGTGCCACTAATGTATGTTTGACGTTTCTATCACGTTAGAACTGCTGTACACACACCCTCCTCGACACAAACTTGCAGTTCATGTATGCATGGCTGTGCATCATCCCCCCTCTTCCACAGTAAGTTTCCTGAAATTCTCGCCAATTTACTGTACCACGCCGCCGCAGCTACGCGTGAACCTGGGGTCGTCTGTATGCATGCATATGTGTTGATCTCTATGCTCTTATGCATCGGTGCCGCGGTAGCCCTTTCACTGGTACCACTGTTGTTGCGCAGCAGCACTGGTGTATGTCCGACGTTTCAGTCACGCTAGAACCGCTGTACACACACCGTCCTCGACACAACCTTGCAACTGGTGTATGCATGGCCGCGCTTCATCCCCCCTCTTCCACAGTAAGTTTCCTGAAATTCTCGCCAATTTACTGTACCACGCTGGAGCTTAAGCTGCTGCAGCGTTGCCTGTAACTTTGCCTACCACATACAAACTGCCGAACTTACTGTATAATGCTGCAATTACACGTGAACCCAAATACACATACTTTCACTTTTTAAACTTGTGGACATTACCGGCCATGTGAGCACTCAAGCGTGTTAAGTTTCCCCTGAACATTAAAATGTTCTCAAACCTCCTGGCTGCATTTCAATATCTGTGCCGGCGGCCGAGTGGTAGCCTTGAGTGGTCAGTAGTTGGCACAGATAGCACAGTTACAAGATGCACCTGGAAGTGCGCCTGCTTTCTTGAACAACCAGTGGCCAGCATAGGGGGAATGCCATCCCACTGGCATGCAACTTTATGGCGCACAAGCTTGCGGCTGGCAGGGATGCAAAAGGAGTTAACGCAGCGCTGCAAAGGTAGCAACAGCGCAGCCCACAAACTTGACCAGAAAACAACCTGTGGGAGGAAGTTTGTGTCAACCGCAACAGCAGCCGACAGTTTCAAGTTGTCTGGTTGCAATCGGGGCATTCAAAGGGACTGGAATCCTGTGCACACGTACTCCATCCACTGTGCACTGCCCACTGGCAGTGACGGGCAGACGGACAGGACAACGCCAGGACAGCGTATCGGTCCCTAGGGGATGTCTGATGGGGTCACTTGGGAGGGTGCGAACATGAGGAGGACATGCTAGTACACCTGCGTGTGTGCTGCCACTGGCAGTGCATGGACAGCACACACGCAAGGTGTACTATCACCTGCATGGCAATTTACTGCGGTGGCGGACATCCTTGCTCGTGCTGACCACCACCTGTTGCCATGCTGTTTGGAAACCGTTTTCAAAACTGTTAAAACAGGACTACTGGTTACCATATCGGAAAATAAAATCGTCATATTGCATTACATTATTGTTCATATATTAAATTATTATCAAAGTTCTTTAATCATCAAATTCTAGACACCACTAGTGGTAAACATCGTCTATACCCCCGACCAGCAGCGTAGACAACCAATCTACACATGGCGCACCGCTTCACATGCGCCCGCAGCAGGTGCCAAACTCGTGCCTGCTGTGCCCAATGAGTGTGCTGGATATGTTGCTGACATCGCCGCCAATCACATGTGCTTGTCTTGCGTTCTCACCACCGCTGCCGCCCTTGCCCACTGCTCTGGCAGCACGCTGTTTGAGCTGGCCTGGCAGTCTGACTCAGCCACCTTGTCATCCCACGCGTCGCTCAAGCTGGCCCATTCAGGCTCTGCAGGGGCCACTTGTATCCAGGGCCAGGCCAACCAGCGCGCACGCCAGCCAAAGAACCAGTTGGGGACCTTTTAGGAGTGTTGCATGGATGATCTGCACGTAATGCTAGGGAGGATGAACTTTTCCGCCTGCGATTCGTCACTGTCGACCCTGGGATGACGACAATGAACTCGATAAAGAAAATCAGCACACTGCGGATTGCAATGCATCCTCTTCAAGGTTACAGCCTTCACAATCATTGATGAAGATCATTCAAAATTTTATTATGGTCCAATACAATTGGTGATGCTAGTGAACCCCTTAAAGGCTTATAAGGTGCATTGGCAGTGTCGGTGTGTCCATAAATTTTCCACAGGAATTTTCCATTTCTAGATAGCAGGATGTCCAGATTAGAAGGCTTCGCTGAGCGTGAAATATAAACTTTTATCGGTATAGGATAGTAAGGAAGGACTGTCAATTTTGGAATCGGGTGCATGGAAAGAAACGCAAGGCTGGTTGTGACTAATTGGCCCATTTTTTTGCATCAATATTCTGGGTGGGTCATTCAAAGCAGCATGGGCACGTCTGTAACCTGTAACAGGATACGCTATATATTCCTTCAATACCCCTACATAAGGTTTTACTGGCGCATGGCCAGAAACCCTAAACGAGAATTCTGGCTCTAGAAGCCACGAGGCAACGCAATGCGTCATGTAGCTGGAATTTCCAATGAGACGGTCCCTATGCAGCTACACTGAACCATGCCGCATGCAACGCATCGAGGCACTATGCAAACCTGGAAAGGTCTAGAACGCCGTTGCTAACAAGGCATATACAGCTGAGCAAGAACCAGCACAAGCCCAACACCTCTAAGCTGTCGAATGGTCATCAACATTGTCACGTATCTTCATTATCTGGTTACAACACCCCACTTTCCATTTGGCGCAGTGAGTCATGTCCAGTGTCCCCGAGAGAGGTCCTCTTTGCAGCCATATCAGGACAGTTGCCCAATTGATCCTCACGGCACTCCAATTGCATCCAACCATGCAGGGTATGCCACCAACTTTGCTGGTGGGCAGCAGCTCTCAATGAATTCCAGATTGGGCCTCCTCGCCGTTGTTGCAGTCCTTGTGGCGCACCGTCGATGACCAGCTGCTTGTCCACTGCCAACGGCAAAGCAATCCCCCTCATACTGCTACTGGTACCAACCAGTCCTTCCTTACCTGGGCAGCCAAACCCTACCATAACCCTTCCGTGGCAGCCTGGAAACGCGCCTATATTATATGTTACTAAACCGGGTTATGTTGACCCCCTTTTTCATCCCTCTGATCTGGCTGGCCTGTCCGGGTGCCGGCCTAGTGTAGAAGGGTGGAGTATGTGTGTAGCACGCAAAGTCCTGAGGTGATGGCGCACGGTGAAGTTTGGAGAGGACAGGGCAAGGGTCCGGTTGAGTGGGCTGGGCAGGTGCCGCACCCTGCCGGCGGGGCATCCTGATCTGCAGGGCATGTGATGGCATGGAAAACTTGCATGGAAAGGCAGAAATATTGCAGGCCATGTCATGGAATACTGCTGGAAATTGACACACTGTGAGGTTTGCACATGCACAGCTTGAAAGTTCCAGAAAGGTCTAAGTTAGATGACGTCACTTCATGTGGAGGGATTATCGACAAATTTCCCAGGTGGACGACTTTTGACATCAGAACGTCGTGCGGTAGGCGAATCCCCAAACGAGGGCAACTGGACTTTACATAATCAATCACTTCACCTCGGAGAACCACCACATTGTGCTTGTCAAGTGCTCTCTGCTTATAAAAACAGGAAGTGTATGCCTGCCAAGTTACCGCCATAATGTAGGCGCCACGAGGCGCATGGCCCTGTACACCGACTTCAGGCCTTTGAGAGTCATTATTCATTATGGACAGTGGTTCCGAACCCGTTGAGCTGTGCCTGGCGGCGCCAATTGGATTCGGTCTTTGCTAAGCCCCGTTGCCAGCAGCGTCAGCCTAATAACTTTAGTGCCAGAAAGGCCCATTTATACTGTGTAGCACATGGCATTGGCCTATTGATTTAAACCTCGTACCGGTACCAACTCGGTTTGCCACAGCGTGTACTGTTTCCTCCAGTGGCCACTGACGGTCCATTCTGCAGGTATTCACCCTCTTGCGGTGACTGTAACAGTTTTGAAGTGCCCTGTTTGCAGACATAGTACAGCCTTCGGAAGTCTCCTACAAAGTTCATGCATATTATGGGGTACTGTGAACAGAGTCTGGCGGTCAAATTTTAAAGAGGAAACTGCTGGCCACGTGTTGGAAACGAGCTAATGAACAGTTAGTGCAACGTTGGTGTGTCTCATGAGACTGTGGGTAATTGTCGAGGTACTTCAAGCAGCTTGCACAATGTCCCTGCCCCAGCCGTTTCCTTCAGTAATACTCTGTGCCTGCCTGGCTCAATAGCTGTGACCGCCAGTTTTGCGCATATGCATGGGGTGTGGAAGACCCTGATTCAACTTGAGTAGTACTAACCAGCCCCTGCCTGGCTGCAGTGACACGAGATGCGATCCAATACATGCGCTCAGCAGGCCTTCACCTCAAAGGTCAGATTGAAGGTTTGATGGCGTACTAGCATAAGGTAAGCGACAGAGGAGGGGGCCATGGAATGGCTTTGGCAGTAGTTCCTTATAATTCATGGCTAGCTTGCTCTCGTGGAGGCTTAAGTTAAACCCCATGTGCCCGCAACCTCCATATGTGGCTCACAGCCGCTGGTTGCATGTGCTGGGCCTGCATCCAACTATGTCAGGCCTGACTCAGCTTGAAGCACAACATAGTGGGAGTCCTCTTCAGCCAGGGCACACCGGGGTCCCAACACACTGGAGCATTCCCGGTAATGGATTTGGCTATTGTGGCCAATAGCACATTCAGTCACAATAGTATTGTGACTGAAACACTGTACACCAGCTCTCAAAAGATGGCCAATCATTACACAGTTGTGCAATGTAGACAACTACAAAAACACCACCATACTCGTTCACCTGGTACCTGGGCAATATGTTCCACTTGTGCTAGCAGCTGGGGTCAAAGGGCACCGTATTACTAGTAAATAGTGCCTAGGCCAGGCTCAACCTATGAAAAACTATCTCTCAAAAGCTGTGACAGCAGGGCACCCATGCTAACACTTCCACTCATGCCACGTCAGGTGTGTACTGCCACGTGCCGCAGGCTCAATCAACAGCGCCAAACTTGGTGGCAGCAACTGGCGGCCACAGTGGCAGCCCCAACCACGCACGGTGGTAGCTGCCACACTGCTGGACTGGGCATGGGAACTAGGACGCTATTGGGGTCATCCAGTGGGGCACCCTTTGCTGCTGAATCACACTTTGCGCTGAAGAATGCATGGGCAAGAGCTGCTGCTGCCGTCACTGTGCTGCTCCTGCTGCTCCTGCTGCTCCTGGGTTGCTCCTGGCTCTGGCAAGGGCCGCATGCTGTCAGCACCCAACCCCAGGCAACACCTTCTGGAGACCTATGCAGTGGTGCAAATAGCTTCTGTCATCAGTCAGGCATGATGGTCCCTGGGATAAGCAACACGGTCACATGGAGCGGGAGCAACATGCAGGTATGGTGCGCATGCGCCGATGCAATTGATGCCCGGTTGTTTTTGGTGACCGTACTTCCATTCCCTATCTGCGCATTATCACATGATCTGATGCGCCTTGTAATCGCTCAGCGGACCCTAGCAGTGCTGTGCCTTGTAAGTGTTGCTCACATATGCGCATGCCCATGCTAAGAAGACGTCTGGCGTTATGCATTATCTGCTTTATGCATCTTGTATGCACATGCCAGTCTTATTGAAATAACAAGGCACACATTCGCTATCGCCAATCTGAGATTTGAATTACATAGCAAATAACACCACACCGAGCTGAGTTATCCCAGATAGGGTGCAGTTGTGGTGGGCCAGCCTCTGCAGTTGGCTGCAAACCCCTTCATCCCACAGCGCATCGGCACTCCTTTGGCCCACACATCTAGTAGAGGTAGTCACCACTCATATACATTCACATCTTCTACTGCGTATCCTCTCCCATCCCCCACAGGTACCCACCCAAGTGCCTACCCTGCACAACCCTCATCAGCATGCCACCCCTAAGCTCCTGTCCAGGCGCCACCTGTCCCAGGCTCCAGTCGCCACCCCAATCCCAGGGTACGCCAAGGTGCACACAACTCAGGAGCTGCAGCAGGCACTGGAGGATAAGACAGTGTACTTGATCGACGTGCTAGGTGAGGGCTTAGGGTTAGCAACCAGGTCCCAGGGTTTGCGAATGGTTGCGGCGGTGGGCTTATTGGAGCTAAACATCTTGTTTGGGAGGTTGGCTCATTTCATCCAAATATGCGCATGACAGGTGCACGTGTGTGATGCCGCCAATGGCATCTTGTTCAGCCACCATGCTAGCAAAATGTGCACTGGTGATCACAACCCAGTGGTAATTTCAATTTGCTGCCCTCTGGCATTCAATGTGTTTGTAAGACTATACCAATTGATGTTGGTGTTCACCCTGCTCAATTACCTCCCCATGCCCTAAAGTCGCTTCCCTTGCTGCAGGCAATCTCACCAACCCCAACTACCCCCCACCCTCCTGGAACATATCGCGCCCACCTTGTGCCACAACCCTACAGGGTAATCGCACGGTGCAGATCAACGGCAACCGGCCAGCCGGCGGCCCCCTACCCGAAATCGATTTTCAGTACCTCCCTTGCGTCATCCGAGTCACTACTGGCAGCCAGATTGAGTTTCGAAACCTCGAGTTGACTCGGCTTGACTACAACACGAGTCCTGCATTGTACTCGGCTGCGGCGGGGTTCAACTCATTTGCGGATGGCTTCTTGCTGTGGCCTACCCTGGACATGCAGGCGGGATCGCAGGTGGGTGGGCGTGGTGGCATGTGGCCCCTTGGAGGCAGGGGCCTTGGCCTTGTGGGTGTTGGGGGTGTAGATTTGTCATTCAGCGGTTTGCGTGGTGCCATCCTCACCCACATGACGCACAGCTGCCTAGCGCATGTGATATGCTTTATACACACCCGGTGACCAAGTTACCTTGGTCAACGTCACCATCCACATCCCCAAGCACCCACTACTCCACACTTCTTCATCCTTGCAGATCACCCTGGTCAACGCTGCAGTGCTGTTCACTACCCTGCCGTCAACTGTGACCGATTTACGCAGGAGCTCTCTCCACACCCTAAACCCTATACCCTAAATGGAAAACCCTATATAACACATGTCGCCCCTGACAGATTAACCTGGTCAACACCACCGTGCACTACCCTGCCGCCTCCTGCGACCCAGAAGCCGTGGCCAGGGTTTTCATTTCGACGCTGACGGAACTGGGGCCTCAAGCGGTGGTGACAGACCCTGCCAACCGAAGCACACAGATCACGACGCCAGAGTACCTGTATCGATTTCCAGTGCGAAAGACTGCCAAGAATGATACTGGTGGGGATGAAGGTGGGTATGTGGGTATTTTTTGGGCTGTATTGAAAAAGCAACTACCAATGATATGCATTTAACTAGAATGAACCTACGTTGCTGTATTAGTTGGTGAGCACTTGAATGGCCAGCCTGCTTGGCAATGCCAAGTGTAAATCAATACTGTGTAAACGCACCCGGTAGAATTTGCAGCGCTCTGCAATTGCAATCACTGCACTATTAGTAAAGACAAACGTCTTTCACAAAATTTATGGTGGAAACGTTGACTGAGTTTTCCTTTCCACCTCTGGCTGTGCCCTCTGCAGTTGGCACAGCGCAGATGTCCATCAGGGGCACAAATACCTTCGTATGCACCCTCCCTCCTGGAAGTGCCAACGCCACCAATGAGGCGGAGCCACAGCCACCCCCTCCTCCACCTCCAGCTGGGGGTGGCACCAATGCAGCCATGGTGGTGGGTGTGGTGGGGGGTGCGGTTGCGGCAGCCATCCTGTTGGTGGGCTTGGTTGGCGTGTTGGTGTGGCGGCATCGGCGCAGGCAACGGGAAGCCATCCTAGGCACAGAGCTTACAGAGCCAAAGGTACGCCACCATTGGTGCCTGTCGATTGCAAAACCCTGATTGCAAACCATACATTTAACATGTGCGCTACTGTGACAGGCACAGGGACCAACGTGTATCACTAGTACTAAGTGACATGCAATAGTAGAGGGCTCTTTGGCTCCAAACCTTGACGTTCATGGTATGTCGGATTGTACTGGAGCACCTCGCCAGCTTGCTACACAACCCCCAGTCATGCTCCTCTCCCATGGCAAGGTGGAAATAAGTTGAATGATAAACTATCTCTTTCTAAGTTTTTCCATCTTGCTATGGGAGACGATTACACATGTGAAACAAAGAAAACCATTAGCAACGCCACATGGTAACCACCCCTCCCCCTTCCCTCAGGACATTCCCATCGACTCCCCCCCCCCTCCCCCCCCCCGGGCCTCCTCCTCCTCCCACCCCCCCTCCTCCCCCTCCACCACCCTGCTGCCGGTGGGGGGCGAGCTGGCCCTCACCGCCAGCCTGAACCAGTGGCGCTACCGGGGGGGTGGGGTGCCTGAGGGGCTGCTGGTGGGGAAGCTGCTGGGCAAGGGGGGGTTTGGAAGGGTGTACAAGGGTGAGTGTGGTAGCCAGCGTGCGTTGCTTTCCCTACATGTGTATTGGCGTCAGATGCGCATTGCGGTGGAATGCGGCAGCAGTCCAATGCACTGTAGTTATCATGATCACCTGAAACAGAATAATACAATGCTTTCTCATTCTCTGTATTGTTCATGCATGGGTTTTGTTTCAAAATCCGATCAATTGAAACGTGGCGTACTTGATGATGCGGATTGGTTCTGTAAGCCCTCATGCATTTTGTATTGCTGGTTTGTCTTCAAGGCAAGCAGCAATGCAAAATTCGCGAGGGCGTTCAGAACCAATCCGTGTATTCATATATGCCATGAAAGTTTCAAGGTTGTCTGAATTGGTAATAATTATTTGTGTACCATTATCCACAACAGCTTGCTTTGTCCCAGGCATGCCCTGTGCCGCAATGCTGGCCACTTGGCTCACTGATTAGGATTCAGCGTTTAGGTTTTAGGGTTAACCCCTGGTGATGGTTGTGCGCAGGCAAGTGGAACGGCGCCACTGTGGCCATCAAGGTTGTGGAACACAGCGGGGCGGTCCTGGACGCCATGGCACGGGAAACCACCCTCAGCACCTCCATCTCCCACCCCAACGTGGTCCAGACGTACAAGGCGTGGACCATCCAGGGAGGCGGGGGCAAGGGGGAAGGCATAGGGACAGGGGTTGTAGAGGGAGGGTCACCATGGGCGGGGACGGGGGGAGCGAGCACCTCAACCAGTATGGGAAGAGGCCAGTCACTGGACAAGCCTGTGAGAGGTTCCAGGTCAGATTCCAAGGGGGGAAGTATAGGATCCAAGGGAGAGGGGAGGTCCAGTGGGGTGTCAGCTACAGCAGGGTCATCCAGCTCTAAAACCCTGGACAAGGGTGATGGGGAGGGCGGGGATTCGTTTGCGCTGGAGGTGGGGTCTTCAGGCCCTGCGGGGGGTTATCAGTCAGGCCCAGTAGAGCAGCCTTCATGGGCAGGCAGTGAAGTGGGGTCCAAATTTGCGGGGACAGCAAGCCAGGAGGGACAGCCTGCGACTGGAGGAATGGCGGAGGTGCAGATAGGAGGGCCCGGGTTTGATCCTCTGCAGGAAATGAGGGAAATCCCAGCAGAAGGGGAGGGCGCAGCTGGGATGCGCCGCCAGTTGCCGGGGACGCAAGAGCAGCTGTTTTGGTCCCAGGTGCAGATGGACACTGGGGGTACCAACAAATCCTTGGATGTTGAGCCAGGGGAGGACGAGCAAGACCATGGGTCAGATGGTGGGGTGGAGTTTGAGACGCTGTACAAGACCTGGATGCTCCTGGAGTGGTGCGATCGCCAGTCCCTTGACGTGGCCATTGAGAGGGGGCACTTGCTGGACCAGCGGGATGGAACAGTGGACATGGTGCGTGACCCGCCAGAATAATAAATATTAATACTAATGAAGTGAACATTTAAAAGTAATAAATAATTCTGGAAATTCTGGATATTGAATATCTCTTTCAGATTCCGTCACTTTTTTGTTGTCGTGAGTACAGCAGAAGAGTTGCGCAGCCCATCTGCTGCCAGGTGTTGCAGAAGAACATGTCACTCCTTGTGCATTTCATGATGGTGACTCCCGCTGCCCCTAGTGCACCCCCAGCATCCATTCCCCCCACTGGTTCCATACCATGAAAAGTTTCCCGGTGTTTACCCTCCTCCCCCCTTCCCCCTGTAGATCGCCGTGTACAAGACCGTCATCGACATTGCGCACGGACTGGACTACCTCCATGCAGAAGGGATCATCCACGGGGACCTGAAAACCGCAAACATCCTGCTCAAATCCACCCTCCACGATCCCCGGGGCTTCACCGCCAAGATCTGCGACTTTGGCCTGTCGCGCAGCCTGGACAGCGCCACCAGCGCTGCCCTCACCAAAACCCTAGGGACGGTGGTGTACATGCCTCCGGAGATGCTCAAGGAGGGGAAGCTGACCCAGGCAGCGGATGTGTACTCCCTGGGGATTCTGAGTAAGGAACATGGGGATTTTAAGGGTGTCAATGCACACATGGCAATGCTTTGGAAATTTCCGTGGGGAGAGTGTTTTTTCACTTCGTGTCTGAAATACTGCCCACATCCTGTCACAGAAATGTTCAACAAGTAATTGCCACTAGAAAGGCTTTCACTCAAACTCTGTGCTTGATAATATATATACCTTGAAGAAACATAAATAGGTTTACGTTGCCAATCTTGTCCATTGCACAGAACAGTTGTTGGTCACTTCTACAGTGTTCTTACTTGGCTGTGGTTGCCTGTTTACGTGACTGTGTTTCTGCAGTGTGGGAGGTCTTCCACCAGCAGCGCCCCTACACAGGTCTGGGCACAGGCCAACTGTTCCACGAGGTGGTCATGCAGGGCAGGCGGCCCCCCATCGACCCCTCTTGCCCCGAGCCATACGCCTCCCTCATGGCCAGGTGCTGGCAGGAAGATGCGGCTGCAAGGTGAGAACCACGAGTATCATACCCTTGCGAGGCAATGCTGGTGCAGCAGCTGTAACAGTTTAAAACCAAAAATATATAGCATCCTGATGTTATTTTTTACCTGTGCTGGCATGGCACGGATGGATTAAATGAAATGCCAAAATACAAACACTAGAAGAGCTTCACATGATTCTGGAATTGACTTGAAGTTCACCGCATGTAGACCACCAGTTATTCCCAGTGCTTTCTTTGAAAGGAAGTTGATGCGTTGCAGTAGTGTGTAACAATGACCAGTGATTTACTTACATGTGTTCCAGCAATAAAGCCAGATTAGATTGTGTATGATCAGTACTAAAAGTGTTCATTTCAAGCTTGCACCCGCAAGGGGTGTCTTCCAAGTAAAGAGCGAACCTCATGCCATGCAGGCCCACTTCACAGGAGGTGCTGAAGCTGCTCATGGAGCAGTACAGGACCATGATGGAGGAGAAATCCCTCAGGGTCAGCCGTGGGAAGCAAGCCATCTGACTGAGTAGGGATGGACACTGGTACATCAGCTGATTATCTATGCACACAGGGCCACGGGCGTCTCAAATAATACATCCACAAGATCTGCAGCTGTGATTGGAGAGCCATATAGGACAATGGACAATGGGCCAATCAGTGATCGTGATCATGCATGATCATCATTGCTGAGCGTTCATGCAATAACATTGCCCGTGACCAAAAGCCGAATGCATATCCAATTGGGCACTGCTGTTGACATTTTGCTGGGACTTCATCTCGCGAGGAGGCACCAAAGTGGAGCAACCGTATCGGATGCTTCCCACTTTTTGTTGGGAGTACAATCTTGTCTGTTGTGGTTTGTATGACAGTGTGAATGTGGTTTGTATTACAGTGTTACCCTATTTCATGTCGTCATTCAATATGATACCGTATTTGATGCACTGCCTGCCTGCCAGGCAGGCGCATGGCTCATGTCTAGGCTCACATGCAATTTGCGACGTGGCTGTTGCGCTTTGTCTCGGAACGTGGGTGCTAAGAACTGCTTCTCAGGTACCATGGCGTGCAGTATGTATTGCGCACATGTGGTTTGTGTCTGGTTGGGTGTCCATTTTAGTAGCAGAGGTAGATCATTTGCTTTCATTTCTTGTGCATGCACCATTTTTGCTGTGATGGCTTGTTTTTATCAATACGTTTCAGCTTTCGGTGCTTGTGCACTGTGTAGGGTTTTTTATTCGAATTATCCTGCTGCCACGCTAGTCTGTCAAAGTTTAATCTGTGTGAGCTCGTTGCCACTACCATGTTATGGATGTCATATGAACATGACAACATCTTCAGCACAAGCACAGTCAGCGCCACTGAGAGTCTTGACAGTACTGCCTTTATTGTGTGCAAATCAGTCCTTGTCCTGGCTTGTCTGTTTCCCTATCATTGTCTCAGGTCGCGTTGGTAGATTTGTCTCGTAGCGCTATAGATTTTTATTGTTTTTCATTTGTGTCTGAAAAGGTGTCCCGTGTGCGGGCACCCGGCTGGGACCCCTCAATGTGTGTCCACGCTGCGCCAATGCCATGACCCAATGCCATGGCCCATGGCGTGCAGGTTGCCCACAACATGACCCCAATTTTTCTTTGCAAGCACACTTGATAGTACATGCAAGTTTGTAGGCTCACGCAGACTTCATGCCTTCTTGGTGAAGATAATCTGCGCTGTGCACTGGGCGCTGGTTGCAACAGGGCGTGGGCTGCTAAGAAACGCTTGTGTTGCTGGATGCATACACTTGTATGTGGCCCCGAGTGCTAGTAAATGTGATTTGTATCACCTTGGTGTTCTGTGCTTGGTCAATTAGACGGTTGGTCATCTATTTCATCTCCTCAAGAGCGTGCAACACGGTGTGAGGCACACTAGCCACCTGGGCATGTCACCCGGCAATGACGTGGGCATTGCCTACATATGAAATCCGTAAGCTCTACCAGATTATATGCAGAGTGTATGCAGAGATCATACTTGTGTATGACTGCTGTGTACAGGGAGTCAAAAGCTGAACTCAAAAGCTGGCCTAAAAAAGCTGACTACGAAGTCAAGTCTGGGATAGAGAAGAAATATTAGATCCCCAAAATTGGATTCGGTCCCATAAACTCACAAACGTTTGTGCCATCACAAAACTGCATAAGTGGACAAGCAGGACGCTTTACACGCTTGCACACAGGTAAGGTCGACCACTGTATACAAAACTCCACCACCCGGCTTATCCTCGGCGACTTTGACACCCCCTGAGTCACCGCCGAAGTTATGTATCCCAATCGGAGGAAAATCACGAGCTGTTAGCGGTGGGGAGTTGAGAGGCTGCCCCCAGCCGGGGCAGTGGCACGATGCTGACCGCTGAGCGCCTGCAGGAGCATGCGCTGGCGTTTTTCGCGCCTGGCGCGAGTGAGTGGCCATCCACTGTTCGAACCATATGCATGCATTCTGTCGCCTCTGCTCCTCTGCCACCGCCTCTTCCCCTGCACTGGATGGTTGCCCTGGGTGTACTTCCATCGTTTTTGAAACCTATGCGGTGTTGCTGTGCCGCCTTACGCACTTTGGCGACGCTCGCCTGCTCTGTGTTGCATGCACAAAGCATAGTGTCATAGACAAGCACCTGCTAACCTCCTTTTGCACCTGCAGCTGTGGAAAAGCGGCTGCAGCTGGCGCAGGAGGTGCGGGACAGCATCGAGGTGGTCCACTTCCCGGACCAGTACGTCACCTTCCTCAAGCAGTTCTTCCCAGTCTTCACCCAAGTGCTGCAGACCACCCAGCCCCAGTTCAAGGAGAACGAGGAGCACAAGCTGCGCAACACGGTGCTGGAGATCCTCAACCGGCTCCCAAACACCGAGACGCTAAAGCCCTATGCTGTGGAGCTGCTGAAGCTGTGCCTGTCGGTGCTGGACCGTGACAACGAGGAGAACGGGCTGGTGTGCATGCGTATCATCTTCGACGTGCACAAGAACCTGCGGCCGCACCTGGAGGCGGAGGTGCCACCGCTCATCGAGTTCATGCGAAAGGTGGGCCTCCACACCGCCTGTAGCTTCACTTCCCGCCTCATCTGCTCCATTTTGAGCTGCATTTTATGTACGTTTTGGTCAGGTGCCATGGGGTGCCAACACCTCAGCCTGCCTGTCCCCGAACAGTCTCTCCCCTCCACGTTGCCACAAAGTGTGTGAGAAGTTTCGCAACCTCAATCCGCCTCCCTCTTGCCCCAGGTGTATGAGAAGTTCCCCTCCACGCACCAGCACTACTTCGAGGTGATAGCGCCGCAGCTCAAGCCCGAGCAGAAGCTTCAGCTGGAATACGTGCCCAGCTACCAGTCCTACAAAGTGGTGGCAGAGTGCCCGCTCCTACGTGCGTTTGTTCCCCCTGCATGCCTGGACCTTGAACACAGCTGGTGCCTTGTCGTGCACGCCACACAATACCCACACGGTGGCAGCGAACCACACACGCTTTGAGACATGCACTGCACTCGCCACCCCCCTTCTTCATCCCGCCCTCCCACTTCCTTCATACCAGAGGTGCTGCGGTTGATATGGCGGTGACCTTCGGTAGAACGCGCCCTCCCCTCCCTCCTCCCCTCCTGCACATGTACTCCCCACCCCCTTTCCCACCCTCACGCGGCTTCCCTCCCCTCCTGGCGCTCAACCCCCTCCCCGTTCCCCCTCTGTGCAGTCATGTTCCTGTTCCAGATGTACCAGCGCACCGTGCCGCAGTACGTGGCCAACCTCCTGCCCTTCATGGTGAAGGCCGCCTCGGTACCGGGGCCCAACCCAGACACGGTCAAGGACAACATGCAGGCGCTGTTTGCAGACTTCAAGGCGGCGCAGGTGGGGGAAGAGGCGACCCTAAACCCTAAGCCCGAACCCTGAGCAGGGCTCGCTCGGACAGGGTGTGCACCCTAACGTTGTAGAGCTGGAGGAGGGGTAGGGCCTCAGGATGCAGTTCTTGTGCGGTGACCTGCCGGGTTGACAGCTTGTCAATGTCAAGCCAGTGCTATGCACCTTCCGCACATCCTTGACATTTACGGCCCCATTGATGCAGGGTGCTTCCCCCCCTGCCATTCCCATTGAACAATGCACCTCACCAGCACCACCACCAGGGTGGAAACCCCTAAGCTCCTTGACCCACCTCCCCCACTCTCCCCAGGTGAAGACCATCTCCTTCCTCACCTACCTGCTGCGCAGCGTGCCCACCATCCTGCGCTCCCTGCCCAACGCCGCGCAGGCCATCTGCGACTGCATCGTGACATGCCTGGAGACAGCGCCAGATGTGGTGACCATGCGGAAGGAGCTGCTGGTTTCCACGCGCAACGTGCTGTCCACGCAGTTCAAGAAGTGAGTGGGTGGTGGTGCACGCGCAGCATGCTGGCAATGCTGTTGAAGAAGTGTGGGTGGTGGTGCTTGGTGTGATGGTGGGGTTGTGCTTGCGCACTGTGCTGTTCGAGGCATGTCAGTGGGTGCAGAGGTGGTGTGGCGCTGTGTGTGGGGGTTGGGGGCCTGGCACGTGGTTCAAGGTGTGGGTGGCGGGTGACGTTGGTGTGATGCGAAGGGTAGGGTGCGGGAGAGCTGACCATGGCTTAGAAGAGAAGAGGATGGCTATTGGCTCAGATACTGGCGCCTCCATCACCCTTCCATTTTGTAGTTTCTCTCCTGTTTTTCACCTGGTCCTGCACACCGCACACTCCAAACCCCCCACCCCCCACCCCTGCAGCCTGTTCTACAACCGCCTTGAGGTGCTCATGGACGACCGGGTGCTCATTGGGCGAGGCAGGGCATGCCAGGAGGCGCTGCGCCCGCTTGCCTACTCCATGCTGGCCGAGCTGACGCACCATGTGCGCACCGAGCTCACTTGGGCGCAGCTCAACAGGGTCATCTACATGTTCTCAAGGTGAGGGCCGGGTGGGGTGGTGGGTGGGGATGGGGGTGGTGGGCGCCATGTGTGAACCGTAGTCGTAAATTTGGGACTGGTTGGAGTGGGTGGTGTGGTGGTGGTGTACAAAAGGTCCAAGTGTCGGGAACCAAAAATGGACAAAGTATGATGTCGTATGGAGAAGTTTTATCGTCCTATGGCATCCTTCACCCACTCTTGTCAATTGTCTCCCTCCCCCTCTCTTGCCAAAATTCTCTCTTGCCCACCTCCTCTCTTGCAAATATCCTCCTCCCCACCTCCCCCCCTTCCTTCGCGCTTGCCAGTAGCCCTCCCCCCCTGTGCAGGAACGTGCACGACGACACCCTGCCCATCAGCGTGCAGTCCACCTCCATCCGCCTCATGCTCAACGTGGTGGAGGTGGTGTTCAGCAGAAGGCAGGAGCAGCGAACAGCGGAGCAGTACCGCACGCAGCTGGTGCGACGGCAGCCCTCAACCCTAGACCTTAAACCCTAAAATTTAGTGGAGGTGGCGTTGAGCTGTAGCGGCCTCAGCGCACGCTCGTACTCCGACAACTGTATTCTATTGCATGTGTTGCGGCATGTGGATAATTCCTCTCTACTCTATTGGGGCAGGGGATTTCTAGAATCAGTATCTGCAGCCCACCATGCTTGATGACCTGCCTCATCTCCATTCCTTTGCGTTGTGTATAAACTAGCTCTATGCCAGGCCCCTGTCCGCATCCCCATCCCCATCCCTTATCACCCCCACCCACATCCTCCCCCAGGGCCGCATCCTGGAGTGCTTTGTCGCCAAGTTCTCCTACCTGAAGCGCCACACCGCCAAGATGCTGGCCGCCGCCAAGGCCGAGGTGTCTGCTCGTGAGGCCAAGGAGCAGGAGGAGGCTGGTGGTGCGGACAAGCAGGCGCCGGTGTGCCTGTACAACATGGGGGGAGGGGAGAAGGAGAAGGAGGTGGGTGGGGAGGGAATGGTGGTGAGGGGGTTGCAGTGGAGGTGGGGGGGAAATCTTGCTGCAATGTGCTGCGCTGAGACACACCTACAGCTTCGGACAATACAAGTCCTGCCGCCTGGTCCTTCTTCCGTTAAACTTACTTGAAAAGCACTAGAAGCGACATGTTGGCTGTCTCAGCAGTACAGGCAGATGTGTAGCAGGCAGCCTTGCACATGGCCCTACTCCCCTGCATAGCATACTCACCCCCTCCCCTTCCCCCCCTTGCCGCAGCTGAACGACAGCAAGACCCTCCTGCAAACCCTGATCATGGGCATGAAGACACTGCTGTACAGCATCGTCAACTTTGGCAACACGCGGCCCCAGATGCAGCTGGTCCCGGGGATGCCTGTCCCCGCCTCCCAGGGGATGCGGGAAAACGAGCTGCGCCTGGCGTCCAAAGTGATATCAGCGGGCATTCCTGCGCTGCACCTGTTTAGTGAAACCACTGAGGCGCTGGACATCTACGACACATACGCAGACATGTTCACGGTGCTGCAGGTAGGGAAAGGGGCCGGACCCTGCAGGTTGGGGTTAAGGCCTAACCCTACGCACAGATATCAATGTGGGGAGTAGGGTTTGGGTGGGTCATCCCCACCCTGCTGTTCATCTCATTCAATGTATGGCATCAACCCGACTGCATGTATCTAGAGCTGGATTGCATGTACCTAGTGTAATGTACGGCAACGCAGCCATGAGCCACAACCCACTTCTGCAACACCCCTACATCACCCTCTTTCCTCTCGAACTCCCACCGCCACCCCTCTCTCCCGTCTCCACAGGACCCTCGCGACCTCACCGAGATGTTTGCCCCCCAGCTGCCCTTTTTGTTCCAGCAGCTCATGGTTGAGCCCAAGCTCATCAAGGTGGTGAGCCAACTGCTGCAGAGCGCACTGGTCAACCGGCACATCGCGCAGCTGCTGCTGGGATACCTGGTGGAGGAGCAGCTGGGAAACCTGGAAGCGCCAGAGACTAAGGTGGGGGCAGCGGGAGGGCATGGAAGTTTTACAAGATGCAATTGTTCAAGATTGTTTGACGGTCACTCTCAGGGAGCCAACCCAGTAATCGTAATCATAATAGTAGTAAAAAATAGTTAAATTATCAATTAAATGAAAGTAGTAATAATAAAATATTTCACTTAGAGACAAAGTGGGGGGCGGGGTGTCTGTTTCAACACTTTGACTGCCTGTCAGTAAAGTGATGCATGGAAAAAACCTCTAAATTTACAATTCCATTCCGCTGCCTGCAGGAAGCCCACCTGGTCCTGGCCCTGTTCAAGAAGTTTGTGGAGGCGCTGGCCCTGCCCGCCAACGCGCACCTGGAGGCCTCGCTGCTGCCCCACGCCGCGCCGCTGCTGGCCACCACCCTGCGGCGCCTGGTGGCTGTGCGCAACAAGAAGGGCTACCTCAAGCTCATGCTGCTGCTGTTCAGGGGGCTGGCCAACAGCAAGTATGAGAGCCTGTACGCCGTTTTTGGACAGGCGCCGCAGCTGCTGCCCACCGTGACCACGCTCAGGGCCATGCTGGATGGGCCAGGGACCGGCACGTACAAGGTGAGGGATGTGAAAAAGAAAAGAAAGAAAGGGGGCCTGGGTATGGCTGCTGCTGTTTTGTGGCTGGCAATCAGCAAGAATGAGAGCCTGCACTCGGTGTGTGACTGCTGCCGCCAATGGCGGGAGCCATGCTGAAATGGCTGGGTATGTGTGTGTGGGGTGGGGCCCAAGAGAAGGGTTGGGAATGAGGCTGCTGTTGCTGATCATCCTCAGGCCATGCTGGATGAGCCGGCTATGTGGTCATGATGAACAAGGGAGGGTTTCCGTCCCTTCTCCCTCCTCAGGGCATCCTGGTTGAAAGTCTCCCCCCGTTGTCTCCCCAGTGCAAGACACCCCCCATGAATGTTGCCTCACCCCCCCTTCGCCCCCCCCCGCCCCCCCGCAGGACATCCTTGTTGAGCTGTGCCTCACGCTGCCCACCCGCCTGTCTGACATGCTGTCGGTGCTGCCCAAGCTCATGCGGCCCCTGTCGCTGGCGCTCAAGGGCACAGACTACCTGGTGGTGCTGGGCATGAGGACGCTGGAGTATTGGGTAGACTCACTCAACCCCGAGTTCCTGGAGCCAGCCATGTCCGAGGTGGTGGCCGAGCTGATGGGCACGCTGTACAGCCACCTGCGGCCGCACCCCTACCCGCACGGGGGCAAGGTGCGTGGCGGCGGTTGTGTGTTGCTTTGGGTGCAAGATTTGTGTGTAGTGGGTGGACAGGCTGAGTCCTTCTTAGGGTTTCTTGGCCTAGAGGAGATGGTGGGTGAGCTGATGGGCAGCCAATAATACCTCAACGTATTGATACCGCCTCTCGTGAAAATCTGCGACCGCATGCTTTAGTGCAAGGACGCTGAATCCCTCCAAAACCCTACGAAAGCTTGACAAGCACCTCCCTCAATACTCTGTCAAAACCCTCCCCAAACCCTTCCTGAAAACCCTTGCCACCCCTTTCCCCAGGCCCTCCAGCTGCTGGGCAAGCTTGGTGGCCGCAACCGGCGCTTCATGCGCGGCCCCACCGAGCTTGAGTACAAGGACAAGTCCGAGCACGGCATGCGCCTCATCCTCACCTTTGAGCCCGCCACCTCTTTCCTGGTGCCTTTGGACAGATGCATCGCACTGGCAAGGGGGGCGGTGGCAAAGCCATTCCACCCAAAGAGTGAGTGGACATTGAGTTTGGAACCCTAGGCGAGGGTTTGGTGAGGCGTTTTGCTGTGGTGTTACCAATTGTGGTCCATCTGGTCATAGGGGTACTGCTGGATGGGTGTGGCAGCCTGGGTAACCCCCCGTGCCAAGCTTACAAAAGAAATTATCTGTTAGCCAGGTTGCTGGCTGCTCTCCCCTTGCTCATGCCCTGCCCTCCCATCTTTTGTCCTCACCCTTTCACCCGCCCTTTGCATTTGCCTTCCCCCTCCCCGTCTGCTCACCTTCCCCTCCCACCCCGCAGACTCCAAGGAGCTTACTTACCAGCGCCAGCAGGCCCTGCAGTTCCTCCAGGTGTGCGCGTCAAGCGTGCTCAACCTGCGGCCAGCGGGCGAGTCGGGCCTGCCGGGGCCACCTGCGCACAAGCTGGCTGCCATGCTGTTTGACCCCACCATTGACCCGCCACAGGTGCGGCCGGGGTGGAGGGTGGAGGAGGTGGTTTTGTTGTTGTGGATCACAGGCCAATGGTGCTGATGCTCCCCTGGCATGCCATCCCCTGGACACCGGTGCTGCGTGGGGGTGTGGGGTTTGTGATTAGAGGGTGGTTGGGTCCTGTTGGGGAACTGCTTGTAATTAAGCCACCTGGTGATGGCCAGGCTGGGTCCTTGAGGGACCAGGGTTTAGGAGTACGGGTTGATTTTGGCGTAGGAGACGCCTGCATGCGGTGGTCCCCTTGTCACGTTATTTCCCCCCCTTGGCGTGTAATTCTTCTTTGTCCATCACCCCCTTGCAGGTTACCACTGAGCAGGTTGCGCATATCATGGATATGGGGGTCAAGACAAAGACGCAGCTCAGTGCGGAGAGGGAGGTGCGCACATACCCTAAATCCTACACTCTATAGCCCAAAAATCTCCATGCGTGCAAATCCTAAACCCTCAGCTGTGGTGGCCGAGTGCCCCCCCCCCTCCTCCAGTAGCCCTCCATCACACATGGGGGTACAATTACCGGTACAGCGATGATTTGATATCCATGCCTCTTTTTGCTCCCCAGGTGCTGCGCGTGCTGCTGACCACCACCATGGGCGCCGCGGCAGACGACGACATGTCAGACTCCGCAACCTCATTCGCGCACAACACCTGCCGCCACTTTGCGCTGCTGTTTGCCGCCGGCGCCTCCTCGCCCCCGCCCGCGGTCCCCACCAGCCGCCAGCTCGACCTGGGGATTGCACGCCACGCCCTCAGCGTGACCAGCCTCAAGGAGTTGGACCCATACGTGTTCCTGGATGCACTGGTGGAGGTGAACCCTAAACCCTAACCTATTAACCCTATACCCTAAACCAGCCTCAAGGAACTGGACCCATACGTGTTTTAGGACGCGCTGGTGGAGGTCAACCTTGAAACCCTAAAACCATTGAACCCTAAAACCTTAAATGTGGGTTTGTGGGGGTGGGTGGTGGTGGTGGTGTGTGCGTGCAAGTGCGATTGGTTGTTGTTTGTGCGGAGCGTGACCTCAAGTTGTACCTGTATACGTGTTGCAGGATGCACTGCTACAAGTACCCCCAACCCCCAAACCCCAAAGCCCTAAACCCCGCTCCTCATCCCGCAGGTCATCACGGCTGGGGAGGCCAAGACCGCCACCGGTCTCGAATGCCTGTCAATCTTTCTGGACACCCTGCTGGAGGTGCACGCGGTGCAGCAGCAAATCGAGGCGCAGGCGCCTCCCGGGGAGGCAAAACCAGACAAGGCGATCCCCGAAAATGCTGCCGAGGCCCCCATCGCACCCACGGAGGGTGCTCAGCCAGGAACGGAAATGGTGGAAGGGGAGGGGACTGCGGCTGGTGCTAATGCTGCGCCCATGGCTGTGGTGGACGGTGATGGTGGTGGTGGGGATGCTGGTGCTGCCAGTGGGGATGCTGCGGCAGCTCCTGCAGCTTCTGACAATGATCCCAAGCTGGCTGAAGCTGTGCCTGTAGAGGTGAATCCCTATTTCCTTAACCCCATCCCTATTTTCTTAACCCCATCCCGAGATCACGCGTGGTGCATGTGGGCCTCCCGCTGTGTTTGCGCTCGCATTGCAATGCCGCCCCTACGCTGCGCCTACTCTCTTATTGCAAGTGCAAATGCTGATTGCACGCTCCTCTGCAAACACCTGCATCCCCATTGCGGTCCCTCCCCTATCGCTGCAGCTGCTTTCCACTTGTTGCAGTTCCCACTCCTGTCGCCCCGCCTGGACATTTTCTGCATGTCTTCGGGTATGCAATCCCGTTCCTGACTTGAAATTTACAACATCCCATACATTCCAACCCACGCATAACCGCACACTCCCGCAACATCCCAAATATGCCTACTCCAGTTTACATCAGCCCTCACCCCCCTCTTCAACCCTCCCACAGGCCCCCCTCAACCTGCCCCCCAACGCTCGGCCCCAGCGGCCTCCCGCCCCCATCCTCCCTCCCCAGCCCCCCCGCCGCCGCGCGCCCCCCCTGTCTGTCCTCTCTGACCTTGTGCCGCGCATCTTGCACTGCTGCTACGGGGACACATGGGCCGCGCGGCTGGGTGGGGCGCACTCTATCAACATACTGGCGGACAAGTGCGTGGGTCAGGGTTGGTGGCAGGGTTTGGGGTAGGGTTTTACAGTAAGAGGAACACAAGGGACTTGGGAAGGATTTTGGGCAGGGTATATGCCTGCCATGAAACGGGTTTGCCAGATTTCTGCCTGCCAGGTTTATTTTGGGTTCCTCTCTGGTGCAGTTTTGGTAGGATTCCTGCATGCTGCAAGAAGCAAGTCTTGACCGCTTTTCCTTGCTGCAGGCTCCCGCTGCCCATGCTCCAGCAGTACCTGCCCGCCCTGGTCCGAGCCCTGCTCACCGTCATCGGCCTGCTGCCCGAGCACTCTGTGGCTGAGCGGGAGGGCATCACCGCTTCAGTGAAGCGGGTGCTGTGCAAGGGGGTGGGTATACCCGAGCCAGACGAGGAGGAAGAGGAGGAGGAGGGGGATGCAGGGGAGGCAGCGGCGGCTGTGCCTGCTGCTCAAGAAGGGGAGGAGAAGAAGGAAGGGGGGGCGAAGGTGGGGGAGGAGGTGGAGGAGAAGAAAGAAGGGGAGGAGGAGCCAGTGCCTGCGCCCCAGGAAGGGGAGGGCATGGAGGTGGATGCAAAGGAGGAGGTAGGCGATGTGCACGTAGGACGGGTGTTGCTAGTTGCAGGCCCTCCTCGGAACTGCTATACATGTTTAGGGTTTCAAGGCGTGGTAAGGTTAGGGTTGTTGTCTTCCTCGTCTTACACCTTTTGGGCAACAGCATGTGGCAGGATAGGGGCTGAAAGGACTTGCTGTGTCCCAAAAGTAACTGAAACCCTAGCAACCCTAGCTCGTTGTCAACAGTCCATGTGCTGAGAGCGAGTTTTGTCCTATCCCAGTATGACAGCATTGTCACCCCCGTGTGCTCCCTCACAGGTCCCTGGCACCCCCGGGGCCACTGCGCCCCCCCCGGCCACTGCCCCCGCCCCCGCCCCCGCCCCCCCCCTGGTGCCCCGTTCCGCTGTTGAGGCTGCTGCTGAGCCCCTGGCTGCGGTGCTGGTCAGCCCTCAGACACCCAGCTGGCTCAGGGAGAGTGCAGACGCATGCCTCAAGGCAAGGGTGTGGCTGTGGCTGTGGTCATGGTGGTTGAAAGTGTGCTTGTGGTTGTGGCCATGGGGCTGGGAGCAGTTGCAACGCTTTTGGTGTTTGGGACACCCGGTAACCATGAGCAGGTTGTAGGCCGATTATTAGGACAGACAGTGGCCAGCAGCAATGGTGGGAGATACTTGCCATTTCATGTGTTATGGTAAGCGGGACCACATAACAGGGCAACAGGCTCCCGCCCCCCTTTCCCCACCTCTCCCCGTCCGATCCCCCCCACACCCTCCTCACACCCACCTCCCACCCCCAGATCCTGTCGCGTGCCAGCGCCACCCCCCTGTCTTTGCTCATCAAGCCCACGCTGGAGCGGCTCAACCCCCCGCTGGACAAGCGGCGCCTGCTGCCCATCAAGAACATCAACCTGAGACTGGGCCTGGCGGCGGCAGTCACCTACTGCCTGCACCAGGACCCGCCGCTGTTCAGCCTGAGCCAGGTGGGGTTTTGGTAGGGTTTGGAGGGCTGCGGCAGGGGTTTGGCACGTTGCGATTTGGAGGGTTTGGGTTGGGTGGAGTGTGCAGCTGGGGAACGCGGCGGGAGTCACATGCTCCCTTTCAGCAGTGCCCACAACTGTTTGGCTTGGGTCCTGTGGGGTTCCGGTAGGGTATTGGTAGGGTCCTGGAGGGTTGTGGAGATGGTCGCCTGTGACCATACATTCTACAGCCTCCACCCCATCCAAGAGGTGGTCCTCCTTGCCGGTCCTAAACCCTACACCTTGAACCCTAACCACCCCCTCCCCGCTGCAGGAGATTGTCCTGCTGGCCTCTGACGCGTTTGTGATTGTTGAGATGAACGACGCGCTGCTGAGCAGCAACATCGCCAGCCAGCGCTCCGTGGGCCACGACACCCTCACCAAGCTGAGGCGAGCTGCCATGGAGCTGCTGGCGGCAATCATGGTGTGGAAGGACTTCAGGTGAGGGGGCAAAGCTGTGTGTTTGGGGGGGTGGGGGGGTGTAGGGGACCATGGTCAAAACAAGTTTGTAGTAAAAAATAAGAAAGTTTGAAATCTATTATTTTTCATTTAATGCCCAAAATTTGCCGCTGTGGCTGCGGCATGCCAACGCCACAATCTATCCCCACTCTCACGGCGGACTCCGCCGACCTGCACAACCCTAACCCAGACCCTAAACCCCGATCCTGACCCTGACCCCACCCTCTCCACGCGCAGGGACTCTGCCGAGCTGCACGACCTGCGCAACCGCATCCTGCACCAGTTCTTTGTGTGCCTGGGGTCGGGCGACGCGCAGCTGCTCCCGCCCGCTAAGGCCGCCGTGGCGCACCTGCTGGTGCACACCAAGATGCCCAAGAACCTGCTGCCCGCCTCGCTCAAGCCCATCCTGCTCAACCTGGGCCACTCGCACAAGCTGCGCCTGTCGCTGCTGCGCGGCCTGGCGCCGCTGCTGGAGCTGATGTCGGGCTACTTCTCGATTACCCTGGGTAAGGGTTTGTGGGCGTGGGGGCCAGGAGTTGGAGAAGGGGGTTGGGTGGCCCCTGAGCCGGTACTAGCGACGAACCACATTCCATGCGGCAAATGGCAGTAACGAGTTGATTACATTATTTGCATGTGTTCATACATTCCTCGTCATGTGCTCATTCTTCCACTCATCCATGGAAGCAACAAGCGCCTAAGCAACACAGCCGCGACTAGAGGGTACCCTGCATGCCGTGCAACCGGTGCTTTGCTCCTGCTGACGTGTTCTTTCCCCCTGCCCCCAGGCGACAAGCTCATCTCCCACCTCAAGGAGTGGCTTGAGCCTGAGAAGCTGATGGCTGCGCCGCACGCCTGGGAGGCTGGCGAGGAGCCTCAGGTTGCTGCAGCGGTGCTCAACCTGTTCCACCTGCTGCCCAAGCAGGCAGTCATGTTCTTGGAGACATTCAGTGCGTGCCGGGAAACCCTGAAACCCTAACTTGAAAGCCCTAAAAACACCCTACTTGTGAATTGTCAGGCGTGAACTATGCCCATGCTGCCCAGGGGGCGGTCATGTTCTTGGAGGCGTTCAGTGCGTGCCGGGGAAACCCTAATTAAACCCTACTTGTAACCCACTAACCACCCTTGTTCCAGGCGACCCCGCCAACCCTCAACCCTAGGCCCCAAACTCTGTCCCTCGACCCTCAACCCCAAACCCTCCGCTGCCCCAGGCGACCCCGCCAACCCCCAGACCAACCGCCCCGGCCTGGTCATCCTGACCATCGAGCTGGAGAACGCGCTGGCCTCCATGCCCGCCACCACCCTGCCCTCGCGCCTGTGGTCGCCCTACCGCGAGCCCCTGATTAAGTTCCTCAACCGCTACGTGGGCGAGGCCACCGCGTACTTTTTGGACGCCACCCGCATGTCCAACCCCAACTACTTCAACAGGTTCCTGGCCATCGTGCGGTCCGAGCAGGGCCGGCCGCTGCTGCAGAGCGTCATGCAGAATGCGGACAAGCTGGCCATGCTGCTGATGCCGGGCAGCGGGGAAGGTGGGTGCGCAAGTGTGATGCATTTTTTTGGGGGAGGGTTTTTGTGCAGGGTTTAGATAAGATTGGATGGAGGCTGGATTACGTCTGCAGGATCCTGCGTACGCCATGAATTTACAGGATTTCTAACAGTCACGAGGGAGCCAACTCGACTCACGGAGAGCATTCCCTCACCGTCCTGTCATGCTGTCCCGCCCTTTACCCGCCATTCTCTTGAACCTCGTACCCCTCAGGCCACTTTGTCCCCCGTTGCTATAGTGTCCCCCACCCCGCCCCTCTGTGACCCCCCCGTTTTCCTCCCCTTCAGGCCACTCCAACCCCCTTGAGACCCAGCTGCACTGCCTGCACCTGCTGTCCGTCATCACGCGGCTCCAGCCCGACTGGCTGCCTGACCACATCTTTGAGGTGCTCATGGCAAAGTGGAAAGCGCCGGCACGGGTGGAAAGGTGAGGAGAGGATAATATAATTTGGATGGTTGGATAGTCATTTGTAGATGTACATGACCACTGGATGGCGGGGAAAGGGAGAGGAGGTTGTGGGAGGGGCGAGACGTTTACACTTATGAGAATCCCCTGCGATTTTTTATTGGTCATCATCCATTACAGGATCAAGTTCGTTTGGGAACAGAAATGTTCCTATGCAAAGGCGGGTGCACGCCATTGACAAGCCCCAAACCCCGCCATCTTGCACACCACTAACATACAACCCTCCCCTCCCTTTCCCCCCCAGGCTGCAGAAGGAGATGGAGCTGCCGCTGCTGCAAGTGCTCGAGTCCAAGCGCATCGCAAAGTGCGTGCTGGGCTACGTGCGGCGCCACCCCGAGCAGGTGTCCCCGCTGCTCCAGCTGTGCTCCATCTTCCTCACCACCACGCGCGTCGACTTCTCCTTCCTCAAGGACTTTTACACGGACGTGGTGGCGCAGCACTACAGCGCGGAGCACAAGCAGGAGGTGCGGGGACCCTAGGGAAGGGTCTGTAACATGTTACTTGCTTTCCAAATCACAGGAAAAACATGCTTCACACATCTCATACTGTGTGCTGGGTGGTGTGCGTGTGGCGCTGCAGCAGGCTGGGGAAAAATGTGTGGGGGTGAAGTAGGTATGTATCCATGTCTCCCTCTTGAGGGCTTTTATGCTGAGGTAGTGGCGCAGCAGCACAGGGCAGAGCACATGCAGGAGGTGGGGGAAACCCTAGCAAAGGGTTTGTGGCGGTCTTAGGGTATACGACGGTGAGGTATGCAGGGGTTCTACACTGGCGTGGTCAACAGGTGACCGAGGGATCCCATCTATATCTGATGCGATGCACCTTACATCTCTGACCGCCCCCTTCTGCAATCCTGTCACAGTTCTGCTTGCCGCAATTCCCTTAAAATCCCAAATTTTTAGTAGTGCACGCCTCCCCCTTGTGACCGCCTCCCTCTCCCCCCGCGCTCAGGTCCTCTCCCAGTTCCTGTCTGCGTTCAAGTCCCAGTCGCTGCCCCAGGAGCAGCTGATGTACGCGCTGCGCCTGCTCATACTGCCAGTGCTGGACGAGGCGTTCACCAGGGGGGAGGCAATACTGTCCGAGGAGGGGGTGACCACCATAGTCAAGGACCTGCTGGACCCGCCGGATGACGTGGCAGGTGGGTGGGGCACCGAGGGTCTTGATCAGGGCTTTGTTTAGGCACCGGGGATTCTGATTTAGGGTTTCAATAAGGCCTATGGTTAGTGTTTTGGTTGTGACCCACAAGTAGTTGGCCAGGGACAGGGTAGCAACAAGCAACGGAAAAAGCATTTATATAAACAAACTAATAATAAAAATAAAAACTCTTCTCTATTTAGCAGCACTGTATCAGGTACATTCCTGAAATACCACTAGTCCGGACACTGTTGCAACACAGGCCACGTTGCAACAGCTTCCAGGTCAGCCCAAGAAAACCACAGGGTCTTAATCAACGCAACCAAAACCCTAGGAAGGGTCCTAACCATCCTAACCAAAACCCTAAACCTAGCCACCATCACCTGGCCTTGCAGCCAAGTACAGCGAGGGCCTGAAAATCGAGCTGCTCAAGCTGGACACGCTGCTCATCCCTGAAAACCCTAGGCCCTAGTCACCCTGAACCCTAACCGCCCCGCCACCCCTTGCAGCCAAGTACAGCGAGGGCCTGAAGATCGAGCTGCTCAAGCTGGGAACGCTGCTCATCCGGCGCGTGCCCGGCAGCAGCATGAGCCAGCACCGCAAGGAGTTGATCAAGTACGGGTGGGGCATGCTCAAGCGAGACGACAGCTGCAAGTACTACTCGTTCCTCTACGTGGCGCACTTTTTGTCGGAGTTCTCCGCGCCAGAGAAGATCGTGCTGCAGGTGGGTAAACCTTGATTGGCGTGGGAAGGGCAGGAGGCTGGGTGTGTGTAGCTTATTGTTGGTAGCTAGCAACCATTTGTGCGGGTCTTTCATGCGAGCATATGCAATTTGGAATATGCCTTCGGGATGGTTTGGGGATCTGGTAACATTTGAAGCACACTTTTCAGCCAAAATCGCTGCGGTAATCGGGGTATGAAGACCCGAATTACGGTAGGTGATGTTGGACGCTTTGTGTAAGGCTGGGTGCTGGTGTTGGTCTTGGGTTTGGTGATAGGGGTAGCTACTACTCACATCAAAGCCCTTTTAAAACCCTATCAAAACGCTGCCCAAAACCCTTGCAAAACCCTCCCCACGCAGGTGTTTGTGGCCCTGCTGCGCACCTGCCAGCCCGACTCCCGCCGCAATCTTGTGCGCCAGGCGCTAGATGTGCTCACCCCTGCAGTGGCCAAGAGCCTGGTCAACAGCGGGGCGGAGGGGGGGTCCCAAGGGGGGTCGCAATTCCAGGGGGCGTCGCAATCCCAGGGTGTCCCGTCATCCCAGGGGGCGCCGTCTTCGTCCCAGGGAGGGGGCACGCAGGGGTACAAGGTCCCGCTGTGGATTCGGTGCGTGGGTGGGGTTTGCGGGGGGGTCTCGGCAGCGTGGGTATGCACGCTTGGTTTTTGCACGAGAAGGGGTGTCAATTTTATGTCTGCAGTAGGGTTTCTTCAATATGTAAACTCCTGTAAAATGCAAACCTTGCAACCATGCATAACCTGCCACCTTACCTGGTATACCAAGAAGGGCCACTCCCTCCCTTTATCCCTACCTGAAAACCCCACCCTAAAACCTACCGCCCCCGCAGGTACACCAAGAAGATCCTGGTTGAGGAGGGCCACTCGCTGCCGCACCTCATCCACATATGGCAGCTCATCGTGCGCCACGGGGACCTGTTCTACCCAGCCCGGTCCCAGTTTGTGTCGCTTATGGTCAGCTCGCTGGCAAGGTTTGGCCTGCCGCAAAATTCCCCCGCTGAGAACCGGCGCCTAGCGATTGACTTGGCCGCGCTCATTGTGCGGTGGGAGCAGCAGCGGCGGGCAAATGCGGTGGCGGCGGGAGCCGGCGAGGAGGGGGTGGAGACGGCTGCGGGGGCGGAGGTGGGTGTGGTGGTGGGGGCGCATGGTGTGGCATGGTGTGGCAGGGATTGGCAGTGGGCTAGGCAGCTTTGGCATGTGGTCCCTACAGTATGCATGTTATACTTGCAAATATAATATACTTATAGACTCAAGTATATAACATGCATACTGATGCATGTTAGTATGCATGTTACACACATATGCATAACATGTAATTCACACCAGCCTTGTGTGCAGTGCTTGCAAAATGGGGTCTTTGCTCAGGCATGCATAGGTGCTTTCTCCGCAGAGTAGCCAACCACCCTTGCTGCCAACCCACACCCCTCCCCTTGATTGTGCAGGCACCGGAGGCCGCCACCAAGAAGCGCAGCCGCTCCGACATGGAGGCCACTGACGAGCCCCCCGCCCCCATACCCCCCACACCCCCCACCGAGGCGCCATCCCCCGACGCCCCCCTGGCACAAGGGGATGACCCCTCCGGGGCCCCCGCCCCACCCCCCGCCAAGCAGCTCAAGGCAGAGGATGGCAGCGCGGTAGCCACTGAGGCGGCGCCAGGTGGCGCCTCCACCTCTGGTGCAGGTGGCGAGGGGGGCGGGGTGCTGGCGTCTGAGGCGTCCGACCTGGGTAGGATCGGCAGCATGCGGCTGCAGCCCTCGCCCTCGCTCACTGACCTGCCGGTGCAGGGCAGTGCTCAGGTGGGTGGTCACGCTAGCGCAGGGTGTAGGGTAGTTTGTTGCCATGGCGGAGGTCTTGGTGCCCTGCTTGCTTAGGTTCAAGCCCCATTGCTGTGCCAAGCAGAAACCACAAGCCCTGGTGTTTGCCCAGCAGAAAAGCATCCCACGGACGTCCTGAACGATCCCCTTGCATGGCATTGGACAGGTCGTGTGTTTGACCCAGCCCAGGCTCCAGCCCCTCTCCTGAAAGTACCATGCCCCCCCTTCGCCTGCAGGCCCCCCCGCGCGCCCCCTCGGTTGACAACGAGTTCAAGCCCTCCCCCACCATGATCGAGATGATCATCAACTTCCTCATGCGCATGACCTTCCTGCTGGGCGAGGGCAAGGAGAAGGACGTGCAGCAGCTGCAGCAGCACACGCTCATGCTGCTCAGGATAGCGCTGGCGCTGTGGCCCGAGGTGCGGGGCTTTGCTAGGTTTTAAGTAGGGTTTTGTAGGGTTTTGTAGGGCAGAGACGTTTACCTGCTGGCCAGGAGGCTTTGATTAAGCATTGCATGATGTGGGCAAAAACAATTTGGTCTGTCCTTGGGATGGTCTGGATGCCGTCTGTTAAAAAATTTCACCCTGTTTTACATTTATGTACAACCAAATATTTAGCTACTTGGAATCTCTCGCCATTACCATCAATACCCTCTACACACACCCTGTCACCCCCCTACCACGCGCTGCTCAAACCCTACCTATATCCTGCTCAACCCCTATTTAACCCCTACCCCGCAGGCCAACGTGAAGATGGGCTACCTTGAGAAGCTGCTGCAGACCAACATCCAGGCGCAGCTTGACCCGCCCCCCGCCCTGGTCACCGCGCTGGAGGTTATGCGCCTGGTGCTGGACAAGCACAGCCAGTCATTCGTGCTGTCGTCGTACCAGATGGTGGGTAGGGGTGCACGGGTGGGGGAGGATTGGGGGTGTTTTGATCCCTTTGTGTGTGTGAGAGAGGGTGAAGGGGCAGGGGTGTCCTCTAATTGCCGTGGGTGTGCGAGGGTGGGAGTGGGTGTCCCCTCCCCTTGCGTACCGGCTCCGTGCCTCCCCCTTTTTGATTGCTTGGTTTACTGGGGTTCATTCTGACTACACACTGCCAGCACTTGGTCTTTTCCCTTCATTACATGTATATCCCCGACCTGCCGTGCGTCGATTGTGGCCTCCACATGTTGTTGCAATGGCCCCCTCCCCCCCCACACATCGTTGCCATGCTGTACCCTACCTTCAGCACTCTCGCAATCGACAACCCCAATCCCCTGCTGTGCATGTGCAGATTGTCGCCATGCTTGACCCCACCTTCAGCACCATTCCAATTATTGACCCCAATCCCTTCCCCTGCATGTGCAGATTGTGGCCATGCTGGACCCCACCTTCAGCACCAAGCACGCCACCATCGTGCAGCAGCTGTGCGCGGCGCTCAAGATACTCTACTCAAAGTACCCCGTGCCAAAGCCGGAGACGGTCAAGGAGGTGCGAGGGAGAACCCTAGCGCAAACCCTACCGCAAATCCTGCATGCTGCTGCCCCATGGCGACCCCAGCTTCAATACTCAGATCCAGCGCTGCTTCAGCACGTGCACTTCTCCTTATGTTTCCATCCCGCGTCTGTTGTGTCAAATTGAGGGAAATGGGTAAACTACCATATGCTGCGCAACTTAAACAACCAAAATTACTCTGCAGCCACAACCCTGAACCCTAGAAACCCTGCACGCGCGCGGTGGGGCGGGGCCGGCGGGGGGGGGGGGGGGGGGGGGGGGGGGGGGGGGGGGGGGGGGGGGGGGGGGGGGGGGGGGG
>JAULBX010001558.1:0-120794 GCA_032358255.1 Heterotrichella gracilis
GTGGGGGGTGGGGGCAGAAATGGAGTGATTAATGGGTGGGGTGGGGTGGGGTGGGGTGGGGTGGGGTGATGGAGATGGGTGGGGACATGTGGATATAATTTAATGGGTAACCCGCCACTGCATGCCATATGTTCATTTGTGGCATACTCTCAGTGCTCAAGCTACTAAATGGGGTGCAAAATAGGAATCAAATGAGGGGGAGATGTTCTACGTGACCGAGTGGGGGTGCAAAGTGGGGGATAAGCAATCCCCCACATGTCAGATACATGTGTCAGATCATCAAGTTCATAAGTGCATGATGCTCTTGTGCCACTGCCAGCCCCCCGTTTCCCCCTCTCACCACCTGCCACCCCCCTCCTCCCTTCAGATCGACGCCATCAACCGCCAGGTGGCCTCCCGCATGGTCAGCTCTTTCACCACCTGGCGCCAGCTGGACACCGAGCGGCAGGCGATGATTCGCGCGCAGCTGCAGCGGATCATGGACACCAACGGGCTGTCGGAGAACGTGTTTGAGATTGTGGAGCGATGCCTGCAGGACTGAGGGGTGGGTGTGCCCTTCAGGGGTGGCCCCTCAAGGAACAGCTGCAGTGTTCACCTTGGGATAGGGAGGCGGCACACACAAAGTGCATGCTATATGAACACCAGCGGTCTGTCGGGGAACGCGTTTGAGATTGTGGGGCGACGCCTGCAGGGTTGGGGGAAGGGGAGGGTATAAGCGCCGCCTGGTTGGTGCGCACTATGTGAGGCGTGCTGGTGGCAGTTGTGCCTGGCTGTGCAGTGCTGCCTGAGCGCTGCTGTACGGTATAATGCAAATGCTTGCATTCTTGTGTATTTTCTCCAACTTATTGCGTTTATGGAATGCAATGTCATTTGTCAACAGGGATATCAGCGACCATGTAATTACATTTTCCTCCTCTTGTCTCGGAGGAGGCCTCAGACAGATGCATTTTCCCCTCTTCTTACTACTCAGCACGTCAACTTCAAAAGCTGCAGCGTTTGTGGGCTGGCATGCAGTCACTGTGCAAGCAATGGCACGTTCAGTGTGCAATTTGTGCACGTCTGGGACATGACTTCACAGGCAATTCTCCATGAAGTGGGAACTTGCAAGTTTCCACTTGGCCACCAAGCATGGTTGCCAAGCACTGTTGTAAGGGCAGCAAGAGTTGCATGTGGCATGGGGTGGCAGCCAGGTGAAGAGAAATAGGATTTTACTGTTTTACTTAAAACATGGATATATTACCACCGGCCAAAGGTCAGCAAGCTTGGCCGGACCTACAAAGCAGCGAAGTTGAAGTGTTGCATATCTACACCTTCCGAGGTAGTCAGACCGTGTGACACTGGTACCTTGATTGCCCCAGTGTCGAACGATTTTTGCATGCATGCATGCTTACGGTTCGTATCCCTAGACACGTCTGCACACCTCAGCAGCGCAAGAGGGCACCGAAGCACGCTACGGATACCGCATCGTTGTAAGTTTGAGCGCTGCGTTGCCTATCAAGCAACAAATTAGAGTACATGTCCGGCTAGCCTGGACAGACGCATATCCCACAGGGCCCCCACTCAGCACGACGTCCTCGAGCTACAGCGCTGCACTGATACCGCTAAACAGTAGCTGTACATCAGGAAGGGGCGTTTTTACTTCAATTTTCCAAAACGTTTCACGGGTCAATCCGAAAAGTTAGCCATGCTGTCAGCCACGCCTCTCGCCCCTGTTGCTGGACGTTTCCCACAGCTAGTGAGGCCCTCACAGTGTGCTAGGCAACAGTTCTGTACGTCAGGCACGAACAGCGTGTTCAAGAAACTTTCATTCCGCCCGCCTGGTTCTATCAAGCATGCCCGCACAACCACAGGTACGCGCCTGGCCAGGGTTTCCTTCGCAACAACGAATACCATCTTATGTTGTATGGGAACGGTGTGGAAGCCAGGTTTTCGAAGTCATACTGGTGTTACTGCCCCTAGCCCAGGTGGCATTTTGTCCCGCTGTTAACGCTGGTGGCTTGCATCCCCAAGCGAGTCTGCGTGGCTTGCCACTGTCTGACTTTGCCTTTCCACTATCAGGTGGTGTAACCTTAAGGTCCCGGCGCCTGGTGGTGGCAACATGCGCGAACTACTCACCTGTGGGCAGTGTGGCACCCTTGCTCCCCCTTGCTGGAGGCATCATCGCCGTCAGCTTGGTCCCTCTGACAGGGCTCCCTGGCTCGCAGCAGGTAAAGGCTGTGCTGACCCACAACCCCAGGGTGGACCCGCTCCAGTCTCTCAGGTCATGCAGCTGTAGATATGTCTGAACTGCCGCCTTTGAAGTATCTCAGGTCTTGGAGTGTACTTTTGAAGCTTCCTGCTGGAAAACGTTTTTTGCTCGATGGTGAACCCACTTGCTACTGTCATAGGTTTTTATCTCAAGTGGTTTCGTCTTGGCCGCTGCGGTGGGAGCCTTACTAGTTTTCTGGCGGTCTGCACAGCAGCAGGAACGGCTGCACCTGCTACTGCAGATGGAAGGGGAACAGCAGGCCCTACAGCATCAGCAGGCAATGGCCACGAGGAAGCAGCAGCACCAGCAGGTGTTTCAACAGCGGGCGGACCAGCATGAGGCTGCGATGTTGATGCAGCAGCGGGCGCTGGATCAGCAAGTGCTTTTGCAGGAAAAAGCACAGGAGTTTCAAATGCAGCTCCTGCAGAAACACTGTCAGTGGGATCGTGAGGAGCAGCTGCGCAGCTTGCAGCAGCAGCAGCAGCAGCAGCAGCAGGCCGATGCAGGGGATCCGTGAGGGTATGTGGTGCCAGCTTTTGCTCACATGGCACAGTCATAGAAGTGATGATGTGAAAGGCGTACGTACTATGTACATTGAGTCGCAGGTTCTTGTCCTTTTTATGAGAGGAAGAGGGTAATATGTTCTTTTACCGTAACGGTATATCGATGTACAGTAATAGTTAAGTAATGGCATGATATCAAAGCAGCAACGAATCGGCCTACCCTTATCCTGAGGGTGCACCATGAGGTAGGATAATATGATAGCCGCTAGGGTAACCCTAATCAAGGGTTTGTGACAATATTCCTTTTCAACTGACAGTGTACAATGGGTTGAGCACCATGCCACAGTACTGTTCGTGTCATGTACAGTTTGTGTCAAAGCTGATACGATGGCATCATATCTCTGTGCAGACTGATTGTTACCTGACCTTGTGCCATTGTAAAGATGTCACATGCCATGCCAGTGATTATAATTGGCTAGATTTGAGTCAACTTGCCAGCCCTGGACGTGGTGGCAGTTGCTAATGATAATAGTAGATGATTTATGCCCTTGAATGTATAAAAATAGTGTTGTTTCCTGTAGATTTGAGGACATGTGCCACATTTCAGTTGTTGCTTAGGAAATTCCGAATTGCTTTGTGTATGCCAAGATTTTCCTAGGGATTTGGCTCTGGAATGTTCCACCCTGGTGACCTAGAGAGTTCCCTGGTGATCTGGAGAGTTCCAGTACCATGCTCTAGCGTGTTCCAGTGGGCCTTCTAGCACGTTCTGCTTGTGAACGTTCTGGATGCCAAGTGACTACTATAAATAGCTGTGTTGCGCCGTTGTTTGGCCCTCTCTCTTGTGTACTGTGTTTTGTGTAGTGTAGTGTAGCGCTGCCACTGTCTCTGAGTGATAGAGAAGTGCTGCTGGCTGCTCCATTGTTGTAGGCCCTGTTCTCAGAACAGGGCCTACAACACAGTGTGTTGTGGACTGTGGCTGGAGATTGTTTTATGTAAAGAACTGACCCACTAAGTATACCCATGTGTCTTTGTGTCTGCTCATGGCTGGGTATGCTCTGGGCCCTCCCATAGCCTGCCGTGATTGTGACTAACTCTACCAGCTGTGCACTGTATTCAGCTAGTGCGGCGCGATTTTTTTGTGTGCTGGCACGCCCGGTGGGCTGCTACGCAGGGTGGTGCCACAACCAGTAGGGGTGCTGAATTGAATTTCATTAATGTGCCATAGGCTAGAGGAGCCTATTCAGTAACTACAGTGTTTAGTTACTAAATAGGCTAGAGCTAGTTTGGCTCTCCGCCTTGTTGGCAGAGAGCCTCGGCGCTGAATGGCAGTGGTCCAATCAGTGCACTGCTGCAGTGCGCAGCGCATGGGGGCACTGCGTGCTAATGATTAGACGCATGCGTGGCACGTGCCTCATGCTGCGTGCTGGCAGCCAGAATGAAGGTCGCCCATGCCATGCAGTGTCACCAAGTCTTGGTGTGTCCAGATGCGCATTATGCTGTAGCTTGCGCCGTTTTGTTAACAAAATGAAACAGGTATACCAACGCATTCGTTGGTGTGAATGGTTGAACCCACGATAAAATAATAAATTACGTATGACATATAACATTGTTATATGCTTTACAAGGAAGTGCCACGCAGCCTGAGTCAGACGGCGTCCACATGGTAGTGATGGATGGCGCGCAGGTGCAATGTCAAGAATGGAGGTGCCACTGAGCAATGTGAGCAATTAATTGTCTGTTGTTGGGCTGAAGGCATGCGCAGGCTGCCAAAGCAGCTTTGGTATCCCCCCACTGAAGTCTTCTCACCACTGCCGCTGCCACACCACACCCAAGGCTGCACGCGTTGCCGTCACTTGTTCCCCCCCTTGTACTCTCGCTGCGTGGCCCACTTGAAGAAGTCGCAGCGGCCATGCGGCTTGGGGCCATCCGGGCGCGCACAGCACCAAAAGTCACGGCCTGCACACAGGCGGTGGTCAACAGCTTGTGAGACAGGTGCAGAACATGCATAGTAGTTTCCCAAAAGAGGAAACGTCAGGCCAAGCGACAGGGTCGGCAACACTATTCTGGTGCAGTGAAGAGTACACAGGAACATGGCAGCCCTCCCATGCATGCGGTTCCTCCACTCTTCCATGAATCTGAGCACATCATACGTCCCGCCCAAACCCAGTCACCCCACACCCGTGCGCCTGGTTGCCCACACCCAGCCCCCACCCACCTTGGTTTGGCCCCGCCTTCTTTGTCTTGCGGCTCACGCACACCTCCCCGTGGCCGGAGCACACAGGGGGCGCCATGCCGCGCTGGATGCGCCGCCACGCCTCAGCCGCACTCACACCGCCGCTGGCACTGGCAATCCCACTTGCGCTTGCACTACCACTTGCACTTGCGCTTGCATGTGGATTGTCGCTTGGGTGTGCGCTGATGCCTGCCAAAGGGGCGGTGTTTGGGTCCGGCAGCGCCCAGGTGGGGGCCCCACTGGTGGGGTGGGAGGTGGACGCGTGAGGTGCATGGCTCTGACCGGGGGTATTGGCGGTGGTAGCATAGGAAGGTGCAGGGTTGGCCAAGGCGGGTGCGCCACAGGGCGGTGCACTACCCATCTGAGCAGGATTGCTGGCATGGGAGTGGCTGGCGCTGCATGACCCCTGCATATGCTGTGCATGCGGATGGTGCAACCCAGATGGCTGTGTTGCTCCAGGGGCGGATGCTGGTTGGGTAGCCTCCGGCAGCGTGAAGAAAGTTTTAAGCGTTTTCTGCTTGGGGACATTGGCACACCCTGGTCCCTGGGATTGTCCTTTTCGCTTTTCTGGTTTGAAGCCTCCACCTGCTGGTCCCTGGGGTCTGCTGCCGCTACTTTTCTGCAACTGGGGATCCACTTTTTGGGCTGTTGGGGCTGCGCTTACTGATCTTGGGATTGCGGAAGAGGTGGATTGATTGGAGGTGCTGGGGAAGCCGTTGGAGGTTGTCTGGGATTGGCTCAGTGGCTGGGATGGTCGCTGCGACTGGGTTGATGCTGACAGGAAATCCTTCAAGCTCGTCTGCTTACCTGCAACAGGGCGGCAGGGAGAATGATAGCAATGTTTGTCTGCTGCAAGGTAGCTGACAAGGAAGGGAATGCTGGGCCATGCCTGGTGAAGACGACGTTGGCTGCGCTTGCACAGCGTCTCCAAAGTGCACACATATGCAATGAGCACATACAGCCAAGGCATGCCCAGCAGTCCAAAAGGCATATGGATTAGTGCATGGGCAAGCAACGAACCCCCATGGAAGTCACATGTTTGTTGCATTAAACCCATCAGCCCCATGCGATGTGCATTCTACAACCCACACAGTTCAGATGACCAACCATAGCTGGACAAACCCCACACAAGCCCCTACCTGGGAACAGGTGGCGCATGCTGTTGGGCGGCACCTCCCCACTGCTCTGCAAGGGGGTCGAAAGCTCCAAATCCACAAACACAGGGGCGTGGTCCGACCCCTGTATCTCGCACCAAATGTCGCACCCCACAAACCTCATTTCAACCCCTTGGCCGCTGCCCTGGCACCCATCTGATCCATTGGCCTCCCACCAGGCAAGGCTGGCAGACGAGTTGGCACGTGATTGGCTGGGGAGGGATTGCACTGAGGGTCCACGCCTGCCGGCATCGCAGTCCAAATTTGGTGGCCCATTTTGCGACCCTGCGTTGCTGACCTGGCATGCTGTGAGTGGCTGTCCTGGCAAGGTTACCGTTCCCCCCCTGCCGCCACCACTACCAGCATGCTGCGTTCCCTCCTCCCCGTCTGCCCTCCTCCCCTCACCCTCCCAGCATCCCTCAACCCCCTCGTCCAATTGCACCCCTTCCTCCAGGGGTGCGGCATTTGGGTCAATGACGGGGAGGGCGGTTGAGTCCCAGCCTGCCGCATATATGTGGTCGATGCGCGTGCCGTAGTTGTTGACCCGCGCCCCTGAGGCGGTGTTCCAGCAGCTGTAGGCGTCGCGCCTGCAGGGTGGGGGGTGGAGGGGTGGAGGGGAGGGGGATGCATGCTGGGGGGTGGGAGGGGTGCAGGGGTGGAGCCATGTGGGTGATGGGGGGTGAGAAAGGGGAGGGAGCTGTGTGGTGTGGAGGGGGAGACGGGGGGCGTAGCCATGTAGTTGGGATCTAGGGCAAAGCTACAGGCGTGCTGCCTGGGGTGTGTGGAGGGATGTATGTGGCATGGGTTCTCATGATAGGTACAGGCAAGGAATGCACTTGTCCAGAATAGCAACGGTGCCAAAGACTTTGCTGCAGGGCTGCATGAAGGCGCCACATTCGTCACACCTGTGGGGGTGGAAGGCGCGGAAGAGGTCGTCCAGCGGGCCCCCTCCCTCCCTGCTCCATGCGTGCAGCCAGCGCCTGTCGGGCCGCTGGTGGAAGGTGCGATCGGCACGGCCTGAAGTCAAACACACCACACTTAAAACCCTTGCTCATGAGTGTCAAAACTTACATACCGTACCGGCTCTAAAGGTTCGCGCCCCCTTCCTAGAAACAAACTATAAACATGGTCTTCGTTTTTGCGCCCTCGCATTGGTTATTAAAATATGTAAATAGTTTCATGCCGACTCATCCAACCACAACAATGAGGCAGACTTTCTAAATGTGTACTCAAGAATGGTCCACAGAAACCCTGCACAGTCTCCTTTAATTGCGAGCGCACCACACCAGCGACCCTACAGTAGATTGCCATACCTTCGCAGTGGTCTATCCTGTGTGGCGAGATGTTGAGGTCACCCACCACCAGAACCCTCCTCCCTGCCGCCAAAAACCCTGACACCCTCAGCTGGATGGCCCTGTAGAACCGCAGCTTGGTCTCCAGCTTGGTGGCCCTGATCTGGGGGTCATCTTCGCAGATTGCTTGCCCGTAAATGTTGACCACTATGAATGCCCCGTGGTCGGTCATGAGCACGCGCCCCTCCCTGTCCAGCGCCTGAAGTGTGCAGTATTTTAGCAGAATACTACATGTGGGAGAGCCAATCAAGTTTCCCGAAATTTACTTACTATAATGAAATTTATTGCCCCATGGTCTGCCGTGAGCACGCGACTCTCCCGTTTAAAGGGATTATAGTAGAGATGATGGTGTAAGTGGGCACATTGCGCAAGATTCAAATTTTAGTGCATGAGTGCATGGCACAAATGCATGCAGCCCACATTGGTCTTCATGCACCCACCTGGGGCAACGCCTACCCCCCTCCTCTCCCCATACACCCACGCACTCACCCACCCACCTGCACCTCCATGGAGCCACACACACACCACACACCCTCCTCCCAATGTACCCACCCACCCACCACCCACCTGCAGCTCCTCCCTGCTGAACTCCTCATACAGCTCCTGCGCCCCCTGGTCCACGCGGGTGGCGCTGCCGCTGCGCTGGCCGGGGAAGGGGGTTAGGGTTCCCGAGAAACCCTCCTCGGCTGCAAAGGGAACCGCAATGCCTGCCCTGCAGAAGGTTGCTGTGCCCGAGTAGCCGGTCTTGGTGCGACAGAATCCGAAAAATGACTCCCTGCGTGTGTGAAAAGTTTTTTTGGTGTCCATGTTGAGCCCGCAGTACTAACGTGGCTGGCCAGACCTTGGAGAGTAAAACGGTGGTTATAAGTACAGTGCTAGGGCACGTATGGTTGGAACAGCTTGTGCACGGCTGCTGCAAGCCTGATGTAATGCTGGAATGCAGGTAACCAACGGGTCATGGTGTCTCGCAAGACGTTGATGTGTGCCGTGCGCTGCTGTAGGAATTGGGTAGGGTTTAAGGTTTAGGGTTTAGGGCGCTGCCACCAGCGTTAGTGGGCAGAGTAGTCTTTGGTGGGCTATGCTGGTGCAGAGCAAGACATCATCTTCCTGCTTCAATTATGGCCCTAGCTGCACGTTGCGCCTCCCTTTCCGTGAAGCTAGGGTTCTGCCAGGTAGGTGGTAGGGTTTTGTCAGGGTTTGCATCCCACGCACCACCCTTGCACCACTGCAAATTCCCGATCCAGCTCTGACCGCGCAACCTTGGTCTCTTGGAAGCATATAATATCTGCAAAGGGGGGGACTAAAGGGTTGCCGAGCCACCCTGTGTGCACTGGCCCCTTGTGCACTCCTGCCTGCCTAGGGTGCGTCAGGTGGCCAAGGGTGCGCCTAACCCCTGTAGATAGCGGGCTAGGCGCCTGGCAGCTTCTTTTGCCTGTGAGTATATTGGACCCACTTGTTCAAGGTTGATTCCTTGCCTGAGTTACATGCCAAAGCAACAGACACACTTGTTCACATAGTCCAGGCACACTGGGTCCACGCAAGCAATGACCCCACACTCATAGAACAGGCGAGGTACTCACCGGCCTCCAGTGCGTCTAAAAGGCCTTTCAAGCCTCCGAACCTTGGCGAAATGGCTCGGATGCCGTTAATATTCCAGGTGACCACACGCAGCTTCTGTGGTGAAGCCATCTGTGTAGCCAATCTGTCAAGGTCGTGCACATAGGATGTTCCAACAAAGTAACAACCTAGGATTGTAGCGGTATGGGCGTCTACTGTTCCCATGTTATTGGCTGCACAGTCTCTGGGGCACAAAACGTTTGCAAAGTCAAACGCATGCATGCATACGAGCCCGGGCATGAGCCCAGAGGCTCCAGTAGAGTGAAGGTGACCCCCCAGGCATGACAAGACTTGATGCTTACATCATAACCATCGCTGGGTGGCGTTCAGGGCCAAAGTCCGGCCAATAGGTCGCAGCATGCCTAAGCATGGCCAATTTGCAACCCGCCCACTTGGTTGCAACACACCTATCCTATCTGCCCTAGCGTACTTAGACCAGAAGAGAAGGGTGAACAGTAACAAGGTACAACCACACTTTGCAGAGCAACATCTTGTTTGTTGCTCACTCACGGGCAGGACCAGTGGAGGTGCATCAAGTCAAAAAAAAGGGGACACATGTGCAGATGCATGCATGCAAAAATCACCCAAACATGTTGCTGCAACACATAATAGGCGGCTAACTAGCTTGTAGGGTTCTAAGCTATAGCTTCTTCTGCTCCTTGACTTCTTATTCTACACACTCAGCCCTGCTCTATCGCACATGCAGCCTCCTGGGGGTGGGTAGTAGGGCTTTCTACACTCAACCTCCCCTGGTACACCCCAACTCTTTTCGTGTGTGCTGTGCACCTTTTACAGTACCTGACTGCACCATGGAGGCCTCACCTTTCCAGTCTGCCGTTATCGCCGCAACACCAGCACGTCTTAGTTTTAGGTACCACAAGAGAACTGCACCTTCACTGCATGCAGCGGTTGCCAGAGGTTGTGCCTCCCAGGCGCTGGCATCGAAGCACTCCGTGCAGCTGAACGGCTCAAGCTTTGGCGGGCAGCTCAAGCTCAGAGCCACCGCCAGGCAGAGCCCTGTGGGTGGCACTGCTCCTGTGACAGTGGTCCAGGTGGGTGTTTTGAGGGTGGTGGCTGCAGGGTGCAGTAGCCCACTGGCATGCTTGCACGTCATTCTCGCCACCTTCCTCAACTCTGACTGTGCACCTGCAACTTGCAGGCCAACGCCCGCAGGGTGCCACAGCGCACACAGCCCCCTGTGCCTCCCTCAAAGCCACAAGGCTTCCGGAACCTGGTCAACAAGGCAGCAAGGCTGGCGAGGCACTTCTGCCTGATGCTGGTTGGCTCGTATGTCTGTGGTCTGGCATACTGTTTGGTGGTGTAGGTGGTATTCAGTACTTTGTACCCTGTCTGAAGGTAAGGATTTAGACGCAAGTGGGGTCACACCCAGTGTACACATGTGGCAGGGTGACAGGGAGCAAGTAGCCTGTGACAGCTTTCTATTGGGTTGTGGCTGGAAAGGAGGTTGTGCTCGTCAACAGCAACACGTTGCCTTGTAGATTTGCATGTGCTGTAAGAACTGCACAGTTTCATCCCATTCCCAGTGACTGCGTCCTGACTGTGCGTCAGCAACCACCCGTGTACACTGTAATAGATCCTTTACATGAACCATTTTTTGTCACCATTCTGAACAGGAACCCCGGCCCTGCACCTTTCAAGGATAAGCCAGTCCAAGGGAGACATCAAATGCACTTCCAGCTCTGCGCCAAGGCAGCGATATGCAGTGACACAGTTGGCAGCGGAAACACCTGTAAGCGGGTTACCTGGTGGTGCAGCGCAGATGCAACACCAACCAGCAGCAGCACTGTGACAGTATGCCGCAGCCCGCCTTCCACAACTGTCAAGCACGCACTCAAAGTAGAGCATCAGCACATCCGCGATAGTAACGAGTTTGGAGTACAATACTAGATCTAGCCTACTGCGTAGCCTGTTTTGTAAATCTGTTTAGCCCACTGTTTTGTATCAAGCGCTGGCACAGTATGTGTAAAAGGTCCAGTCTTCTATTGCAGTGCGTCAAACGATAGATGTGTACGTCTATCAGCGTGTATTAACACCTGTGTTAAAGTTTTGCATCACAGGTGTTGACACATGCTGTTAGACGTCGAAGACGCACGTGCTCACCTCTCGTTTCATGTGCTGTGCAATAGAAGAGTGGACTGGCTTGAGACCGGTAACTGGGTAGAAATGACTATCACATCAACACAGTTTCTGCCACCATGTACCTCTGTAGATATACACTTGCTTGGGTATTGAATCAACTGGTTTATGCTCACTTCGGCCTTGCATCTAGGTGCACCTCCGACTTGAGTAGAAACCAATCAAATTAAAATCCATGCAAGCACAGCTTGATACACTCTAGTGGTTCCAGGTGGTTCAAGCAGCCCATAATTTTTATTACAGTTTATCAGTGTCTCCCAGAACACATCAATTGTAATGGTCTAGGCAACTCGCCCACTTGGATGCAACACCATTATATCTATCTGCCCTATGCTATTACGACAAAAACACAAGAGTGAACAGGGGGCAGGAGTTCCTGCAACTTTTGACACCATCGTGGACTTGGTATTTTTGCATGCACATTTAAGGTCCACTTAGGCCCCTCTGCAAACCCTGAAAAGGCCAACAAAAATTATGACCTTTTTTTGGGGTGGGGGTGGGGGGGGTGGTTTCAGGGCTCGAAAAAAATGTCAGTGGAAAAATAAAAAAGCCCGATTTTTTTTTTGTAGAAGATATTAGAAGGCTTGCTATAGCAGAAGACCTCACAAACTGTCTAAGCTTTCGTTTGCACACACTTACGTGTATATGGGTACTGTCTAGCGCTAGTTGTGGTACCACTTGTACCCTAGGCATATGCATGCATGCACACAAGGATGGTAGGAGGTCTCTCTGAACACCCACAGCAGTCCCAGCAGCGCCCCGCCCTTAGGCAGCAGCAGCAGCAGCGCCATCCGTTGATGCGAATAGTCTAGGCAGGGGATAGCTTAGTATGTGTACTTGAGGGATGACACCCCACGTGTGTGAGCTTGGGATTGCCAATTTATAATTTTTATTTGTTTGCTGCTCTTGCTGAGTGTTGCAAGGACTTTGGTTTATTCAGCCTAACTGGGAAGGCTAGTTAGTGCTCAAAACACCCCTTAAATGTTAAAAACAAGTAAAAAGGGGGGTGGGTGGGTCAAATGACAGGGGGTCCAAAGAAATGTAGGATGGTGTCTGAAATTATTTTTTCTCCTGCCCCCTGGAGTGAACAAAATCAAGCCATGCTTCCCAGTGCACAGCAGACATCTTGTTTCTTTTCACTCTCCAGTGCCACTGGAAGGAAGGAAGAAGTATTAAAGGGGCGGCAGCGCCGCAGCCATCCCCGGGAGCTCCTCACACCCGTGCCACTGGCATGCCATGGCAATTGAGGTGCATCAAGTCAAATCACGGGGACACAGGTGCAGATGCATGCATGCATAACATTCCCTAAAATGTTAGGGAGTGTAACATGTTACAAGCTGAAAGCTTGAAGGAGCATAAACCGTATGTTCTGCTCCCTGTATTCTTGTTATACATACTCGAACTTCTCTGAACGGGACCCTTTCTGCCCCAACACATATTCACACCTAATTTCACTGAAATCACAAGGGCACCCACGGTGGAGGTGCATGCCTGCCCTCTTTCCCACTTCCCTTTCGTCCCCCAGATAATTAGGGCTATGGTGAACTGGAGTGCAAGGACCGCTCTCTTGGTGGTGGCCTGGGCACTTCTCCTCACGCATGTCCGCTGCTCAGGTAGGCTGCTCCCCCTTGCCTTGTACAAACAGGGCACGTCTGTTCCACCATGGCGTGGCCAAGTGGTCGACTTGTGAAAGTATATGGGAATCGCTATTGGGTGCAACGCTGTTCCTGAGGTTGCCGTGCATTGCACGTTCGCCCTCGACTAGTCATGCCAGCTGGCCAGGGCAGGTGGACCACGTTCGCCCTCGACCAATTGTCCAAGCGCACTGCCACTGTACCATTTACTAAGCTTCGCCTGACAGCGAGGCCTTTCACCCTGCGTAAAGGGCATGGGGATATATGCATGCGTTGCGGACCACCCATTGCCCACCCCTTGCCCTACCCCTTGTAGTGCCTGTGCAGACCTTATGTCGCCACTGTATATGCACTGCACCCATACGGCTTTGGCTGGGCAACGGTGGTGCCCAACTCTCACTAGCGACTCCCGATGCCATATTTCTGCTGTGGGAAGCGACTCCAATTCCCACAGCAGAAATATGGCATCTAGCATAGGCAACCCAGTTTGCCAAAATTAACAGTGCATCTGTTTCACTCGCCACCCTGGTACTGGCACCCACATGGCGCAAACGAGCAGCAATGCGCCGGAGATGCACGGCGGTGCATGGCGTCCACCCCGCAGCTTTGGTTCCAGAGTACTCCTACAGTCAAGCAAGCGTCCCCTCCCCTCCTAGCCAACCACCCCTTGTGTTCCCCAGGGGAGGATATCAGCGATGAAAACCTGCTATACCTGCTGCACAAGGAGCCAAACAGGCAAATCCAGGAGATGGGCAAGGTGAGGGAAGGAGGGGGGGGGGCTCACATCCCGCCTCTACCACAGCGGGTGTGTCATGGGAATTTACCTGCACGGCCTACACATCCCATGCGCGTACGCTCTAAGCCAATGCCTGTTATCTCAAAACCTTGCTGGTTATCCTGGCTTGCGGTATAGGCATGGGGGAGGCACCCCACTGTGGAGGCCTTCGGGTTGGACACCTGACCCTCAGCGCTGCGCACAGCTTTCAAAACCCTTGGCCAGGGTGCGGGGTCCCTCCCCTTCCCTCCCATTAACACCTGGCCCCCCGTTCCAGATCAGCGACCGTGAGGACGTGCTTGTGCGCACCTTCCTGTCACCGGCACACCTGCAGGCGGCCAGGAAGGTGCGGCGGGAAACCCTAGGGAAGCCCTACAAACCCTACAACAAACCTTGTGCGCAGCTTGGCCCACCAGTGCAGGCTGCAGGCATGCAGACCCTAAAAGCCAATTTTCTAAACCCTACACAGTTCTGCCTGGCTTTTCACTCTCTGTATCTCCCCGTTGCAGCTTGAGCAGTGGATGCAGGCTGCGGGCATGCAGACGTGGATCGACAACATAGGGAATGTGCATGGGAGGATCCATGGCATGAAGCCGCTGGAACCCGCGCTCATCATCGGTACGGCTTAGGGTTTAGGGTTTGAGACTCACGGCGCGAAATTGCGTGAACGTGCGCTCATCATGGGTACCAATTTGGTATGGTGTAGGTTGTAAAGTCAAGGGGTAGAGGGTTTAGGTGAGGCTTTTGCACCCGCCAACCCTGCACAAACCCCTGCAGATTTATTAGGAAATCTCGTCCACCAGCTCCTCATTACAAACTGCACTAGAAAATTGACAGTACCACGCCTCCCCACATGCTCCAATACGGCATAGTCATTGTGGTGGAATATCAAAAAGCACGAGGGGATTATCAGCAGCATCGCACGAGACCAATTGTATATTGCAAATCCTGCAAGAACTCCTTGTATTATAAGTCCGTCTGCTAAAAAACCACAAAGTGTCGCATATCATTGCAAGGTCATATGACGTTACCACTCCTGCCCCACAGGCTCCCACTACGACACAGTCATTGATGGCGGGAAGTTCGACGGCATGCTGGGGGTGTTGAGCGGCATTGCGGCGGTGAAGGCAGCTGTGGCTTCTGCGGCTGTGAAGGCAGGCAGGATCTCCAATGCTGACCTGGCAGCCAAGCTGGCGGCTGGCAGGGGGTTGGACAGGATCTTGCCAGGTGGGTGGGGTGTCAGTGTGTCCAAGCCAGTGGTGCAATCTTACTGTCAAAAAATCATTATGAATAACAACAAAGATGGCACCACTCATTCACTCGTGTTGCTTTGGGCCGCGGCGGGTTCTCATTACTGATGTAGTTATATATTGGGTTGGTCAGTGCGTTGACATATATGCATTGCCCAGCAGGCACCCTTGCACGAGAAGGTGGCACTGCGTGCGCTGTGTAAAGTATATGTACTATCATATACGACACCCCGACTGAAAATGAACTGTAAGGCGGGAGGATGGTGTCAGTAAGGCCATGTTGGTATGCATGTGACCAAGTGCCTTCCTCCCCCTCCTTCCACTGTTATAAAACCCTTCACTGTGGTTTGGACAGGGGGGACGCACATATTGATGGAGCAGCCTGTGGAGGTGATTGCGTTCTCGGATGAGGAGGGGGTGAGGTGAGCAGCAGCAACCCTAAACCCTAACCCTACATCCTTATGGAGCAGCCTGTGGAGGTGATTGCATTCCAACATGAGGGGTGGTGAGGTCAGTGGGTGGCCCAACCCTAGCTACTGAACCTATGTGTAGTTTTAGCCGTTGACCCTAAACTCTTCTGGAGCACCTTCCTTGACAGCCGCAACCCTATGGCGACAAAAATGTCCTGAAATCAAAATACCTTGAGCCAAATGCCTGGTCTCTTCATTCCTTAGCCCCCAGCCCTCCTCACTCTCCACAAAACCCTTGTCTAGGTTCCGCAGCACCTTCCTTGGTAGCCGCGCAGTGGCGGGCACCTTCATCCGTCACGGGCTGGACACAGTGCATGACGTGAATGGCACGGCGCTGGCGCTGGTGCTGCGGGGGGCGGGGCTGGAGGGGACAAGGGAGGCGCTGGAAGAGGTGGCGATGACGCCGGACCAGGTACGATGTGCGGTGGGGTTTCGCGCTAGGTTTTGTCGAGGGTTCAGTAAAAACTGTTGTTGGCTGGAGGGCACCAGGGAGGCGCTGGAGGAGGTGGTCACGAATGAGGTCGGTGTAGAAATCCCTCCTCCAGCCATGTGCCGCCATTGACATGGTGCATTTCAAGGCATCCCCTCATATGGCTCCTTGTATGTGCAACCAGCGCAGTCCATGAGCGCACAGGGTGAAACACCCATTTGTTGCAGTCTGTTGTGAAGTCGACCCCAATCCCATTCCCATCCCCATGCCCCGGCGCTCGCCTACATAGAGGTTCACTTGGAGCACATACGAATCATATAAATATTTCCTGCTTATCTGATCATTTCTATATATGTTTCCCCCTTGTCTCCCAGGCGCGTGCCTACGTGGAGGTTCACATGGAGCAGGGCCCAGTGCTAGAGCAGATGAAGCAGCCGCTGGGGGTGGTGGAGGGGATTGCGGGGCAGACCTGGCTGCAGGTGTCAGTCAGGGGGCAGCAGGTGAGGAGGGTGGTGGGGGGGGGAGTGGGGTCCAACCAGAGTTACCCAATTTGTTTTAAGTGTGGAGGGAGGATGGGAGGATGGGTGGGGGGAGGTTATGGCACCGCTGCAAATCTAGTTTCCCATCATGTATGAAACAGCACCAGCTTCAAGTCCGACCCTCAACCCACCTTCCTTTAGTTTGCACCAATCCTGACAATTCCCCCCCATTCCATCCCCAGGGCCACGCGGGGACAGTCCCCATGAAGCTGCGCAGGGATCCTGTAACTGCGGCAGGCCAGATCTTCAATTTTGTGGAATCTACTTGTGGAGGGGGGCCATCCCCGGGGCCATTGGAAGGTAGGGCTGGAGCGAGGGAAAAAATTGCTCTAGTGGGATATGGGCTCTGTTTGAAGCAGGGTTTGATGGAAACAGTTGGATATTTTGCCCTTTTGTGTGGCTACAGACTGTGGAAGCTGCTTGAAATGGGCTACCTGACAGGCCTTTCACTATTCTTGCTTGCATTGTAGCCGTCATATGGATATAATCTGGCAGAAGGCTTTGCAGTGTAAGCATGTGCCTGCTCTCTCTGGCTGGTACACAATGCACACCCCTTACCAGTGCCGAGGCTGTTCTAACATCCTCTGTAGGGTTTGAAGAGGCAGACAACGTGGTGTGCACAGTGGGGTCGATTTCGCTGTGGCCGGGGGCCACAAATGTGATCGCGGGAGAGGCAAATTTCACGGTGGACATTAGGACCCGCAACGACGCTGTGCGGAATGTGCTGGTGGAGCGAATCAGTGGGGGCATTTCCAAGATTTGTGATGCGCGGGGGGTGACGTGTGTGGTGCGGAATATGCACGAGGCCTCTGCTATCCACTCTGATGCTGCGCTGGTGGGGGATCTCACGCATGCGGCGGCAGATGCAATCAAGGTGGGTGTGCGCAGGCGCTGGGAAGGGGAGGTGACAGGGTGGTGGTGCATGTGATGCGTCCATTCAGCACTTTGCTGCCAATGGATGTGATGAGAGGGCCTGCAGTGTGCTGGAAGGTGCTTGAGGCTTCAATATTAGAAATGGTTACGGCCTAGGGTTTTGGGCTAAGGGCTGCTGGAAGGTACTTGAGGCTGCAATAATGGAATGTCCTCATGCGCTGCTGTGGCTGGTGAGTTGACCCTGCATTCGGCTGCAGGTGTAGACAAGGTGGGTGTGGGCACTGTTTTAGGGTTGTTTAGAAATGTGCAAATATGAGCCCAATCATTGCAAAATCCTTTCATAAACATGTATAGGCTACTCCAGTCTCCTCCCTCACTCTCCCTTTCCCTCCTCGTTTCCAACACAATCAGAATTGCGGCTTACCAAACCCCCTCTGTAATCCCCCCGCAGATTCTTGCATCCCTGGGCATCGCGGCCCCACCCCCACCTCCACCAGGCGCCATCCCCAGGCGCCAGCTCACCGAATTATCCATCCCAGTGCTAGTCAGCGGTGCGGGGCATGATGCGCTGGCCATGGCTGACCTCACGCGGGTGGCCATGCTGTTTGTGAGGTGCAGGGGAGGGGTGAGTGGCGCACTTGGCGGGGAGGGGGGTGGGGGATGGGAGTGTGTCGCAAAATTGAAAAGTGTCGCAGTACCCATGTATTGGATACCTGTTTTAAACGCCTATTGTATGGTTTATGGGGCGATGGTTTTTGTACATATTGCATCACACATGGAGTGGCTGACCTTGCACAGGTGGCCATGCTGTTGGTGAGGTGTCGGGGAAGGGTGGGTGACGCTCAGGCGGATGGGTGGGTGGGGATTGGGAATGCATGCATCTTGTATGCATCTTGTATGCGCATACGTTGTACAAAGCCTCGACCCTGACCTTGCAACCCTACTCTTGAACTTGACCTGTCCATGTCGCTCTCCTTTATTCCTCCCCATTGTCTCCCAGGTGAGCCATTCCCCCCTTGAGCACGTGGAGCCTGATGATGTGGCAGCAGCCAGCACGGCACTGTATGCACTGCTGCTGGCACAGGGGAGCGAGGGGAAGGGGGAATTGGGGGTGGCAGGGGGGGTGCGGGACGAGCTGTGAGGGCTTCCTACACCATTTGGGGTTTAGGTCCAAGGCTTCAGTTGTAAGTATGTATTTGGATATTGCACAGCGGCTGTGGCACTGTGCGTGTTGCTGTTGGGCGTACAGGGTGGGGTGATCGTGCCAGAAGTTCTAGAAAGGGAGAAAAGGGGAGGCCAGGAGCAGGGGTTTTTATATACAATTGACACAATGACATGTTTTTCTCATCGCTAGAGTTTCTGGTCCATAGTTGGAAGCTGGAATGGTTGCTGTTATGTATTGCAACGCGTCTGACAATTTCTTGGCTGCCTCCTATCTGCCCTGCGCCCATTTATGGTCTGTCGTGTCCCAGTTGTTGCTCTTTTGCACTCACTACCTTGCCTGCTATTGCCCTGATAGACTGGCGTTGGCTTGCGCCTTCAGAAAACTGATACCAGCTATACTAGGGCCACCTGTGGGCGTTTTCTATCTTTCGTTGCCAAAAATGCTTGCTGGAGACGGTTAAAAAGAAATTAATTTAGCATCAAGGGAATTATAAGACAAGGAAACCCTCATGCCTCGCATGCAGTGGTATAGAGTCCAGTTCTAGCGAAAAGTTGTCCACTTGCTAACGCGTAACTTCCTGTTGGTTACCTAACACCCCTTCGCGTCTAATTTTATAAACTACTCACAGTCTAATCCAATGGCTAACAACTTGGAAATCAACCCAGGTGTCGACACTGACATCGGACTGGCCAGATGGTAGCGAAGCGCGTGAAGAAGAGCGCGACCAGGTACGTTCCTCTCGTATTACACCCGTCTACAAATCGTCTACGTCAGTCGCATAGCGTATGGCTATGAACGGAGCGGCAAGGGTAGTTTAGGCATGCATGCATGCGCAATATTGATTAAAACTAACCACTGCAGCACACGGCACAGCATAACGATTACTCCCGTCCACTTCTTCCAAGTACAATGCGTCTCGGGCTTCTGGTAGTACCCTTCTGGCCTGCGGTCCGCTGTCTTGCTTCTTGCATATCCCTTTAATTAAAATGATAATCCCTTGTAAAAACAAAGTGCACCAGCTCAACCAACTGACGCAGCCATTGCAACACCCAGACAGCACTCTTGGTCACCGACTCACTGCTTGCACATACGCGTAACTCACTGTGGTGCTGTTGCGCATTCTCAGGGTATGTGAACGTTCCCTCCACCCTGCCAGTGGCCACTGCACCGGTACCGCCTGCTGGTCCTGACCTTTGGGAGAAGGTGAAGGTTGTCGGCATCGTGGCTGCGTGCGTGATAGGAACTGCAGCAGTAGCTGCAATGGGGGTGCTAGCAGTTGAAGTGCGCCATCTGGTAGAGGACAAGCGCCAGCACATGAGAAACGGTCACGGTTTTTTTTTAGTATGGGGATGGATTTGTTTTGGTATAAGGGTCTTGAATGGGTTTATTTTGGTATAAGCCCCCAAAATGGGTTTGTTTTCATATAAGCACTGCACCAAAGGACAAGTTTGGTATATATATCAACATTTTTTGTATAAGCCTGAAAACCCGACAAGGGTTAACTAAACCTACACCCTGCACAGCAGTGATATATCCCAACAATTGGACAACCCTACAAGGGTATATATTTCAGGGAACATACTGTTAGACCCTGCAGGGCACTTTACATAACCCTATTCCCGCAGGCAAACCTAGAAGGGTCTACCTGCCAGGAAAAATCACTATTATACCCTGCAGAATCACTATTATACCCTGCAAAATCACTATTATACCCTGCAGAAATGATGGAGGTACATGTGCTCTGTGGTGGGTAGTCGGGTAGCCTGGGAGAGGAGGATAAGCTGCAGCGATGCAGCCCTAACCATGTACAAGTGGCAAGCAATTGCCCACTCAATTATGGCACCAGCCTGCTTGCCCCCTTGTCTCACCCATAGGCCCCCATCGATGGATATCCCTGCAGGCTGATGACAGCTTGATTGGTGTGCAAGGAGCTTGATGGCTAAGAATGGCAACCCAACCTGGTTGTGGTGCTGGCGCTGGTGCGGGTAGCACAACATATACAGCAGATGTGGTTGACATGGTGCGTTGTAGCCGTACTGAAAAAGGTGTGCATGGGTGTGCATTCAACAGGCGCCGGGGTGTTCGTCTTTGTATGGGTGTGCAATTATGGAAGATTTGCTGGCACCTGGCTTGAGTGACATATGATAGGACTTGGTAGTGAAAGGTCTAATTTTCATCATTGATAAGTGGAGTAATGTTTTTGGGGTTCAGTCCAGCTGGTGTTTTTGCTGGCTTCATGGATCCCTTTGGTCATATGCACACCCACAAATACACGAGGCAGTCACCTTCAGGCTGGCTTAAATATGGCGCATTGGCTTTTCAGACCTGTCAGTGGGCGATAGGGCTACATAATGGGCTGAACAGTGGGCTGGCACCTACTCGTTACGAAAAGCACCAGTAAAAAACCCCAAATATTCAAGAAACACATGTCACAGCTCTGTTACCCCCTGCTGATTCCCTCCCCACTGTTTCCCAGGTGAGCCATCCCCCTTAGCACGTGGAGCCTGATGACCTGGCAACAGCCACCGTCGCAACGTTGTATGCGCTGCTGCCGGTACATGGGGGGGAGGGGAAGGGGGGCACAATGGGGACAGCGGGAGTGCGGGGCGAGCTGTGATGATGTGGGGCGCATCGTTCAACGAACCTGCCGGGGCATTTGTAGCTGTAAATGCTTAATTATATGTTGATTGGCAGTAAATACTTAATTATATGTTGATTGGAAGCAGGCACCACGGCGCTGTATGCGCCGCTGCCGGAACAGGGGGGAGAGGGGAATGGGGGAACAATGGGGATAGCGGGGGTGCGGGCGAGCTGTGATGGTGCGGGCGTATTGTTCACATGAACTGCCGCGGCATTTTAGGCATTTGCATATTTTGTAGACAACACATTTATATCTTTATGTTGATGTGCAACCACGGCGCTGTATGCGCTGCTGCTGGCACAGGGGGGGAAGTGGGCTGGCGGGAAAATGCGGTGTGCAAGGGTGACACCTTCACTCGTCCTCTGCTTCAGCGCTGTGAACGTGAGTTGCCTGTGCTATACCGTGCAGCGTCGGGTTGGTTAGTCTCTTTTGTGTTACATGTCTATGTTTCATTGGGTGTGGTAGCCCTGGGCCAAAGGAGGACCCGTACAAGGCGAGAAGGGGGGGCAGGGTGACAACCTTCCCACACCCTATGAAACATGGACACTTGACACTGTTTCTATTTGTAACTTGACTGAGGTATCTATCCCAACACTCTTGGTCTAGATCCCGTGGTTGAAAGCCTGGGCTGGACTGGCACAGGATGTAAGCCAGGCACCCCTCGCCCCTGGCAGCCTATCATTGCCCACCCTGGGAAGTTGGGCTGACTTTTGCTATCAGTGGACACAGCGTACAGCACAGAAAACCCATGGAGTCATGTAATGGATGTATCCAACTGCAATTATTATTAAGGCTCAAGGGGTAAAATGCAGAGAAAACCTCCCATGGCTTTTGCAAAAAAACGGGTAACCACTTGAGTAACCATGTGAAACGCACCAGCAAACGTTCTGTACCCTCAGGCAGTCTCATAGCGCACTATTCGTTCGCCACACAAACCCCCTGTGTTTGCACAGCAAGTTGCTATTACTAATAGTATTAGCAACATGTGACTTGGGACTTGTGCAAAAGCCATAGGGTTGAGTTAGCTAGGTTTAGAATGGGTGCCCATGATCTTGAGGTTAAAACTGGTAGATGGAGACGCATTGATTATGAACATAGGTTGTGCAAATATTGTGAGACGATTGGACATTATCACGTTGAAGATGAACACCACTTTATTTTTTAATGTCCACTTTACCACGATGTTAGAGAAGCATTTCAGAGCTGCTATAATGGCATTTCAAGAAACTTGTTTAGCTTTTTTGGTAGTAAATGTGGGGCCAATGTGGCTCCATTAATTCACAGTTTATTTAGTAAGCGGGTTGACTTTTTCAAGCACCCCCAACAGTCTTGTGAGCCCGGGTTGGCTCCCTGAATGTGACTGTCAAAACAAATCTTGTAAATCTTGTAACAGATTTATAAATGAGCAGCCAGGCAAGTTCTGAACTCCACCTATGACAACATTTCCCTCCAGATGTGAGCCGGAGTAAGGCGAGGGGTGTCACAGAGGCATGGAGGCAGCGGTTCGGTCCCTCTCATCGCACTGGTATGGGCGTGAGCAACAGATACAGCGGCTGGTCACGTTGCTCCAAGATGCACCGAGCACCGTTGGGCCTATCCTGCTGCACGGAAATAGAGCAACTGGCAAAACGGCGATCATACGGTACGCCCAACCAGATCCACTGCCCAAAACTTGAAAGTCTGGCGCCAAAGTTGCCGGCGTTCGAATCTTCCTGTGTTGCAGGGAGGTGCTGAACGAGCTGAAGCTGCCCTACTCCTACGTCAACCTAGCGGAGGTCAGGAAGAACAACTTGGTGTATGGGAGTGTCCACCAGCAACTCAAGGCACGTCCGCCACAACCCAGCTCTATAGATCACGATGTGCATATGCATGCATTGTCGGGCATATGCATGCATGCACACGCACCACCTCTGTACGAGGCTTGTTTACGCCTCAGTGGGTACATCCAACTGGCTTGACGAAACCCTCTGTTTTATATATCTTCTTCGGGCTACGAGACACACTACATGCCCTGCAATGCCCATGCTTCAAGAGTTAGTCAGTTCGTCGTATCAGGATACCAGCCAGAGCAGCGTCTGCCCCGCTCACAAAGTCCTCGTTCCCAACATTCTTTTGCAGGGCTCAGCCACCGGCAGCACCTCCGCCGAGCCCACCACCACCACCAAGTCCATGGATGGAACAGAGTTTCTGAGTGCGCTACCATGTGGGTGGCGGGGGTTGCAAAAATAAATATATTTAATAATAATGGGCACTTTGGTAGGGTGGCTGGTGCATTTGGTCCAGGGGGCTGATGTGGGGGGGGGGGGGTTTATGGGAGGCATTTGTGCGGGGGAGGCCTTACATGGTAGAGGGTCACAGTGGCGGGATTTCAGATTTCGCATGGGGATCCGATGGTGAGCGGTCAAATGCAGCAATGCAGCAGTCAGCGAGCTACATTGACATGCACTGTAACATGCTCTGTGCGGTGGCAGCATGCTTTTTGCGTTGCACAGTGGATATTGCCGGCAAAATGCACCCCAAAATACATGCAATCTTTTTAATTTTAAGGGGCTAGAGCTTTGCGCGCGGCCAGCAAAGTGCACTGTCAGGGCCGCAGCACAACTCAATGGTGCCGGAAGCCTCTTTAGGTATTGGATTAAGGTTTAGGGTTTAAAGTCGCTCAAACCATGGCAACACCTCGCCATGCGTCCTGTTGTGCATAAAGGCTGCACCGCGCCCAGATCCCCCCCCCCCCCGTTCCGCAGCCCTGCTCCCGCCCGCCCCCAAGCCCCCCCACTACCTGCTGGTTGACAACGTGCACAGGGCTGCGCGTGGGGACCTGCTGCCAGTGCTGCTCAGGATCAGGGAGATAACATGCGAGGCAGGTGGGGAGGAAAAAATCACCCAGATTCGTGGTCTACAATCATGAAGAGCTGTCCAGCGGTGGGATGTGGGTGTAGGGGGTTTGTGTGCGTCACCCAGCTCTACCATGTCAGGCCGTGCACCAGTTGTGGTCAGCAGCCCCTGTATCGGTTCCGATGGTACCATGGGTGTGCTCAGTCCCAAGCACTGTCCCTCGCTCTGGCACAGCTTGCATCACTCAGCTCTGCCTTACCAACCCTTGTACCAATTATAAATATCAAGCCATGTACCTGGTGATAGTATACATTCAATAGATACATGTGCTCGCTCCCAGCCCCTTGACCCGTACTCCCTGCAGCTCATCACCCCCGCCCACCCCCCACCGCAGGCGCCCACCTGGGCATCATCCTCATCAGCCGCCTGCCCTGGTCCAGCAATGTGTTTGAGAGTGACACCCTAAGGGTAATACGGCCGCTGTGCGTGCCATTCCCAGACTACGATGATCCAGCGCTGGCAAAGGTGCGTGCGGTGGGTGGATATTTATGTACATTGTTATTTCAATGTTTCAAAACTTCATGGGCAGCCTGTGCACTTGACTGGAAACAGATAGATTTATGAGTCGGTCAACCATCACAAAATCGAGTTTGATCACCAGAAAATGTTGGCAAAAGAATTGCATGTCTGTACGTCATGCCAAAGGATTGCCGAGCGATGTGCCTCAACATTGCACTATGTACAGTGACTTGGAAATGAAATTTCATTGGATGTTATTATTAGCATTAAAGTATGCTACGCAAATGTGGTTCAGATCATCTCCTATGTTCTACCTCAAGATGTCCCCCGCGGCAGCGTCCATGCCTGCTAACCCTAGGCTAGGGCCCCACTGGTGCCAGGGTACCACCACCACCACTTACTCCCCCTTCCCTGACATCATGCACCCCCCTCCCCCCAGATCCTCACGCAGTGGTGCCCCCCTGGCGCCCCCTCGCAGCTGTACGCCAACTTCCTCAATGCCTCCCTGCGCACCCTGACCAGGATGACAAGGAGCGTGGTGGACATACAGGTGGGGGGACACCACCACCATGCACAGCCAAGCAGCACAAACCCTCATCAGCGCATGTGAAAACTCACCTCATACCCACATCAAGGAGCAGTACTGTTTTCGTGTTGGTCTATTTTAGAAAAGTGTCATTCGTTTCCCTATTTACTTTGTATTAAATAGTTGCGTTTTAGACGTTGACTTGGAAAAATATGTAATTGGTATGTAGTACATGTCCCTTGCAGGAGCGCCAGCCCACCCTATGGCTGCACCGCATTCAGCCCCTTTCCACGGACCTACCTCGTTTTTCCTCCCCATTTTGTATCTGCAAAAGGCCATTTCCCCATTTCCACCCTGTAGCCACACTACACCAAACCCCTTGCCAAGGACCCATTCCTCATTTCAAGCTGTTTACTCTTGAACTGTACATCTCATTCCCCCTGCATCCCACGCCCCCTGCAGGAGCTCCTTTCCTCCCTGTGGCCCTACTACACCAAGCCCCTTCCCAAGAACCCACCCCATTTTTTCCACCAGGTTGTGAATCCTCGACAGGCTTCATTCCCCATTTCCCATCCATATATCCGCACACCCCGCAGGAGCTCCTTTCCTCCCTGTGGCCCCACTACACCAAGCCCCTTGCCAGGGACCCATCCCTGTCACCCGCACAGCTGTGGCAGCTGGTGTCATCCGAGTTCAAGGGGGTGATTGAGAAGTGGGGGGCGGGGCTGGGCTACCCCGTGCAAGGGGGCGGGCGCAGCAGGTGGGCAAACCTTAATTCCTGGAGGGAAACCCTGAGGGGCTTCAAAAGGGCGAAATGCAAGCAGGGGCCTGGGATTTGGCACCTGGCACCAAGGTTGGGATGAAATTGCACTGAATGTAACTTTGGCACATTTATAATCTTTTGTATCTTTACCACATTACTAGTTTCGGGTACATTTCTGAAAGGGCTATACCAAGTTTAGGCTGGTCCCTGCCTGAGGGTCGCTGTTACAAGCCCTGGGCTCTGGGCTCTGCCTTCTGATCACTCTCTGCCTCACCTTGCCAGCTACCGGCCGCTGCCGCCTTCCTGTCTCGTGGAACAACGCTTGCTTCAACCTTAAACCCTAAAGCCCTACCCCGTTTCCCCTTACAGGCCCAGCCCGCCTCTGTGCCAGCTGTTCGCCACATGAAGAAGTGCCTATTCCAACCCTAAAACCTATTATTTTACCCTCGCAGGCCCCAGGTACCCCTCTCCGAGCACTCCCTGCCCCACCTTGCCGGCTACCTGCTGCTGGCTGCATTTCTTGCCTCGTGGAACAAGCCAGGGTTGGACAAGGCGCTGTTTGAGGAGGGGAGGGGGGGCGGGCGCAAGCGCAGGAGGGGGGCGCTGGCGCATGACAAGCAGGTGGGGTGGGCGTAAGGAGGAGGTGGAAACGAGTGAAACAAAGGAGGAGGAAGGAGAGGAAGCTGCAAATGCGGAGGTTGAGTGTGGGCAACATGTGGCAGCCAAAAGGCAGTGCTTGCATCCTTGTGCACCTCTAGGGTTTAGAGGTTAGAACTGGACAAGGCGCTGTTTGAAGAAGGGAGGGGGCCGCCGGCGCATGAAATGCAGGTGGGGGAGCTTGGGGTCCGCAGTGCAGCTTATTGCTCACGGATCTTCTGCTACTATCAGATGAGCAGATGTCCTTGCATAAGCGGCAACAGTCAGCCCTATCCTGACAGGTGTATCCCTGTCTGCATTTGCAATGGCACACAAGCACTGTCCAATTTGAGCGGCGCAGGCACTGGTGTGGTACCACCGCCATGAGGAGAATGGGGAGGGGTGCAGGAGGGGAGGAGATGGTAAAATGTGCACGCACCTTCCTGTGAAGGAATCTAATTAGTGTTAACCCTCGTCCCCCCTTGTGTGCCAGGTGGAGGCTGCTCGTGAGACGCAGCTTAAGGGGCCGCAGAGCTTCCCATTTGAGCGGCTCATGGCGCTGTTCTGGTACCTGGTGCGGGCAGGGGGCCAAGGGGGTGTGGGGGATGCAGCGGCAGGAGGGGAGGACAGCCAGCAAGGGGGCCAGCATGGCACGGTGGGAGCTGACCTGGCGGTCAGGGCGGAGGCAGGAGGTGGGTGGTGGGGCGGATGGTCAGGGGGGTATCGCATGGTTCCCTGCGGTAATTGAAAATCGCATGGAATGTGAGCGGGAGCCCGTTGCTTGCACTCTGGTCCAAAAGAAATCTCCGACGTGTGTTGCTGGTTGGTTGGGTTGTTGGAATGCGCATGGCAGGGTGGGAGCCGTTCTGGCGATCAGGCATTGGTGGGAGTGGGTGACCACCCACCACCCTTGCTCCGGTCGCCACCCACCCACCCACCCCTTGCGTCGACTGCCTACTCATGGCGGTGACCACCTAGCCACACCCACCCACCCACCATGGCTGCTCCCCCCTCACAGGCAGGGCCATCGCCCATGTTGCTGAGCTGGCACCCGATGACACCATGGAGCTTGCGCAGCGCGCTGACGTGTACACCCTGGTGGCCACGCTGGTGGGGATGAGGCTCATGTCGGAGGTGGGTGCGGGGAGGGGGCTGGAAGCCTTTGCCTCCCTTGGTAGTGTGTCTGCTCAAAGGGGCGTTCACGGTAGTGCATGGCGGTGTTGCTTGTGCTGTCTTCTGTGGTAATGCTGATGTTGATCCCTGATGACACTGTGGATCTTGCCCTGCGCATGGGTGGGGATGAGTGCCAGATGGCCACTGCTAGAGTGTCGGGGGAAGTTCCAGATTAGTTGAAATTGTATTTCATTCCGAACTCCAAAGTGAATAGTAAGCCCACTTCCTCATGTGCGCCAGGTGTCCAATGACGACGCTGAGGTGGCGGTGTACCAGTGCCACGTCAGCGAGGACCACGCGCGCGCATTGGCGGCCACACTGGGCGTGCAGCTCAACGCCTACCTGCTGTACGTGTGAACCCTAGCAAAACCCTCCTGGAGGGTGTCAGGCTATTAGTGCAGCTCGGCGCCCACCTGCTGTATGGGTGGAGCCCATGCAGCAAAACCCTCCACGAGGGTTGCCCCCAGCAGAGCCTCTCAACTGCGCCCAACGCGACTGGGTAGCACTTGTTGTGACAGATGCTGTGGAGGATGCACTGTCTGCAAGGGATGGGGGGCGGGGTGGAAGGAGAGTTGGGGGGTGGGTTTAGGGGAGGCGCATGCTTTTGCTGGGTCTTGCTCGCAGTTGGAACATATATGCTGCGGTGTACTTTGGTGTATTTATTTGGGCACCCAGGGCTCCACTGGTTGTGGCCCTATGTGGCTGACTGCTGTTGGCTGGGAGGCACAATCCTGACAGGCCCCAGCTTCTAAAACCGTCAACACTGCAGCAGGACTGGCAAGTGACCAGCTATTCGTCTTACGGTACCAGGCCTGCCGGCAATCTTTAAAAAATGTTTCCAATTATTTAATTGGAGAAAGGAAATAATGGGAAGGCCAAGTGTGGGCCACAGTGTTTGCCAAGTGTGGGCCACAGGACTGGTGTGCGGGTGCCTGCAGTCATGCCATGATACACATGCGGCAGTGCATTTGTATCAAGCCTCAGGAATGAAGTGTGGCACTTTCATGGCGATGGAGGTAACGGTGCCGCGCAGTGCACATGCTGGTTTATGTGCAAGTGACTCAGAAATAACTCTTATTCCAGGTGTTATTTACAAACTGGGAGTCAAAGGCTTGAAGGCACACTGTGTCACGCTGTTGTTACAGTGACAATCTTGCTGCATTATCACGTTGGGGCACAACACTTGTTACCCTCAGACAGCTTGCTAAAAGTCTTTCAACAACCGCCATATATGCTGATCTATAATTGGCGGCAAGCCAACATATGTATTCAAAAGGACGCAGGATAATTGGGTTTTATCGTACAATATGGTTCATGTTCCTACCCACTTGTACTCGAGCCGAGCTCAACACTAGCAGCCTCCCAACGACATGTTGTGGAGCATCAAGCTGGCGGAAAAGGTGTTGCGGGTGCAGCCCAGGCAAACAAAAGGCAAACCCTTTGCAACATAAAATACACGCGCAGGTTGTAACTAGTAAGGAAAAGACCAAGCACTGCTGATGTATACGTTTGCTGGGACAAACTTAGTGTGAGCAAAAACAGAGCAATTTTTGGTGGGCAAAATTGAGCTGGCAGCCCACAAACGTGTGTTCAAGCGTCAGGGGTGCCTAGCATATGGTGCCTAGCAACCAAGTGCCACAATGACCTGGACTAGACAGTGCACAGCTGCACAAGTTCTACAGGGGACTAGCAACCAAAAAAGGGCGCAGCTAGTGTATGGTATGTAAAACAGCGCAAAAGTGCCCTTGTATGAAGGAGCACAGGTATTTATGCCAATTACCAACCTGCAACGGTGGTAAGCGGTGCCGGCGTGGTGGTACAAAAAGGGTTCACTATGACATACACTTGCAATGCGTCCACCATCGGTGATGGACAGACTTCAGCACAAAACCAGGCAAGTGGTTTGCAAGTAGACTCAAAACAGCACAGCACAGTTTCAATGTGCGTCGACACTAGACTAGGTGCTCCAGGTGACACAGCGGGCAAACGATGCTAGCCAATCCACAGCCCAAAAGCAGCAGGTGCACACTTGGAAGGAAAAACTGTCAACTGTCAACCAGCTCGTGCTTGCTCAGCTGGCTCACATGATGTAGTGCGGTTGCAAAAACACGCAGCAAGCAGCGAATCCAAAAGGATAACAGGAAAAAAGTCAGTATGGAAACGGCAATGTAGTACACAGTACACAGTTCACTGTTGTTGTTAGCGTGGCCGCACTCTTGCCTACCTACAGGGCGCACGCTTAAAAGCAAATATGAAAACACGATACCACCGCCAAAACAAGCAGCATCACATGATATGGCCCCTGCCGTGTCCTGCACCAAAGCTGTACAAGGGCCAGCAGGGGTAAACAGCTGCACGTGCCAACAACTGCCCGAGGCACGCCAGGTACAACTCCCGACTATTATCCTGCAGAAAGTCTTCTCCAAGTGCGCCTCTATGGGCACCAGTCAAGTTCAGCAACCTTATACCAACAGGCCAGTGCCACCTGCTACTGCCGCAAGGCTGCAGGTCCAACATGAGCGTGGTCTTGGAAGGCCGAGGAGCGCCCATTCGAGGAAGAACCCAGGTGAAGCCCTTTGCATCCAGGCTTGCCCACCTGGGGAGTGGCACACAAGCTCACAGGCTGCTGCTGCGGATCAGCTCACAGAACTCGTAGTAGTCCATGCCGTCGATCTTGCCAGCACGGTTCTTTCGCCTGCCTGAGGGTGAGATGGGCGCTGAGGGTGACACAGGCTCTGAGATGATCGGGAGCGAAGCCATGGGGCTCCTGTGGTTCGAGGGTTCCTTGATGGCCACAGGGGAAGACACAGTCTTCAACAGCAGGCGGCGGACACCTGCAGGGACAGGCAACTGACCGGTCAGGCAAGCATACGCAATGGGCGTTCCTTCAACTGTGTGCCATGCCATGCCACCTCGTTGCATGTAGCGGGCTGAGATCCACGCTGGTGCTGCAGCAATGGAGAAGGACAACCACAGGTGGTGAAGCGGGTGGACATGGCCGTGTGACCAAGACAGGGGCTCTGGAAAAGGTACTGGGTTCGCCGAAGCACCAACCAACCGCACGAGGAGCACAAGCTCGCAGGTCGCAGCTACCCATCGGAGCTATCGCTACTGTTAGAGCTATACAGCAGGCAATAAAAACAACGTGATTGGGGCTGTCACAGTGTATAAATAACAAACCCAAAGGTACGCTTGGAGCTGCCACAGCGTCCAACGCGAGGAGGCATGGTTTAGGCTAGTCTAGGAAGAGGATGAAGTCCCCACCAAAACCCACGCGTTTGCCATTCCTCGTCCCATTAACAGTGCAAGTCTTGGTATCAACAGCGTCGCTAAAACCAACGCCCTGCGTGCGACACTCACCTTCCGGAGTCCCAGCTGCGGTGGCAGGAGGATGGAAGGGCGAAGGTGGCGGTGCGAAGGGGCTCTTGCCTCCGTCGACACTGTGCCTCCTGGGCGTGCCTCCGTCGTCGTCCTTCCGCTGCAAAACTCCCAAGACACTGCTGTCCATGCTCTTGTTGCGGCGCTCGTCGTGTCCTCTGTCCACTTCGGTGTCAACTGCGGAAAGGCCGTGTGTACTCAGTACTTTTTCTGACACGTCAGATAATCTGCCAAGAACAGGGCTGATCACACCGCCAAACAGGTGGGCAGGCTTACCTTCTTGGCCAATGTGCATACTGAAGTCGTTGAACGAGGGCGATGAGGTCATCGACTCCTTGAAAGACCCAAAGGAGCCGCTGGTGTAGGGCGAGCTGGTCCTCGAGCTGGGCAGGCTCGAGCCCTTATCATCCACCGCAATCGAGCTGGTTCTGAACAGGGAGCGCACAAGCGAAGTCATCCTTCACAGTAAGCGTTTGCACCGAGGCGATGAAGAAGAGGCTCGGGACTAGACAGGTGCAGAGGTCGACAACAAGATGGGGAGCGTGCTTTATCCTCTTTCGATACACTTTGTCAAAGCTTCGCCCCACCTTTGCCTTCTCACCACTCCGGCACCCATAACTTTTGTAGGCGAGGGGGTTTTTTGGCTGACGAGGACTGCCACGCACGTGTTGACTTTGAGTATATCACAGCCCCCTTGAGTGACCTCCCCGCGCCCGTTAGGTGGATTCCCCCCTGGCACAGTGCTTTGGGAAGCGACTCTCGAAGGCAAACTGTTCTGCTGCGGTGCAGATATAGAGCAACACTTGCGCCCGGCTGGCAGTATTCCGACACTGACAGGTGAGACGAGTTGGGCACCGATCCATCCTGGTTTCCGTGCACAGTTCGGTTGCAAACGAGTGTTTCCCTCAGCAAAACCCATGTCTTGAGGACTGCATGTTCATTGAAACGTTTCGCGATGTGCAGGTGTTTCCCAGGCCTCGAATCCTTCCCAAGCAAGAACTAAACTTTTTCAGGTATGATCTACACCCAATAGAGCTTCCTTGAGCAACTTGAATGGCTGCACATCACGAGTTTTCAGGGTCTCTTGCTGAACGGCATGCCTCGAGGTGCACCTCCTAGGAAGCGCTACCAAGGGTCGATGCGTTAGGCCAAACACACGTCTACTTGGAGTCTTAATACAGTGAAAGGGTTCACTGATGTTCATACGATCTGGGTTTTATTGGTACCCGTTGCATCCTTCTCTATTGGGCAGCACCTGATCGTGGGCGATTGCTGGCTGTCGTTTTGCCACCACCGTTTGGCTGGCATGCCTGCGGGTTCGATATCGCTCTGCCAGATGGCTTTTTTTTTCTTTCTTACCATTCTTGCTACTGAACCAGACTTCCTGTGTGTCTTGCAAGCCTGTATAGTGTTGCATTTCTAGGTTTCATCGAGCACTGCCCTGGGCATTTTAGTCGGCATGCATGCATGCAGCCCACTGCCCAGCTCGAAGCACACTCACTCACCAGTGCACCCCGTTGTTCTCGCAACCCAGAAGGTTCGCATCACCGTGTAACCTACACATCGCACCACAACCCTCGGGAATCACGTCCCATCCCACCAGACTCACGCGCCACCTGGCATGCTGCTGCAGACCAGTCCCGCCCCCGCCTGCCCTCAACAGACGACACCATGAGGACCGCACACGTGCTCTCGGCCCTGGTGCTGGCCTTGAGCGTGAGCTCAGCCTTCGGCTCCTTCTTGCCCTTCGACTTCAGCTCCCTTTCCGGTGGTACGGTTTGCCACCTGCACCTCGCTGCTAACACAGTCACTGCAACACCATTCGCTGTCAACTCAAACCACTACAATACCATCTATTGTGCTTTCTAGCTTCCCGGGCCTTCGTGCACGTCATCACACAACCTTCGTACAAAGGATTCGTACTCATTTTCGCCCGTTTTCGCTCCCCCTGCAGGCCTGACCAACTGGATGGCCTCGCCCATCAACACCCCCGTGACCACCATGACCACCGCCCCCACCTACCAGAGCCTGGGCCAGGCCACGTCATCCATCCTGGGCGGCGGCCAGATCACCACCCTGCTGTCCAAGTGGGAGCAGGACTACTGCACCCCTGCCTCCTTCACCCCCAGCGAGGAGAAGCCAGCCACTTTCAGGGGTAGGTCATGGCTGGGAGTCACCTAGATGCAGTACTGATCAGACTGTCATGCCTCCCTGAATACACCGCTGGGTCTGAGCCTGTATGTATGTTGTCTGTTGCTGCCTTCTGTCAGTTTGTATCCACAGGTGTATTGCATGATCACCACTTGCATGCCCAACCTCCCCATACTTCTCTGTTCACCAACCCCTGCCATCCACCGCAAACTTCACCAACATCCACCAGCTGCACCCCACCAAACACGTCCCTTCTCTCATCCCCAGACTCCCTACCCCCAGCGCGCTCCAACCCACACAATTGTTTAGTAAATAACACCCCGCCTTTTCCCCCCTGCAGGCCCCGCCATGGTGATTGACTTCAAGACCGGCGGCTGCACCTTCAACGATAGCAACTACTTTGACGGCGGCAACAAGCAGCTGAACTGCACCAAGCCCTCCATCACGTACGTCAAGGCGCCAGCCAACTTCACCTGCAAGTACCACACGGCACCCTCCTTCTCAACCAAGGTGTGGCCAGGCGATGGGTTTTTCTGCCGGCGTAGGGTTTAGGGTTTAGGGCTGAGTGCCTTTCTTCTTTGCAAGGGTCCAGGACTCATTTTGCACAAATTTTCTGTTACAGGTTTCCTTGCCATAGACACCTGATTGGACCTTCACATTGTTGATACAGTTTGGCATCAGATATGTCTGTCTGTATGGCATAGCATTGCTTTGCCCACCCCTTGTCCCTGTCCAAAGCACCAGCAACCCCTCCTCTGACATATGTGCCCTTTGCCCCCTGCCCCCCTCCAGGAGTGCAAGATCCAGAAGAAGTTTGGCGAGCCCGAGGTGAAGGTCATCTACACATTCGAGGAGGGCAAGCCAGTGGACCTGCATGCCATAGCCCTGGCCCTCCAGCAAGAGATTGCAGGTGGGTGAGCTGGCGCCAAGCCGCGTGTTTCTGTGGGTAGCCAGGCATCAGGCTGCATGCGCCTGATACTTTGCTTTGCCATCGTGCGTGCTCCCACCGTCCCTAGTCCAGGTTGTGTCATGCTGCGCCGGTGCTGCATGGCAGAGTGTGTGCAGTTGCATATGTCAACAGGCTGGACTCATGAGTATCAGCACTAAGCCTTGTCTGCAAACTCACCTAATAAATTCCCTTGAGATACCCTTGCCTAGGGGTTCCAAGGATTCTACTCACCCTCCCTAACCAATTACCAACCCCACAGGCCTCATCTCCGAGACCGTGACCGGCCTTGGCTCCACCGTGAGCACCGTGGCTGGGGGCGTGAAGACCGGCGTGTCCGGCGCTGTGCAGGGTGTGGGTAGCCTGGTGGGATACAAGCTGGACTGGCTCAAGAACATGCACCCACAGAACTACTTTGGCGGCGGCTTTGGCCTCAGGATGGCCAACTCCAGTGCCGACGCCATGGCGGGCTGGCCGGTGGGCAACTACTAGGCGGAGACCCTGGTGGGAAACCCTTGGCGAGGGTTTGCGCTGCGCCTGGGAGGAAACCCTGGGAGTGGGGTTTTCGTTGCTGCAGGGGGTAGCTGCTGAGCGCTGCTGGGAGGAAACCCTTGGCGAGGGTTTTTCGGTGGAATCTGTGTTGACTGCGCCCTGTTGGTCCCCAACTGACCTGTGTTTGAACGCTTGGCCTAGTAGATATTTCAAGAACGTACCCAATTGATTGTATGTGTAGTGAGCCTTGCCGATTGGCAGTGAAGTGCAATCCCTGCTGTTTATGTGTACCGCAGAAGCATGTTTACATGATTTGATTAGTTTGGTTGCTAGCTGGTTGCCTGGTGTACGCTATTATATACGGCATTGCAGATCCATCCAAAGAGATATTTTTATTTCTAAATTCATGGACTTTGCTTTATTGGTGATAAATACTAGGTTTTCACTAGCCAATGGCCACTTGTGCTTTGCTGGATATTTGTCACAGACATGGATGATCATTATGGATGGTGCATGTGATTGGCAGCCCACCAGTCGGCTGGCTTTATTGGCTAGCTAGCGCCTGTTTGAACTCTTATGTTGTGCCCTTTGCCTGACCAAGAGTAACTCCCAGTTTGCAAGCCATGCCATGTGCATGCCATGTGCGCATTCCAGCTACCTCTGCCACAACTTAAATTGCCATTTTTGCCAAGTTGCCTCGCAGCGCGTTGCTCAGTGACTGCAACTGGTACAGACCACTGAGGGCGTGTTGCATGCACCCGATCTGGAACTTGAAGTTGTTTGTAGGTGACACGCAGTATGGTGCTTTAGTGTTCAGCTTGGCAGTGTGTGGATTCCAATCTCTGTAACAGTTGCAACATATTGGCAACTCAATTGCCAGAAGAAGTGGTATACTGTATATAGTATATGATAATTTGCCATGAGTTGCAATTGGGCAGATGGCATTGTTCCAAATGGAGTTGACATTGTTCCAAATGGCATTCCATGGTATTACACATCACATGTCAGACACCAGGCCGCCTCAAGGAGCTTTAACGCCAAATCATTGAATGCCACTGCTGCATTGGAAATGTTTCACATGCAAAGAAGCATATATACCCATATACCATATCTGTATGCAGCTAAATGCCTTGGAATTCAAGACGGCATCAAATTTGAAGATGTCAGAACCTATTCAGGTGTATTTCACTTAAGGATGTAAATCCCAAATTATCGCAAACATCTCAGCATGCCATTCACTCAACTGCACCTATGCGCAGTGGTCTTCCCTGCGACATTCAGATGCAAACCCTATGTGATAGGCTGCCAGATGGAACATGGTTCAAGTCGAACCCCAAGCGGCTTATTGCAGCTTATTGCCCTGCAACCCCTGCACTGGCATCTGCTACGGTCACCCGCTTCAGCCGCCCAATGAAATCTTGCCACATGTCGCCCACAATACCCACCGGCACCCCCCCAGCACCCTCCCCACCCCCCGCCTGTGGCTGTGTGAGGAGCCCCAGGCGCGGGCGCACAGCAAACACAATGCGGTTGACATCACCGTCCACTTCGCTCTGGTATATCTCCCGGGAGAAATGCTCCTGCATGGTGGGATCACTTGTTTGCTATGCGTTCATCTTTTTTTGGAGTGCGTGTTTTTACTGTGGGGAAACGGGGGGTTCATTTGTTGTTTGGTATTTGGTGGGATGCATGGGTGGCACTAGGGTTTCTCAAACCCACACTAACGTTCCACATGCCCTGCCTCACCCACCTGCACATGCCTCAGCGCCTCCGACCTACTCACACAGTTGATCGCCCGCACCCCTTCTGACCTCATCGCAGCAGGCGCATGCGCCACACCCTCCCAAAGCTCCACGCACCCTACTAGGGTTTCACTAACCAACCTAGGGTTCACACCACTCCACCCCTCAAGTTTCCCACACCCTTTCTGCCCCTTGACCCACCTGCACATGCCTCAGTGCTTCCTGGTACACCGCCTCCGACCTACTCACGCAATTGATCGCGAGCACCCCCCCTGGCCTCAGCGCAGCGGCCGCATGCCCTAGGAAGGGTTGGCGCACAAATGGCTCCGGGGGGCATGACATGGGCTGGCTGGGATCACTGGAGCCAGCATCTAGCAGGATAGCATCTAGCAATGTGGCTGTGGCTGTGGCTGTGGCTGTGGCTGTGGATGTGGATGTGGATGTGGATGCAACTGTGTCTGTGGGTGTGGTTGTGGCTGTGGTTGTGGCTGTGGCTGTGATTGCAGCGGCGGCTAGGGATGCCACTGCCTCCAAGCCATCCCCGACACGCACCTGCACAAAGGGGAGACACGGAGCATGGGATCCCTATGAACCTTACGCTAATGCGCTTCAGAGGATGGAAGCGCAGTTTGCAGTGACATGCATTCTACACCATCACGGACGTATCGCCCTCATGCCTCAGGTCCTAACCGCCAGCCATGCATGTCTGAAGTCCGGAACCCTAGCCATGCAATGACCCCGGGTCATTCATCACTGACAATTTTCTTCCAACTGTTCACCGGACTCTTCCCTCACCTTCAGGTGTCTAGGGTCCCGGGTTTAGGGTTTCCACCAAGGACGCTTCCCTCACCTCGAGGTGTCTAGGGTTTAGGACATAGGGTCAAGGGTTTCATCATAAATCCCTCACCTTGAGCGTGTCTGACTGCTTGAACCCGAACCACTTCACCGCCAGGTCAGCCACCACTGCGTCTAGCTCCACCACATCCACACCCATGCCCATCTGCTCGGACATGAACTGGGGCAGGCCACCGCCACCCAGGCCAACCACCAGGCAGCGCTGCGGGGGCCCCTGCGAGGAAGAGGAGGGTGGGTGGGGGGGCTGCTGGTGTGATGTACGAGTGGGGGTATGCTTGTGGTGTGCAAGCAGGCGTCTGCAGGCCATGTGCCAAGGGCAGGCACATGGATCACCTGGATGTGTAAGGGGAGACATGCCCTGTGGGTCTTCACGGGGGTTTTGGCACATGGATATGGATGTAGAGATATGCAAGGGGCATATGGGTGCATGCATATGCCAGGGCTGTGCAAGGGAACGTGTGGTGGGAAGTGCGCACATGTGCGTAGCTTGCCTGCGTGTGCCTCAAGTGCCTACAGCGTCTCTGCATGCAGTGATGACCAGCGTCGACAGGAAAACAAGACAAACCAGAAAAGTACTTTTGGGACTGTTAGCATACCCCTTAGGCGACTGCGATGTGGTTCCACAACAATAATGTCACATGGGTTGGGTGATGCTCACATGCTGGGCTGGGGTCCTGTAGTCACATGGGCGGTTGCGTTTGTGAGCGTGATTGCAACTGCATATGTAATTCCAATTGTGGGCGTGAATGTTACCTGCTGCGATTGGCCCATCAGCTCCAGGAGGCCCGCCAGCATTGCCCTGTGGTAGTCATTGGCCAGGTAGGAGTGGTCTACCGCCATGGGTCCTGTCAAGGGTTTAGTCGAGGGCTTTTTAGAGGGCTTGGAGGGTTTTTTGGCGCCCTTCTTTTTATGGCTGGCGGTGGACGGCTGCTTGCCAGGGGTGGCAGTGGTGGCGGCGGGGAGTAATCGCGCCTCGGATTGTGTGAGGGCACGATTGGATAGGAATACCAGTCGGCGCACCACCTGCAGGGGGGTTTGTGTCAGGGTGGGCAACAGAGGGAAACGCTAGGGTTAGGGTCATCACGTTGGGAGCGGCATCAGGTGGCGGCGTACAAAGGGATGAAATTAGCAAGGGCGGATAAGGAATGGGAGCATTCAAGGGGAATAATAAGGGCGGTATAAGTAACATCCCTTCATGCACTTCTCTGTTCCCTTGCCTTCACCAGTATGCACATTCCCCCAACCTAGCCACCACATGCACCACCCTTTTTGCTCCCACATCCCACCATTACGGCACTCACCTCTTTCCCCTCATCCCCAAAAACCTCCACATCTTCCACCACCACCCTCCCGTTAATCTCCGACACACCCTCCCCCCGCACCTCCCGCCACCCGACACCCTCCCCGGTGGTCAGGAAGGGGATGGATTGGGGGGTGGGGCGCACCGCGGCGGGGGCCAAGCGCAGGGCAAGGGGGGATAACTCAGCCTGATTGCAAGGGATGGGGAATAAGTCCAGAAAGTATTTAAAAAATACTACAATCACATTTTGTTGCAAAACAATCACAAGCATAATCACAATGACAATGACAATGACAATTGCAACCACGGTTGCAATCTAAATCGCAATCACAATTGCAAATCACAATCACAATCACACAGATTTGATGATAAGTAAATACAGAAAGGCTCCCCGCCAAGCACCGGCTTATGCCATGACAAAACAAAAACAGAATAATGGTGAAAAGCCCGCCTCAGCCATAAACCTCTTGTGCCACAGAATAGCGATCCATAATGTAAACATTTTGTCTGTGCTGTGATATGTAATTGTGCCCTTCCCTCCTCTTTACCTTGACCGCCTCCATGCTCCCAAAGCTTGCCCCCCTGTTCAATGCAACCAGGATGACCCGCCTTGCCCCGCAGTCCCCCGCCACCATGGCCTGGCCCTCAGGGGAGGAAAACAGCCACTCGCTCTCACGTCCCTGGAGGAGTGGGGAATTGAAAATAAAATGAGAAGGATCACAACTACTCTCAGCGGGATCAAACACGGGGCTGTTTCAACTCCCCCGTATACTCACTCAAGAGCCCTTTGCCATGGGAAGCAGGCATCAAACATGGTGCATGGGATCCCATAGAACATGAGCCCCCAGCGGTCAAATGCGTCCAGACATTTCTGGGGCAGACACTACAAATTAATTGGTCTTCTGGCAACTCATCGACGAGCATGCTGATGCACGCCCTGGATTGTGCGTAACATGTACATCCCATTGCGGCACAATGAAGACTGCGCACTCCCTGGAAGCATCCTCGCCTGTACCCTAAACAGAAAACCCCAAAACCGTAACTCCCTAAAACCCTAAACCCACCTGCGGCACGATGAATACTGCGCACTCCATGGCAGCGGCAGCACCCTCGCCCTCCCCTACATCCAGCACAGTAACCGTAAACCTCCCCCCTTGAGCGCCACTGTCCCCACCACCGCCCCCCGCCCCTTGACCACTCTGCCTGCCACCGCCTGAAGATGTTGACCCTGAGGATTTGGACCCTGAGGGTTGGGAGTCCGATGCAAACTGGAATGTGGTGCATCTGCCGGGGTGCAGGGTGCCGTAATCCTCCTGTGCTGCGCCCTCATTGGCTGCCGATGCTGGTGCTGTGCTCCCATTGGCTCCCGATGCTGGTGCTGCTCGGCTGTCGTTCTCTGATTGGACCAGGGCGATGATGTCCCTCACCTGATCGGCATTGCACACTGCGAGAGGGGGTCAACCTCTGCTTAGCTTCAGTCACAACCTCATTTTTAACACTCTGGTAAGAATTAAACCCATGGGAGGCGGGAGGCAGCGCTAATGCAGCGCACATCAGACTTGGAGACCAGCAACCCCCTCACCTTTGCCACTTGTGCTACAGCTCAGCTCCACAGGTGGCAGCTGCATCTCCCCAGCAACCGCCACCTGGCGCTGCGCTGTCAGCAGGAACGGTTGCAGGGGGGAGCCCGCCATATCAGGAGAGGGGGGAACCTGGGACAACAGAGGAGGGGAATGGGGTACAATTTCCATGTGCACGATAATGACATCACATTTATTGAACGGGGAGCATCAGGGTACCCCGTATGGATAGTTACAGTCGCATGCAGCCACAGACAGCCCTGTCCTGGCAAAGCTGCATCTCCTCTGCACCAGCTGTACCGACGCAGCCACGCCGGGATAACATGGGCGAGGGTTTGCACTAGGGTGCTGCAATGCGGTACCCCATTAGGGTATGCAGTAGGGTATTTGCCCCACCTGTCTCAAGGTGAGTCGCCAGCCCTGCCTGAACGCTCCCAGCACCTGCCTCAGCACCTGGGCCTGAGCCAGGGTGATGCAATAGTAGGTTCCCTCCCCTGACAGCACCCGTTGCACCTCGCGTAGGAATGCCCCCCCTGCATCCGCAGAGCCAGGCGTATCCTCCCCCATCAGCGCATCCAAGCCTCCCTTGTCCACCACCACCTCGAAGCTGCCATCCTTGAACTGCAAAGCACATGAATATCTGGGTATATACGTGCACAGAAAGCAAGAAGCCGACGACGGCTGGGAATGCCTTTCTATTTGTTTGCTTGTTTGTACATTTTCACTGCATCAACAAGTGGATGATGGGTTGATTCTGCCAATGTTAAAGTAACTTGAAAATGCCTACGCCAACTTAATAACCCTAAACCCTATACCCTAACCCTCTTTAATCCCCTGGGTCCACCAGGACTGCATGCGCTTGGTCCCCCAGCTCCGTTGTGGCAGGTAGTATGAGCGGGCAGTGCCAGGCAAGCCTTCCCCCCACCTTCATGTTTGTCATGTCCATGAGCAGCCAGCGCATGTGTGGCCTGGCCTGCACGTGCTTGCGCAGCATGTCGCGGATGCACACCGGGGAGAAGTCGATGTTGGTCAGGTTGGTCACGCCACCGTCGTACCTGCGCAAGCATCGCAAGGAAGTCCTTTATGCGCACCAAACTCAATTGGTAGTGGGTAATAAGGGAGGGTGGTGGGTGGCTAGCTGCTGACGAGAGCGGCGCTGGCGGCTGATGTTGGTAGTGGAGCATGGGACAGGGTTAGTGGTCGTGGTGGTGGTGATGGGAAGTGCGGAAGGTGCGGGTGGTGTGCGCGCCACACATGGCGTGGCATGGCGTATGCTGCAGGGGCCGGTCACCCACTGACCCATTCGTGCCACCGTCTGTGTGCAAACAGATACCCAGTGATGTGTGTGCACAGAAAACACACCCCACATGACCACGCCAGAGCCCTGTGGGGTGGGTGTATCATGCTTCCCTGGGAGTTCCATGTGTTAGTGAAGAGCTTGTACCACGCTCTTGAACACGCAATCTACGGCAGGTCACTCCTACTTCCCTTGATAGTACAGTTTAAGAGCCTGGTACCAGCTGCACGCACAAAACCCCCCACTGTTCACATGCATGCATGCATATACACATGCATGCATGCGAGCCACCAGGTACCACCCCACCACCCCACGAGCCTTGCACGCACTCACATATCGGCGGAAAGCTCCGAGTTGCCGCACCCTGCCATCAGCACGGCTTTGCCCTTACACCCCGCCTCCAGCAGGGGCCGCAGCTGCCGCCAGTCGCCATACCACTCGAACGCAGACTGGCCTCGAGCGTTGAAGAAGCCGTCCCAAAACTGAGCGGACCGGAACTCCTCCAGGTCCTGTGGCAGCAGGTCTGCAAACTCTGCCATGGTGTGGTGCTGTGATCCCTCCTCCCTCCCACTGGTCAGCGGTGGCGGTGGTGGGCGGTGGTGGGTATTCCCAGGTGCCGGTGGGATACGAGCGGTTAGCAGCTGTCAGCAATGGTTTGAAGGGTGGGGTGAGAGGCAAGAGGACCTGGGTTATGTGCAGGGGCTTGGAGACAAGTGCAGCAGTGCTATTTGCTTTGGCCACTAGGGTTTAGGCTAAAAGCCATTATCGACAAGGTGACAAACCCTGCAGCCAGGCATCATGCATGATGTCACATGGGCGGTTGCAGCTCAGAGATTCCCTCAAGAGGCTCAGGAACTTAGCGATAGAACACAGAAGCACACTTTGAAATTGGACCATCTTGATGGTCCACGCCCTGTCAATTGGAAATCGCCAGGGGACTTTCATCAGCCTATCAGTGACACGCAAATGTGAGATGGTATATATGGCATGACAATGGTACTCGATGGTTCAGCTGGTATTTTCTGTTACAATGTTACTGGCTTGGCCAAAACATAGGCCCCGGAATACGTGCAACAACAGTCCCCATGCGACAACAGGGGAAGGCTGTGCGTGAACAAAGTTGTCAAACCACCTAGTCGGATGTTCTGGCAGGCCAATCATGCCGGTAGCCTGTACAGATACGCCACCATAGGGTTCCAAAATGACACTGTCTGTAATATACAAGTGCGCTGTTATTCCCCAGGGCCTAAGCTCACGCCCACTAAGCACCCCTCCAGGCAGCGACTGACACCTAGGATATCGCTGAACCTAGACTAGGTGTAAAAACGTATTATCTTACTAAGGAGGAGACGGACAGGACCATACCCTTCGTCATAGGTGTCCTACCCAGCTCAAATCCGGGGTGCCAAAGTGTAACCCTCCTGGGAAAAGAGGCACATTAGCCTGTAAAAAGCTCGTGTACAGGTGCACATAACGAGTGCAATCCTACTCATAGACTACTATCCCACCCAGGAGTTGTCCTAAATCGGTTGTTGGCACCTCTCTACTACAAACTAGAGGTCAACGTGGCCTGAAAGGCAGGCTGAAGGGTTCACAGGCAAAGGGAAAACTGTAGTGTACAATGCAAGCGGAGCGCACAAGCGCACGCACAAGCTTCAGGCTAATCAGTCCTACAGTGAGAACAATTCGCTGCAGGGCCGCAGCACAGAGGGTGAACCTTCAACTAACTAGACGTGGCACTGCCCAGACGCAAGTGCGCACTTTCCCCAAAAGGCTTGTTCAAAAGCTACAACTCAGACGCCAAAATTGCGTGTGGCTGCTGCCGCTTGCAGGCATAAATGAAGCCCGGAAAAGGCAAAAGTTCAAATCCCGGTGGGATGGCCATGGGCGGACAGGAACGTTGCTGCTGCACACCCCACCAGGCACAGGCCAAACCCCTTGGCTGCCTCCCACAATCCCAAAAAAACCGTGGCATTCCTCCCCTAACGCTCCTCCGCTAACACAGTGCCTTCAATGCTTACTCCTGATTGCAGTCTCAATTCCCCGGCCCCCTGGAAAAGCGGGCCACCCATCCTTAACAATACATAATTCCTCTCCCCAGCTTGGTACAAAGCCCTGTGCTGCCAGCCCTGCCCGCTCATCCAAACCACTCCCACACCTCCAGGTCCCCCAACAAATCCCACAGCCCCAGGATCCCCCCGCCTGCCGCAATCACCCACCCCGGCAGCAGCAGCGCCCTGTTCCCCCCCGTCTCCTCCTTCCCCCCCTCAGCCAGCGCCTCCTCCATGGTGCCCTCCAGCTCCAGCCGTACCTCCAGCTGGCGCAGGGTGTAGCCCACGATGAGCAGCCAGTACAGCAGCCGCGCAAGCTCGGAGGCGCTGCTCTCGCTGGAGGCCACGCGCAGCTGCTCCTCGTCGGAGGTGCCTGCGGGAAGGGGGAAACGCGTGGATGGAAAGGTGGTAATGGTGAAGAGTAGGTGGGTGCGCGGGTGTATGCGGCCACCAACAACCACCACCAACCCAGCCGGCACTGCACACAGGCGATGAAACCCCCAACCAGCCCCCACACCGCCACCCACTCGCTCAGCAGGCTCAGATCATGCTCGAGCCACCCCCCATCCCTCACCCACCCAGCAGCAGCTTGCATGCTTGTATTCATGCGACCCCACACCCCCATCCACTCACACCGCCCAGCAGCAACAGCATGCAAGTATTTATCCATGCGACCCCCCCACACCCCACACCCACCCAGCAGCCGCTGCACGAATGTGTTCATTGCCTCCAGCACCTCCTCCCCCGCGCATGCAGTCAGCTCCCCTAGGCCCTCAGGGTCCATCAGGCGCAGGTAGCCGAGCAGCTCGTTAGCGTCGCTGGACAGGCGCTCAGCATACTGCGCAACCTGCAAAGGGAGGTCAGGGTTGAGACTTTAGGGTTAGCCAAGCAGCCCCATATAGGCGCAACCTGCAGGGGTGGTGGGAGATGTCCAGTTGCCAATACAACTAAATGCATCAGCAATATCTACTTTCTGCCACCAGCATAATTCCAGAAAATTCCCCATAAGTGTACGATGTCAATAATGTAGCCAGGCATGATCTTGGCAATTCCAGCAAATCACCACACGAGACTCAATTTCTTAAAGACGCCTTTCCCCTTCAATAGCACCATCACTCCCCGCCTCCCCACCTGCACCCTCAAATGGGTGACTTCCGCCTCCAGCGTCTGGATGTACTCTGCTGCGGGGACTGTCTCTGTCCCCACGTCATTGTGCCACCGCACCACATCGCCAGACACGCGCGTGGTCTGCGACAGCGGCGCGTAGTTGGTGGAGTGGCCGCCTGCACACAGGGGCAGGCTGGGTTTAGAGTGAATGTTTAGGGTTCAGACTCAGGGTTGTGGCACACCGCTGGACCCCAGTCTGTTGGTGGCAGGCGCCGCCTGAGGTGGAACTTCAAACCCTTCCTTGGCAGACCTTCAACCTCTTCCTTGACTGTCTCGCCACACATGGTGCGCAAGCAATGCCACATAATAGCATGCGTAGTCCCAAGGTAACATGACATGCCACACGCCGATCACCACAACCGCCCCACCACACAGTCGCAACGCCCTAACAGTCCCACCACGCAATTCCCAAATTCACTCGTTCCACATCAGTCCACCATCACCACCACCCATTTCTCATTACACCGCATTGCTCCACCACCTCCACACCCACCCACCACCCACCACAGTCACCCGCACCTGCCGGCAGCGCCCCCATGCTCTGGCGCAGCTCCATACGGTAGTATGCATTCCTGAACAAGTAGCCCGTCATGAGCACGCTGTACATCAGCTGCGCCATGTTCTCACCCTCTGCGCACACGGGGGGTTAGGATTTTTCCGGTATTTAGGGTCCATGGTTTAGGGATCAGAGGGTTTTAGGGTCCATGATTTAGGGTTCAGGGTTTGTAGTGAGTTTAAGCACCCAGCTGTGTCCTTAGTGGCATATGGCAGTTTCAACTGCACAAAGCGTCAACCTTGATTCTGTTCTGTTCTGTAAGTGGCTTCTCTGCCACACAGCAGGGTATCAGTCAGCTGTACACACAAGGCGCGAGGCAGGCCTGTCCTGACACTTAAACTGCCTGTACCTGCGCTTACTGCCAACCCTACACCCTACTCAATACTGGTTCAGGCCTGTACCTGCAGCCACTGTCACTCGGAAGAACTGCGGGGGCAGGCTGCCGATCATGTTGGTCACGGTCTGCTTCATGGCTTCAGTGACAGAGGGGGGGGCGCCCTCGGCAAACTTCTCCATGACCTGGGGGGGTAGGGAGGGGGTGAGCGGAGATTGCTGTACCAGCAGCACAAAAACATGTCGGAGGGGGAATCCTCGTAACACTGATGCAAAGTGAGTGGGAGTGCAGTGTGCATTTCATGCCTGGTTTGCTCGGCCACAACAATACGGCATACCCGGCTGGGGCGTCACACGCGATGCGTGCTCTGCTTGCAGGCTGTTGGTGTGGTTATGTGCACACCCGGCGTGCACGCTCAGTGGTCCGGTACATGACTTTCTGCGGTCCATTAAGTGTCTGCTGGGCGTATGGTTGTGGTGTATGCAAACCTAGATAAGCCCTTCCTTGTGTGCCTGAGCCCCACATTGTGATTTGCATCGTGAAGTTCTGGTGCTTCATGGCCTTCATGTTTCAAACGTTTCCATGAACCCGTCGCTAAACCCTGCCATTAAAAACCCTAGCGTGAGACCCTAGGTGTACTCACGTGTGGCTGGACCTCCTGCACGTACTGGAGGAGCACCTTGCGCTTCCGGTCAACCAACTGCAGGTGGGGAGGAGGGAGAGGGGTGAGAGAGGGGAGGGTGGGGCGAGCGGTGAGAGAGGGAGGGTGGGGCGAGCGTGGGTGGCAGCAATACTGGCAAAGGGCGGTATGCTTTTATGTATGCAAGCATGTGTGTGCCCCAACACTGCCCAGATTATGCGTGCAAGCATTTTGGCTGAACACCCTGCACATGGCTTGCCGGTGGAGCGAGTGTGAAAATACAAGCCGATGTTGTAATAAAGGCTGGTGGTTGTGGCGTGTGGGTGCACCTGCCAGTGTTGCCAGCAGAGCTGAGCGGAGCACCAGCCAGCAACTGCTGACAACAAGCAACTACGTCTTGCACATAGGACACAATCACCAACGGATCGTTTGCCAGTATCAGGTATGTATGGATTGTGTCCATAGAGCAGTATAGGAGATGCGGAATCACTGTACCCCACCCATGGCATCCGTTGCCCATGCTACCCTAACCACTAACTAACCACAGTGCCATCCCCACGATACCGTTTACCCACGTGCAGGTGCAGCTGAGAAAGTGCAGTTCTATTGGTGAGAACAGTTATATTGATGAGATGCAAGGTGCCATAAGTTTCCCATAGCACGATGGGTGCCGCAATGATTAAAGTGCCATGCTGGGGCCACCAAGCACCTTCGCACTGTCCCACATACAAGGTGCAGCTCAGTGCCTAACAATAGCAACGTTGCACTGCACTGCCCACTAGTACCAAAGCTTTGCCAATGCCGGCCTGCACACAGCTTGGACTGGGTCCAGTATAGCGTGCGCCAAACTTGCCTGGAGTGCCTCGGGTCCGCTGGTGGCCTTTGCCATGACGGTCCCTCGTCGGGCCCCTCCGGACCACACGCCTGGCGCCGCTCCCTCGCACACACGCCTGTGCTTGTAACGCCGCTTCTTGCGAAGGCCGCCGCTGGTGCAGGGCCGCGAAGGCGCGTGCCAGCCGTGGGGTGCGCTCACCCCTGCCTCTACCGTTTGGAAGGAGGTTGAAGCCATCTAGGTGTTGGGTTCAGACTTGGTCAGAAGTTGGAACGCGGAATCAGCCGGCAGCCCCACCCAGGTATGAATGAGGGACGAGGGAACGTGTTGAGGGGAGCAACGAAACCACCTGGTGTTGGAAATTGGACTGATACCGAGACAGGCTGATATGAGTAGGCGAGGGATATGACGCGACACGGGGTGTGCCAAGGCAGGGCTGGATGGGTTACGACCCCCGTACCGATATGTAAAAGGAGGGAACAACACTCGTCACCAAAAAGGGACGTGGGCGGGAAGTAAAGCAGCGCTTCAAATCGAGTTACAGTTTTTGCATGTTCTGAGCGCCCTTGGACATCACCATGCCCAGAGCACACCTAGACGTGCGTTGGCAACACAACTAAGGCAGCAGCAAGCCACGCTGAGGTATGCAAAGAGACAGGATAGAAGCGCGTATCTAACGCTGCCTGGAGTGAAACAAGCTTGGTGTCGAGGTTAAAAACGCACTTCCTCCCACCATGCCCCAGGAGGTCAACGGTGAAACGTAACGGGGACGATTGAAGCACAAATGCATGCATGCGTCAGGTTTGTGCGCTTTCTAGTAGTTGAGCAGGCGACATAACGGTGTGACTGACTCTACACGAACCCAAAACTTCCTTGTTTCTACTGCATAGCTGCTAGCTGCCGAAATCGCACCATCGCTACCCCGTTGGCAGTCATTACCTAGGGCCTCACTCTAAGCAGCTAAAAACCCTAACCTAGTAGCTGGCACTGCCATGCCGGTACCAGCCTTTGGCTCCAGGCCGGGCTCACGCGTGTGTGCGGCCTGGTATCAAAAGGTGGCCGTCACAGTCACTGTGGCAGCCTACTAAAAGTACAGACATGGCACTGGGTGAGCTGAAAGGGTGACTCTGGGTCTGGCAGACTGCCAAGGAGGCTCAGCCCTCCAAAACTATTGCTGCAAACCACTGACGCCAACAGTTGGCAGCAGTGACGGAAGGCACAGAGAATTGGAAGCTCAACCAGTGGAAATGGGCATCCACACCGGGATGGCTGCAGCAAGTTTGGCGTACATCTTGTTAGTCTCCATGATGGAGACTAACTGTTACACATGCATGTTCAAAAGCTAGCTTCACGTACCGTGAACACTGTCATTTGCAATCCAAATCGTACAAGGAAAAAACCCTCCACACAAAACGAGGGAAGAGCAAGCCTGCTGCTGGCAGGGATGGGATATAAATTAGAAATAAAGCTACCAGTTAAACTTGCCTAAACCCAGCACACAATACCAGTGCAGGCAGGATAATGAACTTCAAGATGTAAATGCCTGGCCTGGCATAGACTCCGGAATGGCAACTGGGTAGGGCACCACTGGTGCAGGGCACCTGAGCATCGAAACGTGGCAGGGCTCAACCTGCGCCGACAGTCCACACAGTGCTTTCCAGGCACACTAGCACTGCAGCTGCACGCCACACCACCCACATCATGATCCACATGCTCAGCACAGCCCCGGTGTGTGACACCCCCTGGCTAGGCCCCACAGGGCTGCTCAATAGTCACCCTCCACATAACTTAATCCTCCTCCCATTGCACGCAACCAATAGGACGGCAGCCCACACCCACTCCCAGTCATCAAAATGGCACTCAGGTGCTCCCTCCCCACTTATTCAGCCGTAGGTGCCTCCACACAACCTACGCAACCCCTCCCCTCCATATCCCCATCCCAACCCCATGCCGATTAAAAGTCTCAACCAACCCAAGACCAACTAGTCCAGACCGGCTAGAAAAGGGTATCCCCAAGCAAATCTATATCCTCCCTTCCCTCACCCTCACTGGCTTTGAGTTCCGCTGGAGGAGGTAAACCCCCCCTTTCATTGTTGAAACTTCAACCACCCACATAACTTACTCCCCCCTCCCCTCCCCTTCGCCCACACCCAACGCGGTGGCCCCGCTCACTTAGCCCCGGGTATCTCCCCAGCAAGGGGGGCGGGCGCCGCCGCCTCTCCAGGTGCCACCTCAGCAGGAGCAGGCTTCTCCCCCTCAGTGGCTGTGGGTGTGAGCTCCGCCTCCTCTTTAGGCAGGGGCTTAGAGGGCGAGGAGTCCCCCGATGAGGAGGAGCCCTTGCCCTTGTTGATGTCCTCCGCCCGCTGCATGATGGAGGTGAATGCCTCCTCGTCCAGCTTGAACACCGGGGACTTGTACATGTCCAGGGTGCTCTCGTCGTTCACGTGGCCCGCCTGGGGGAAGGGGGTGAGTGGGAGGGATTCATACAATTTTAAGAAATAAATAAATAAATCAAGGGTGCTTTGCTCATATCACGGGGACCCATGTTCAAAAGGCACAGGGTTGGGGAGGGGTCTGGTACATGGGAGGGGGGACCAGACCTGCAGGAGACACCATATAGCCAGACATGCCAACCATCCAGCGCTTGTACGCACCCTAAGTGTCCCAAACTCCATCGCTAGGAGAGCTTAGCACCACCACTGCCACCACCACTGCCACCACCACCCACCACCACCATCACCACCGCCGCCACCACCACCCAGCTTATCCTGCTCGTCCAGGCAGGAGGCGTCGTGCAGCGAGATGATGGTCTGGGGGTTTTTGAATACCCTAAGATCCTCAAAACACCGCGACATTGGCAATTTCAACACCACCACCAACGCTACTCACCAGCTTGTCCTGCTCATCCAGGCAGGAGGCGTCGTGCAGCGAGATGACTGTCTGCGGCTTGTCAAACACCTTGAGGGCGCCCAGGAGGAATGCCACGTCTATGAGCGGCACTGGGATGAGCAGGAATGCCGGCAGCCATGCCTTCTTGATTGCCAGGCAGCATATGACGGTGAGGTGGGAGAGGGTGATGCCCGTCATCAGCTGGCGGAAGGCGGGCGCCCAGATCTGCGGGAGGAGGTGCGAGTTAGGTACATTGTGGACAAGGCTTGATTTATAAGGTGCTGCAATGTTTTATGGGGGTCAAGCAATTGCACTGCAAGGTTTTTTTTTCTTCTGCGAATCGGCTGCGCACCGCGCCACTCTGTTAGGTCTGCTGGCCCACGTACAGCACCAGGTACCTTGGTGCACACAAGTTAGGGTTTTGAGCACGGCATTGCCTCCAGCTAGGGTAAGGGAATTTGCGAGGGTTCCACGCAGGGAATTTCTGTAGCTAGGGTTTCACAAGGGTTTTGCCACGCACCGCGCCGCCGCTCTCGTAGGTCTGCTGGCCCACGTACAGCACCAGGTACTTGGTGCAGGTGTAGCGCACGGCAAAGTAGATGAGCGCGGTGATGGTGATGAGCGGGGAGATGAAGGCAAACGCGATGCCGATCATGAAGATGATGTTGTCATCCGCAAGGTCGCGGCCCCACTCAATCTCCTGGTGCTGCCACAGGCGGTCCTTGGCCTTCTCGGTGTAGGACAGGCGCGAGCGCAGCCAGAAGATGACCAGGGGGACCACGCGCAGGGTGGCAAAGGGGATGGACACAAAGGCCTGCGGAGGGGGTGGTAGGGTTTTTATAAGGGTTTCTAAGGGTTTCTTATTTGCTATCCTAGACCCTAAAAACCCTACTCCCGCCGACCCTCACATAATGTGTGTCATGAAGAACACCGATGTCTGCGGCAGCGCAGTGCTCATGATGACCATAATGCATACATGTTATCGCAATGTTTTTTTGTTTTTTTGTATCGACTTCCCAACCCACTCCATGAAACCGGCCACGATACGTCATGACAATCCTCTTCTCGCACCCACCCTGATCATGATGTCATACATTTGTCGGGCTCCTGTACATACATTTTTGGGTTGCTACTCTAAACCCTAACACCCTGCTCGCACCCACCCTGATCATGATGTACGTCATGAAGAACACCGATGTCTGCGGCAGCGCAGTGCCCAGGATGACGATGATCTGGCTGGGCTGGTTAATCAGGGTCTTGAACTGGCCGAACACAGAGCCGCCGATGATGGACCCGAAGAACACAACCACAACCTGCGACAGGCACAACGGCGTTAAACTTGGTCACATGCGGTGAATTGCTGGGGTGGAGCAGCCTGTGCCGGGACTAAATTGGGCCCCAAGCAGTGCACACAGTCTTCAGCAAAATGTGTGCTTCATACAGCGGAGTACTTGAGTGAATAATGAGCTATCAAACACTGAGGTGTCGATGATGGAACTGAAGAACACAACCACAACCTGCGCCAGGCACGATAAGTTGGTCACAGGCGGACAGAATTCCTGGGGTTGAGCAGCCTGTGTCCATGAAACCCTCAACCCTATACATGTGCCAGTGAAGGCTCTTGTCATGCAGTTGTGGTGAGAAATGGGCCCCAAGCAGTGCACACAATCTTCAGCAAGACGTGGATTTATAAAGGGAAGGAGCTGACGAGTGAATTCTGAGCTTTCCAAACGCCGAGGTGTCGATGCTGGACCCCACACCCTGAACCCTACACTGGGGTTACCCAGCCCCCCCTCCTCTCACCTGGAACACGAAGAACTTCTTGGGTATCCCCAGGTCCAGGTTTGATCGCGTGACCACTCCATCCCGACTTATCAATTCAACCATCCTCACCTGGGTTACATTGTACCACTTCTACATCACCTCATCTGGAACACCCTGTCTACTACCTAGAGCAACACCCAATGAACTTTCCTACTAGTGTACTTATTCCCACCTGGAACACGAAGAACTTCTTGAGTATCCCCAAATCCAGGTCTGATCGCGTGACCACCCCCTCCAGCCCAGTCATGTAGCGCAGCAGCATGGGCAGGATGGCGAGGAAGATGGTGAGGACCAGACCTGGAGGAGAGGGATTAGGGTACAGTGTTAGCTAGGGTTTGGATCACACTGACAGGGATTCGGGTAGAGTGTTACGATTTTAAAGATGGTCAAGCAGTGCAAGGCAGGATGGCAAGGAAGATGGTGAGAACCAGACCTGGGTGGGGGACATCAGAAAGGGTATTAGAGCACAATTTGAGGGGTGAGGACGCCATGGGGAGGTTTGAGACACAATGCAAGGGTATGCATGTGCTCCACAATCAGGTGTAGAAACCCAGATTGTCAGCACCCAAACCAGGTTTCTAGGGTTTCAGGGTGCACACCTGACAGGATGGTAGATGACAGACCAGCGAAACAGTTCCAAGAGGGCCTGGGTATTTTGGCGGTTTTAGGTTAGGGTTTCCAGGGTTTCAGGGTGCGCACCTGACATGGCGGCGCTCCAAGGCAGTTCCACGAGGGCCTGGGCGTTGAGCGGTTTTAGGTTAGGGTTTCCAGGGTTTCAGGGTGCGCACCTGGCAGGATTGCGGTCCAGAGCGACTCCAGCACTGGCACTGCGGAGAAGTTGATGAACTCGGTTGAGCTGATGATGCCCTGCAGCGCCCCGATGGGAACGAGGAAGAATGTGGTCATGACGATGAAGGCCACGCCGATGACTGCGGAGCGGATGGACTTCTCCCATTGGCGGATCCTGAGGGGGGTGGGAGGGGGGGGCGTCAGTGGGGTGAAATACAGTTATTTACGTAAAATACAGTTATTTAATTTACTTGGTTGCATAATAACTACGACGGATGGACGTCTCCCACTATAACTGTAATTGTAAGTAATATTTACTTGGTTGCATAATAACTATGACGGATGGACACCTCCCACTGGCGAATCCTGAATGGGGGTGGGAGCCACACACCCGAACCCTCTTGAACACGCAGCAAAACCCTAAGGCAGGGTTGTTCCAGCGCGTCACCCCAGGTTTTGATGCCCGGCGGCTACACAACAAAACCCTCAACCTCACACAAAACCCTCTTGCCATGCAATAACACTAATACTACTAATAATAATAATAAATAATAATAATAAACTCTGCGGCAGCAGGCAACTCACCCCAGGTTTGGCCAGTTGATGTCGGTTGGCGCGGGCGCAGCGCGGCACAGCCATGCGGTTGTGTCGTGGCTCATCAGGGCGTTGGCGGCGATGGTCTGGGACTTGCGGGTCCTGGGGGGGGGGGGAGGGGTGAATGAACGCAAAGGGTAAGTGCTTGGCTGAGGTGATGAATGCAGAGGGGATCTGCTCCAGGATCTGCCTCCTGTCCTTGGTTCAGGGTATAAGGCGTACGTTCCAAGGGTTAGGACTGGGAGAAGGTTAAAAAGCTCGCTGCCAGAGAGTGCGCACTCACTCGAAGGTGATGAATGCTAAGGGGAAGGGCGGTGGACAGGGCTGCTGCTCAAGGATCCGCCTTTTGTCCTCGGTTCAGGGTATCAAGTGTACGTTCTAAGGGTTAAGACTGGGAGTAGGGTGTAGGGTTCCAGTCAGGGCGCGCACTCACTTGAAGGTGATGAATGCTGAGGGGAAGTGCTTGGCTGTGGACAGCGGCTGCTGCTCCAGGATCTGGCGCCTGAGCTCGGTGAGTCGCGAGGTGAGGAATGTCATTGTGTCCACGCTCACGATCTTCTGCTGGGAGCCAAAGGTCTTGGTGCCCCACTCGCCGTACTGCAGGGGGATGACCTTCTTCTGCAGGAGGGGAGGGCGGGGAGGGGGGGGGTGAGCGTGGGGTGTATAGAGAGGCGGGGGGTGGGGTTTGAGCTGGGGAGTGGGTGGAAGGGTGTGTGACAGGAGAAGGGGAATGCTGGTGGGTACAAAAGGCATGGGTGGCACCATAGGCGCCTGGGTAAGCGGAGCAGTTTGTGCATTCTTGGCCAAGCTTGCAGGGGTATTAGTATATGATTATCAGTCTGCTGCTGCTGCTGCTGCTGCCTTTCCGTAAGATCGACCGATTTTTGTTCTTCGCCAAATTGCTGGTGTAGGTATTTCCTCCTACCTTTGACCTCTTGAGCGGCTTCCCCCTTGCCTTGAGCGAGTGGTAGTGCTCCACCAGGTCGTCCAGCTGCTGCATCACGCTGTCGTACTCCCCCTTGAGCACGTCAAGCTTGGCGGTATTGTACACCACCTCAACGTCGTGCACCTCGTCACCGTAGATCTCGGTGAACTCAGCCTCGACAACCTGGGGGGTGTAGGGTTTTGGGTGACGGTCAGGGTTCAAGGCTAGGGTTTGGGTTTAGATGGGCATCTCGTCGCCGTAGATCTTGGTGAACTCGGCTTCACCAACCTGGAAATTGTTTAAGGTTTGGGGTGCAAGGAACAGGGTGACAAGGGGAACCAAGATTTCGGTGACCCTGAACAACCTGGGGGAAAGGTTTTAGGGTAATTTACAAACCCTGCAGTAGGGTTTAGGGAACAGGATGGCAAGGGTAAGCCTCAGCCACAACAACCTGGGTTCTAGGGTACGGGGAACATCTACCCTGTGCCCTGCCACCCCACCCCTCCCTCCCCTCACCTCCTCAATGGTTGCCCCCTCCTTGACCTTGGCCTTGGCCGCCCTCCACACGTCAAAGTCCACCTGGCGCCCCGCCACCGGCAGCGCCACGTCACCCCCCCCTGTACCCGCAGTCATGAAGGAGGCAACAGACCCCGCGTCCTCGTTGGCATCCTGGAAGCCGTCGCCATCCTCACTGGGGGCGGTGGAGTGGGTGTTCCTGCAGGGCGGGGAAGGGGTTCAGGCTAGGGTTCCTGCTAGGGTTTGTTGAGGGGGTCGGGGTTTGCGTCCTGGAAGGCGTTGTTGTCCTTGCTGGGGTCGATGGAGTGGGAAGTTCTGGAGGATGAGAAAGAATTGGGCTAGGATTACCTAGGATAGGGTTTGTTGAGGGTGTAGGGTAATGATTGGTGATGGATTTGGTAATGGGTTTTGGATGCCACTGACCCCCCTCCTCATGCATGGCCTCCTCCTCAACCGATTTGACATTTTCTTCCCCCCTTCTCTTGTGCGGCCTAGAGTTTCTGATAGGGTTTCGGGCAGGGTATCGGTGAGTGCTTTAGCGTTTGAACTCCACTTCCTGTACTCACTCTGGAACCAGGCTCTCCGCAATCATGAACCTCTCCAGGCGCCTGACCCCCGCCTCCTGCCACTTTTTCGGAAATGAAATAGGGTGACTATCAGGGTCCTGGCAAAGGTCTTGGGTTTTGCATTTCAGCATCTTGGACAAATCTGCATGCTTTAATACCACTCACTCTGGCACCAGGCTCTCCGCATCGACCGCAGTCATGAACCGCTCCAGGCGCCTGGCCCCAGCCTGACTGCCCTCCTGGGGCACGCTCTCCTCCTCTATGGAGCTGATCATTTCTCTCCCCTTCTCCTCGTTCAGCAGCCGCTTCTTGATTCCCTTGGGCAGGAAGCGCAGGGGGGTGTACTCAAGGCGGGAGGAGGCGGTGCCGTAGTCAACCCCGGGGATGTCGGTGACAAGCACGGTGTGGGAGGCGGTACCCTGGACAAGGGTTTTAGGGGTGAATATGGTGCAATGAAGGGGTTGCGGGGGTTGGGTGACCAACGCAGTGTGGGGGCGGTGCTGTGCGCAAGGGTTTGGGGGTTAGATGTACTATGCCAAAACTTGGGCAGGAAATGCAGGGGGGTGTACTCCAGTCGATAGGTGCCGCATGCGTGGCTCAACTTGGTCCACCCACGTAGGGTCTAGCTAAACCCTTGCTACCAAACCCTAGGTGCGCCACCCTATGCTCATGAGGTACTGCATGCGTGGCTCGACTTGGTCCACCCACGTAGGGTTTTGCCCAAACCCTAGCCACCAAACCCTAGGTGCAAACCCTACCTTTGGTATGCTCATGAAGTACTGCATGCGGAGCTCGGCGTGGTCCACCCAAATAGGATTTTCAGCAAAACCCTAGCCACCAAACCCTAGGTGCCGCACCCTACATGCAACCCTACCTTTGGTATGCTCATGAGGTACTGCATGCGCAGCTTGACGTGGTCCACGTTTGCCTGCCACAGTATCCACCACAGGAAGATTGCGCCTATCCAGGTGACCGCCCAGTTGACCCACATCTTGGCGCTGCCAGACTCAATGTTGGCCAGCGTGGTCTGCAGAAAATAGGGGATACATTTAGTTTTCTTGCTGCTGATTATAATGTAATAACGTAATGAAATCAATGAGGTATCCATCTTGGCGCTGCCAGACTCAATGCTGGCCAGTGTGGTCTGCAGCAAAAGGGTATATAATTTAGCCCTTTTGATGTAAAATGAGTGATAAAATCCATTGCGTTATCCATCTTGGCGCTGCCGGGTTCGATGTGGCTAGTGTGTCTTCAAGCAAAAGGGGGTATATTTAGGCTTTTTGCTGTTAATAAATATTTGAAAATAATAAAATCATTGAGTTATTGAACAAACGACGCTGCTGTTGTTAAGCGGGGGGGGTCATCCACCCACTCATCCATGTGTTGTAGGTTGGATTCTGGTGTAGGGTTCAGGGTAAATTATGAGTGCAACGGGGAGGGTGCTGACAAGGACAAGGCGGGTTTCCTGCTTACCTTATCCAGGTCGCTGAATCCATAGTCCGATGACTGGTAGTTGGGGTCATACCTCCATCCCCAGGAGGACCAGTTGGCAGCACCGAAGTACTCCTGGGGGGTGGGCAGGGGGGGCACACCAGGGGCGTAGGACCACCACAGCAGGCCGGGAGGCGCGTCGGGGGTGGGGGCGTAAAAGTCAGGGGCCTGAGGGGAGGTAGGTGGGGTCGGGGGTGAGGCAGGGTTGAGGGTTTGGCTCTAGGTTTTGAAACACCAGTGCCCGGCAGGCCTCATGAGAGGGGGGCGGGACTGGCGGTGAGGTAGGTACCATTGCCAGGCAGGAAACATGCGGAAAAAAATAAAAAAAAATCGGGATCTAGTTCACAGTCCCAGGAGTTGACACGCATGCTGGACGCTCGTTAGGAATATGCAGCCAGTGCGCCCACCAAAATTTTCAGCTTTTAGCAAATTTACAAAAAAAAACTGTATTCCATCATTATGCAAGCACAGGTACCCCTACGCTTCCACCGCACGCACCGGCACGTATTTCGGCTTGCTCTCCGCTGCAGCTGCTGGGCCGCCTGGGGGTGCGGGCGGCGGCGGTGGCGACAGCCAGTAGGTGAATGGGTTGGACTGGCCACCCAGCGACAGCAGCGTGTCCACTTGGTTGCCCTGCAGGGTGTAGGGTTTAGGGTAAATGATGGGTTTAGGGTTTATTTTGGGGGCAGTGGTAACATGGTGGTTTTCAGCAGAGACCGCCAACAGGGGGTTCACTTGGTTGTCCTGCACACTTAGGGTTTAGGGTATGCTAACTGGGTTGCGCAGGATTTGCAGGCAAGGTACACAGGCGTGCAAGGAGGCCACGTGTCAGGATGCAAGCAAGTAGACTTTATTTTTCTTTCTTTTTTGGTCAGATAGCACCGCATGTTATTTCAGTTGCGGGAGACGGGTGGTGGGGCGTGTATGCAAATACGCTTGTTTGAGCTATTACGCATGTATCCCGCCGCACTGTGTCCATAATATGGCAGTGTGCGATGATAGGGTATCAAGTGTGGTGCGAGGCGTACCGATATGTTTGTTGGCAGGATGGTGATATTGCAGAGGATGCCTAGCACCAGAAACACCGTCATGGCTGCACAGGGCAAGGGAGGGGGGCGTTACACAACCATAAGCACTGTGGAAGAAAGGGGTGGGTGCTGCAGGAAAGGGCGGACATCAGGATCTGCTGGCACCCACCTATTTCACACCCCTGACAATTTGCAATGCTGGGTCCAGAGCACCCCCTCCAACAGGCAACAGTGCTCTAGGTCCCTAAGGGTTAGGGTATTGGCGGTGCAGCCAGCTTCATGACCCGCAGGTATGCTGGCTGTATGCAAGTAAGGGTTTAGGGTTGTGTAGAGGCACCCAACTTCATGACACCCAGGTAGGGCTCAGGCGTAGGGTTTTTGTGGTGCAACCAGCGTCACGGCGCGCAGGTGTGGCTAAGGGTTTAGGGTGTTTTGGGCGCACCCAACTACACGGCACGCAGGTAGGGTTTTGGGATTTTTGCCTCACCCAGCTTCATGACGCGCAGGTACGTTGCGCTGTCATAGCCCGCAAGCTGCATGACATCGGCCTCAGTCTGCTGGATGGAGGTCTTGAAGAAGGTCCCAAACTTGTCTGGGATGTCCTTTGGTCGCTTCTTCAGCCCAGGGATGTAGCTGCAAGGGGAGGAGGGGAGGAGAGGGTCATGGGGTGAGTGGAGGGAGGAGGGGTGGTTGGGAGGTGGTGGTGGTTGGTGTGGTTATACACCACACGGCGTAAGTAGAAAAGGGACGCGTGAGTTGGAAGAGCAGGCTTGGCATATGGATATAGAGCAATACCGTTGTGTGCAGGGTGCTTGCTGTACAAGCGCTAACCCAGTTGGACGGTGCTAGTAGATCTAGAGCACGGTCTGTTGGGCTGCATGCAAGATGGCATGCAAATGCATGCAGCCCTGGGTGCACGGATGCCGGCTAGGCAGGGGTAACAACGTCCCGTTGACCCCTGTAGCAACGGCTGTTGGGTTGCTGCATGCACTTGCGCGTGTGGCTTCCACAGGGTGCAAACACGTGTACAAGCTGGCAAATCGCAACCGCCACCCTGGGTGCCCAGTGCGCCACACCGAACCGCCCCCAACGGGGCACTTAAGGCTCCCGAGACTAGGCATTGTGTCTAACTACGCTGTAGGTCACGCAGATTATGCCCGCCCGGTGCCTTGAAGCCAGGCTCTGGTGGAATGAGCCATGTACGGGTGGCTGGCGATGGGGCCGCGAGACCCATGTGTGCGCGTGTGACAAGGCAGAAAACCCTGCGATCTGACGCATCGCAGGGACTATACCCCAGTTTGCGCCTAAGAAAGCCTAAACCAACGCGCTGGGCGGTGTTAGAGGGTTGCGCGCGGTGGTATGGCGCCCCAGGGGCCGCGCCAAGATGTTCTTCGAAGGGTGGGGCTCACCTCTTGGGGGCATAGAACTTCTTGGTGAAGTCCTTCCTGGCGAAGATGCTGAGCAGAAGCCATAGGAGGAGGCCCACCACGAAGTTAATAGCGGCGGCAATCGCGAAGGACTTGCCAGAAGTTGCCATCGTTTCTGCGCACTAGTGCAACGCCGGAGAGTGAATTGACTGCAGAGCGAACGACGCAGGGTCTATTCCATCGCTGGCCGCTAGGCACGACCCACGGCGCTGAAAACCTACACCAAAGCTTGGTGCTTTACACGATCGCAGGCGTGCTTTGTGCGTTGTGTGTGACGAGTGGGCTTCACTTTCAAAGGGTTCTGAAATTAATGGGCATTTTTTAATGGGTATTTGTTTCTATTTTCTGCTGCTTCTGGTTCAGTGCATGCATCTTCAGCTTTGCATCTGGGTATAACCGTGGATATACCTATCGTGTGCAAGCAATCGTTGAGCAGTTTGCGTGTCCTTCGTGCTACATATCTTGACTGCAGCCACGTTGTGGGTATCGCTCGTTTTGTCACTGCTAAGAGGCACTGTAGAAACCAAAGTGTTTTCAAACCGGTGTCCAGCGCCAAAGTTATCCTTTCCAGCAGTCTTTTGCTGCGAAGAAGTTCCCTGGTATTAACTCGGTTTTGTGGGCGTTCCACCAACGGCACCCAGGCATGACCTTCAAGGTCACCATCCAGCAATGGCATGCAGTGGGAACCTGGACGTGGGACGCTGGTGACGACGTGTGCGGTATCTGCCGCATGCCCTTTGACGGCTGCCCTCCTGACGCCAAATACCCAGGCGATGACAGCCCAGTGGTGTGGGGAGTGTGCGGCCATGCCTTCCACCTGCAGTGTATCAACAAGTGGCTCTCTTCTCAAGCTGAGCAGAAGTGCCCGTTCTGCCGACGGAACTGGGAGTTCAAGTCTGCCAACACCGTGCAAGAGGAAGAGAGCTGAGTTGGGGAAAGCTGACATCTTACTACATATACTGGGGTGGGCTTAGCAGGGGTGCACAGCGGGTGGGGTTCAAAGACTGGGGTGGGACACAGGACCACAGAGTTACATCACTGCTGACGCTGTGGGGAGGAGTAGCAGAGACTGTGATGCTCTTCATCATGGCACCTTTGCTCGTAACGACAAATTTTTCCTTTATGTGCATATCAGCTATGTTCTCCTCATTCCTTCTGTGATTCCTGTGCTGGCAAAGCCTGTCAGGGAGGCATAGAACACTCTGTATCCTATCTTGTTTATTCCAGCTACCTATTCTGCCCTTGAATACTTGCAGTGGGCACTGTGGGCACGCTACAGCAACTTCCTGTGTGGGGCTGCTGCACCCTTGCAGCCTTTTGTGCGTTCCTCTTACTTTCCTTCAGAGGTGTACCTGACAGATATGCATGTGGGCGTGCTGCCGAAAGGGCCTGTTGGCGTGCACATCGTGTGCGAGCACTATCCTATGGCCGAAGTAGTCATGGCCTACTAGTCTTTGCAGTTACCAGTATATCGCCTGTATGGCGTGGGGCGTTTTACCAGTAAGACCTGCCGTAAGTATTCATTTCCCCATAGTTTGTACATTATGGCGTCGTTGGCTGACGCATTCCCAGCTCTTTCTTGTCCAGCTAGCTGCTATTTGAACTGTTGATGATTCGCGGGGGCTGGCCCGGGAAGCCTTTGTGCTTCTCTTTGGCAGCTTGTAACTTTTATTACCGTATATATAACTGACAGGGTTGCCACTTTGTGGCTCTATTGACTTTGGCCCTGCCATTGGCTGCCAGGGCCTAAAGTGACTGGTTGCCAGCCCCTTTCCTTTTTTGGCAATGCATAAAAAAGTAAATATTTAAAATTGGCGCCAATGGAGTGTTCCGTTTGCATTCACCTGCCGTACTCCCCCCTAAACAGCACGTGCGGGGGCCACAGGCCTTTTGCAGCAAGTCTTGAAAGGCGAGCATCGAACCTGGTGTCGTCAACTAACGGCGTAACAAGGGGAGCAAAACGTGCAAACGCTCCTGGCTCTCGAGTACCTGATCTGTTGTGGGTGGAATTGCGGCACAGGCTTTGGCCAGCAGACCGGTTGTTACAGCACGTAGTCACACAGCTTTCATGTGTCTTAATGTGGGAACTGGGCGAGTTCCGTCCTGGTAGGTTGGTGTCCTTGGCATTGCTTGCTGTGTGCACTCCACCCGCTCGATGGAAGTCCACTGCTTGTAGTAGGTACACATGAACCTTGCGCGGCATGGCCTTGTAGAAACTTCTCAGCAGGTGTCCCAAGAGGCCAACGTTGCTCAGGACGCTGCAATAATTGCAACGCTTGCTTGTGTTGGCTTAGGAAGAGTTGCATGCTGCCCCAGTCAGATGTTTTTATCAACTTCTGGGCGACATCTGCACCGTTACGCTTGACCCAGTGGGGGGTGCCTGCTGTGTGCAACTCGCAAGTTGTGGCAGTTATCTAAGGGCTTTCCCCGACCCAGGTTTCCATGTTGACTATGCCACATCAAGTTTTGATAGCACATTGTGCTCAACAACCAACTAATACCCAAGCCACTTGCATGCAGTCAGTGCCTACAGGAGGAGGCTCTGACTCCCACACAAGGCTTCCATACCACACCACACCCTGCCTTACAAGACACCTTGCCCTCATCCAGCCCTGTGTACTCTGCAGGCCCCTCCTTAGTGACCTGCCATCCAGCCAACACTGTTGGTAGCTGCCACCTGCAGTAGCCAGCCCACAGCGCTCTCCTAGCAACACCTGTCACCACACACTCCTGTCGAAACACACACACATCGCTGCAATGCCTATGGACTCGATCATCGACGACGGGGGCGTCTACTCCGCCACCTGTGGCTACTGCTCCAGCTCAGACCGGACCAGCGTCAGCCATGGCATGTATGCACACCGCCTGTCAGTCTCGGCATACCAAGCCCTGCTGGATAGGGGCTGGAGGCGATCGGGCTGCTGGCTCTACAAGCCCGACCCCTCAGCCTCCTGCTGCCCGCCCTACACCATCCGCCTGGACATCCACAAGTTCACCCCGAACAAGGTGCAGCGCCGCGTGCTGCGAAGGCTGGAGAACTACCTGGATGGCAGCTGGCAACCGAGTGGCGAGGGGCCAGCAAAGGGCTCCACCGCATTCCCACCCAACACCACAGCAACGCCACCAACCTCCCCAGCACACCACCTGGAGTTGGACCCCCCACCCCACCCCATCCTGCCTCGGGAGGTGGCGCAGCCAGGCCCGTCAGCCCGCAACGTGGGTACCTCCCCCAGCAGGGCGTGCGCCGAGAAGCGACAGAAGCTGGGCCATTTAGCCCACCTGGGCCCGCCTCACTTCCCCCACTCTCGGCTACAGCTCTTCCTGGAGTCACCCGACGAGGCAGCACACCAGCTGTGCACCTTGGTGGGGGAGGCAGTGCGGGAGGCGGTGGCACACAAAGGGCTGCCAGACCTGCAATACCCTAACCCTAGGGTTCAGGTGCCGACACAGAAGGCGCGCAAAACCCTATTAGGCAGCGTGCGCTTCACCTCCCCCTCCTGCTTCGCCATGGCGGCCGAAATTAGGAAGTCCAGCGGGCAATCAGCCTCCACTAGCGGGGGCGCCACCCCCGCGGCGCCGTTCTCCCCCCCTGCCATTGCGCAGCTGCTGGCAGATGCAGCCAATGAGTTGCTGGCAAGTGGGGCATCAGTGGAGGCCATGTGGGTGGTGGAGCGGGTGGAGGCTACATCAGGGCACCTCAATTTCTACCTCCTGGGTAGGTCCACAGTATTTTATTGTGGCACCTCATTTTCAGTTTTCATATCCTATAGCCCTGCTATAGCACCTCGATGTGCATTCCCATTGCCAGGAATTTCCATTTGTATGTGCCTGGCGCTTCAATGTATATTACCTGGCACCTCAATGCTCACTTCCTGGGTGGCTCCTCTGCAGGCGAGGAGCAGGCGGCGGAGGCGGCATTGGCGGGGCGGGGGGCAGATGGAGCGCACGAAACAGGTGGGCATTCTGTTTGGGCCACATGTGGCATTGGCACTGGTGTGGGAGCATGTTGGGAAAGGCCATGGGCTCATCTATGCATGGGAGGTGCTAGTGGTGGGCACATGCATGCAGGATTGTACTGGGCGCTATGCCGTGTTGGGTGCATGCCACATGCATGCAGCCTCATGTTGGGTGGTAGGTCGGCATGGAGGACAATGACGGTAGGCCAGCTGTAAGCCAATCAGTGTGTGCATGTGAGCCTTAGGATTGGCAACGTTTGCTGATCATGGCAATATGGTTGCTGATCAGTGCGAGCATTTGAAATGCGGCACAACGGCGAGTTGAGCTCATGGAACTGTCATTGGACAGGAGAGGGGCGTGTAAATGCACCTGCATTCTGCCCTCCCTTACCCTACCCGGCACCAATTAGTCGGGTAGTCACAGCGCCAATTTACACCGCCCTCATTTTCCAACCAATGACCCGCTCCCACCCAACCCCCACCAGGAGACCCCGACTCCACCCACTCTTCCGACACTGATGCCCCCATTGGGCACCGCACCAGCCCACCAGCCACCACCAGCCACCAGCACCAGCCCACCATTTCCACCCGCTCACCAGCGTGCGCGTCCCCGGCGACCGCCATGATGCCCTCCCCTCCTCCACCCATGCGCCACTCCCTTGAGCTGCGCCTCCTGCCCTCCACACCAGCCCTGGTGGAGCAGGAGTGGCCGTTGTACCGCAAGTACCAGGTGGGGCCTCTTATAGGGTTTGTTGCAGAGGTTTGTAGGGTTTGCGACGTTGCCCAGTGTATTGGATATACCAGGTGGGGAGCGCAAGACGAGTTTTATTTTGTTGTTAGGGTTGATAACAAACAGGGTTTTGTGGCGGTGGGCACCTCTGGTGGAGGAGGAGTGGCGGCTGTACCGGAAGAAGCGGGTGCACAGGACTTCTATAGGGTCGCTAATAGGTCTCTTGTCGGGGTTTCAAGCTGTTTTTGTGGCAATTGCTAGCGATGGTGGAGTAGGAGTGGCCGTTGTTACGCATTTACCAGGTGGTGGGGGCACAGGATTCCTGTAGGGATATTGCAGATCTGTTCTTTGAAGTACCAAAAAGCCACAACCACCTACCACCACCCCCCGTATTCAACCCCCTTACACGTGCAGATGCTCCACCATGGCGAGAGCCGCGAGGCCACCACCGCCTCCCAGTTCAGCCGATTTCTGGTTGACACTCCTCTCACCCCCCTGTCGAGGGCACAGGCGCAGGCGCAGGGGCTGCAGGCGCCGCACCACGGGTTGGGCACTTTCCATCACCAGTACTGGCTAGACGGTGAGGGGTGGGGAACCTGGGTTGTGTTTGTATGGGGGGGAGAGGGTTGAGATCCATGGAAGATTGGGTGCAAAGGGCTGGTTGCCTGTTGTTAAGATAATACAGGTTGTTTGGTTGTGGATTATATGGTAAGCTCTTTTGCTATTTGCTGCGACCAGCACACGGATGACCTCCATCATTGCAGCTGGGGTTGCCGCCTGTGCCGCCATCGTTCTCACCACCGCCATCACCACAGCCATCACCACTAGCACATGCAGCAGCAGCAGCAGCTGTATCACCATTACCATCGTAGCCTGCCACTGCAGCCTGCGCCACCATCGCCCTTTACTACCACCACCATTACCCTGCTGTGTCATCAGTGCAGCTGCCATCACCACAAGCACCACTGTCACTATCACCATTACCAACCACTACTTCCACCGCTGTGCAGGCCGGCTGATAGCGGTGGGTGTGCTGGATATCCTGCCCCACTGCGTGTCATCAAAATACTTTTTCTGGGACCCGGATTTTGCGTTCCTGTCCCCGGGGAAGCTGGCTGCACTGAAGGAGATTGAGCTGGTGAAGCAGGTACAACTACAATCAAGAATGCAGTTGCAATGGCTATAAGGCCGGGAACCAGGAGGATGTCCTGTGAAGTGCGGTTGCCAATGAACTTGTTAACACAACTTGTTACATAAACATAGTTGCCAACAATCGTATCCCCCTGTTAGGCAATAAATGTAGCCCAAACCCTCACCCTCAATCCACCTCCCCTGCCTGCGCCAGGCCTCCGCCACCTGCCCCCGCCTGCACCACTACTACCTTGGCTTCTACATCCACTCCTGCCCGCGCATGCGCTACAAGGCGGACTACAAGCCATCGGACCTGCTGTGCCCAGTCACATACACATGGGTGCCATATGACAGGTGCCAGATGATTTTGGCAATGATGTGCTGCATCTTCCATCTTACCTTTTTTGGTTTTTGGTTTTCTAATTCATTTTCTTGTCACAAGTACGTCCTCCCTGTACCAAAGCTATATAATAGCCGAGTATATGATAGCCAAGAGTTGTACCTGCTGTATGTTCATGGGCGCAAGATTCTGGCCTGCCAAGATTGGGATACCTGCTGATACTTCGTCGCATACGCGTAGTGCCGGGAAGCAGATCATGGTGCCCCAGCGATGTAATGCGCCCAAACTGTGCCACCCCAACCCCCAACCCCTCACCCCCTTTCTGCACATCGCAGGGTATCCGCCTCCCTGGACGCCTCACCCTTCTGCAACCTGGCAGCACTCCAAGAGGCAGGGGCCACCCCCCCACCCCCCACCACCCCCTCCGCTCCCCCCTCCCCCCGCTCCATGCTAGCCACCACCAGTGTGTGCTACGCTGCGGGTGGCTCCCACCCCCCGCGACTCCTCTCTTTGGAGCAGCTGGCAGATGAGGAGCTGATCGATGAGGTGGGTGAGAGGTGGATGGGTGTGTAAGGGCGAGGGGGTGCAGTGGGTGCGGGTAGAAGTGGCGGTGTGCGGGTGTTGAGTGTTAGGGGAGTGAGAAGAGGGGGGAAGGGGTAGACAACTGGCTGGCTAGCATTGAGTCACAAATCCACAATAGGCTGCTTAGGGTGCGTGTGTGCGCAAAGTTCAACAGATAGTGGAAAGAGTTCCAGGCCCCATTTGCTTGGCTGACTGCTACCCTGGACACATGCGACCAGGAAAAACCCTACACCCTCCCTGTCACCCACCCTGCCTGGCCCTCCCGCAGGATGCGTTTGATGGTTTGGTGGAGCGGGTGGAGGGGTGGTGGCGCGCTGTGGGGCCTGTGGGCAGGAGCCTGGCCTATGTGCTGGGAGGGGAGGAGTAGGCCTGAGGGAGTTGCAAGGACCGGGTGACTTGAGCCACAAACCTACATTACTTGCCTATCCCGGGGATTGCAGGGATTGAATCGGTCCCCAGCTGCGCGTTTGCAAGCTTGGCATGGCACTGCCCGAGGTCGCGTATGGCGCAAGGCTGCCTGGGTGCAGTGTGGTGCCCAAGTGTGATGGAGCTGGCCTGTGGTCGCACGAGGGGTGCGGGCAGGATGAGACTGAGCGCTTGTTTCGATCCACTGCAGCTGCGAGCCAGCGCAGTTGATTGCCAATCTGCGCAGCATAGGCAGCAGCGAGGGCAGGCGTAGTGGTGCGTCCTGAAGGATACCCTAGGGTACCCTAGCGGCGGTGCCATCTGGGTCTATTGACAGTTGGCTCTTCACTTCCAGTAAAATTTCTTGCACCACCCAGGAGACTGTCTGCGCAGCTTGCAGCCACTGCTATGCTATGATATGACGCGCATCCGATGCGTGAAGTTGAACTCCATGTCTCGGTGACTGTAACATCAAAACCCTCCTAGGGTTCAAAACTGCCCACCGGCCAAGGTGGCTAGCCCGCCCGGCGGCACTCTCGCGTCCCAGTCCGCGTCACGCGGAGCCTAGAATATTTGTTCAAAGCCTAGTGCAAGGAGATTAAGCATGGTTTGCTATCTACAAGGGACACAGAAGCCGGGCGAACAACCTATATGTGTAGTGCACGTCAACGTTGGAAGGTGACTAAGGCATCCAGCAGCAACTGGGCGATTCCGTGCATGGTACTTTCGTTCAGTCACACACAGTGTTGCGGAGTGCCATCATAGTACCTCCCGAGCCCAATCGTCGTACCACCAGCTTGATTATCCGCAAACGGCAGCGTTGAAAGGGTGGCCGCTGCTACACCCCATCCCATTGGCCCTCCACACACTCCACTCCACTCCGCATAGTAGCAACAAGGCAGCACGATGGCGGACGACAACCCGCTGGCTGCCTCTCGGCAGCTAGTCACCAAGACAAAACTGGAAGACATCCTGGCAGAGATAGCCCATGTCACAGTGCTCAAGAGTGACACCTCGGTAGACCAAGCCCTCAAGGTGATAGCCCACTTGATGTCATCACAATTGTTGTGAAATAGTGCCCCGTTTAATGGACAGGAGGGCTTTCCATCGCCAACTCCTCTTCCTTTTCCCCCGCCTGTGCAAACACAGCTGCGTGGTTGTCTACGTAACTGCATTCGGTTGTCAAAATCACGTCACCAACTGCCGGGGTTTCGGAAAGCAGAGTGAGATTCCCTTTCCCTCGCTGCAGGTCCTGGCGTCCCACAGGATTCTGTCTGCACCGGTGGTGCAAAAGGGCCCAGAAGGGGCAGCCGATGAAATCCTGTGCTTCGTGGACTTGCGGGATGTGCTCTCAAGTTTCCTAGCAAGTAAGCAAAGGATTTGTCAAGTGTTGATGGAGGCTACTTGGCTACTAAACTGTTGGGTTGGCAAGGCTGCACAAGGCTTAGTTTGGTGCACATGTCCAGTCTTCCACCGTGGAGTGCTCTAAAGACGGGGCAGTCAAAGAAGGCTCCACCCCTCTCTCGGATGCTCACCACCTGATGCCAGGCTGTTGGGACAGCTCTTTTCCATGGCACAGTTGCACACGCCGTTTCCCTGGTAGGCAAGCACCGCATACCTTGCATAACTGCGTGTTGATTGGTTTGGCATCCTGCCCACAGGCTTGGACATGGACAAGCTCAAGGCAGGCAAGATGCTGCAGAGGATGCGCATCCTGGAGACCCAGGGCCAGAAGTTTGCAACGAAAACCCTAAAGGAGCTGCCTTTCGCAGGTATGGGCCACCCTCTCCACTCTCTGCCGTAGCCTGTGGGCCAATAACTTGACACTGCGTGCGCACACAGCGAGCAGTGTCCCACCCACCAACCTGTGTAATCTTCTGACTGCGCTTGGTGGCGTGATGAACTGGTTCACTGCTACTATTCTACAAGCCTGCTCTATTTACACTGTTTTTTTGTGAGAGCCGCTCACCCCTGGCTCCCCACCTGTTTCAGGCGGCGACGGGTGCTTCCTGTACGGGCAACAGGCGCGGCATGCAAGCCTGCGGGAGGTCATCTACGACGGGTTCCTCTACCCTCGGGAAACAAAGTAGGTGCCGGGACACCAGGGCAGGCAAGCGGGTGCCTTGAAATTTGCCTAAACTGGCATGTATACTAACTACCCTGCTTTGTTATTGGGATTCATAAGAGTACTGGATGTAAGCAGCGGAAACTTAGGCGATGCTTGGGCCATTCGCCCGCTTAGTTGGAGGTACAACCCTGCCTTGAGCATGTTGCGTGCAACCACTGCACCGTGAACGACCCCCACACCTAGCCAGTTACCCATAGTGCCCCCTCCACCACCCACCAGCCCATTCCTACCCCATCCCAATCCCTGCCTGCCAAGCGCTGCTCACAAAACCCATGCCCCCCTGCACACACACACACCTGCCCAACCAGCCCACGCACCCACCTTAACCAGCCCACGCACCCCCCCGCCCCCTGCCCCTGACCCCCGACGCGCTGTTCTTTGACGTGCAGCATCATTTCGCACAGGGCGGCCTTTGGCGGCACCCGCACGCGCCGCGTGGTCCACCGGCTGGCGCTCTTCGACTCCGCGGAGCACATCACCAACATCATCTCCCAGTCTGACATAGTGCGCTTCCTCCAAAAGCGCAAGGAGGAGCTTGGGGATGAGCTGCTGGCAAAAACGGTGCACGAGCTGGGGATGGGAGCGGCCCCCGTGATCTCGGTCACCCCCGAGACGCCCGCCATTGACGCCATGGCGGTGATGAATGACAAGGGCATCTCGGCGCTGGGGGTGGTGGACAAGGGCGGGCGCCTGATCGGCAACTTCAGCATCACCGAGCTGAGGTGGGTGGGGGGTGGGTGGGGTAGGGGTGGGGTGATGGATGCGGGGGGGGAATGGACCCATGTGATGCTGGTGGATGGGAAGGGGGTTGATGCTGGCTTCGGCAATGGTTTTGGAATGGGCCTTTGCTGCGGCGACATGTGGCGGTGGCGTGCTGTCTCGCCGCGCGGTGCAGTGAAATGCGCTAACAAATTGGGACTGCTGCTGTACCATATCCCCGCAATTGCATGGGCTAACCCGGGGGCGCATGCTTCCCCATGATTGCGCTGTTGTTTTCCACATTTGATAATCATGTCTGAGCACTTTGGCTCCCTGAAATGCACCCCCGCTTTACGAACAATCCGACATGCACATCCCCTTCTCCCCCAGGACAATCATGTCTGAGCACTTTGGCTCCCTTGCGCTGCCAGTGGGTGAGTTCCTGGCGCTGGAGCACGGCACCGAGTACGAGGGGTACGCCATCCAGGGCACGTCGGAGCAAGAGGAGATTCAGGTGAGAGGGATGCTTCATGTGTGCACTTGGACACTGCATCCACACACATGGGCTCCCCTAGTGCAGCCAGCACTGAGTGCCCCAACCAGCACTTTAGGGGCTGGTTCCAGTGTCCTTAGGTTATGGGAGGCAGCACGCAAGCTACAGTACCTATCCATCTCCGTGGGTTCCTGGCTTCAGAGCATGGCACGGAGTACGAGGGCTATACAATCCAGGGTGCATCAGACCAGATGAGGGGTTACTGCAATACCTCAAGAGTATGAGGGCTACGCCATGTAGCTGTGTCACCAACTCACCCGGCCCCCTCCCCTCAACCCCGCAGTCCTCAGCCGGCAGCCAGTTTGCGCAGTCGCGGCGCGCCTCGCTGTCGTCGCGCATGCCCCCACCCCCCCCGCCCCGCGCCTCCTCCCGGCGCAGCTTGGAGCACTCACCCTCTGGCCGCTCGGTGGGCCATGAGGTTGGTCAGGCGCTGATCTGCTGCGCCGAGGACACCCCGCTCAACCAGGCGCTGGACTTGCTGGTTGGAAACAGGCTGCACAGGTGCGTGAAGTGGAATTTGGGGGGCATCAGTGGTTGGGATGGTGCTGCAATTTAAGCGGTACAGCAAGTTAGCAGTTACCCTTGCTGTAGGCATCCGGCCGCTCGTTGGTCCGGCGCTGATCTGTACAGAGGACACTAACATTGGACGAGGCGCTGGACTTGCGTATTGCAGTAGGGCAAGAGTCTCCTTGAAGCATACTTCTTAGTTTTGCACTGACACAGTGTTCCTGGCTGGTGCGCAGGCTGTATGTGATTGACAGCGAGCAGCGGCCGCTGCGCGTCATTTCGCTCACGGATGTGCTGCGCCTGGTCACCAAGGAGTGAGGCCAAGGGGAGCGCGAGAGGGGGTGCCTGGGGAGGGCAAAGCACAGCATTGCAAGGGGGTGAGGCAGCAGCAGGGGGGTGGGGGCTGGTGCGCTCGATCCCTCGCATGGGGCAGGGGCAGGGCACGGTAGCTGCGGAGTATGCACTGCTGGGGGAAGGGGTCAAGCAGGGTGGGATGGGATGGGGTGCAGAAGGTTCGCAGGGGGCTGCACCATACTATTATTGGTTGTGTCTGGTTGGTTGGCACAAGAGGGGGGAGCGCAGGGGGGAAGGGCGCGAGCAATGGGGCTGGACAGGCAAGGCAACAGGTGGGAGGAGGGATGCCGATGCTGCGAGGAGTGACAGACATGCAGCGAGCAAATGGTTGCTTCTTGTTTTGTTGTTTTATCTCCTCGTTGACAATTTGGCCGCCTTCTCATGCACATCGTTCCACTTGAATTGCTGGGCACCATGCTTGGCACGGCATGTGCAGGGTGGTGATGGCAGCTGCAGCAGCATTAGTGCTATCGACAGTCCACATTAGTTGAACCTTTATGTACGGCCTTGCTGTACGCTACAGCTGTGCGCACACGCATGCCTTGCAATGCTTTGTGCTATTTTGCAATGGTTGCAAGTGCATGCATGTATTGCATTGAACGCCAATGCATAGGTAAACGGCGATGTGATAATCAATACGCGCAACGCACTAGCTTGTAATATCATGCTCACTCAGAATATCCCTGGGTGCATACACTAGCAAGCTTGAAAAGCTGTTCAGCAAAATACTGGGGCTTTCGACTCGAGTAACCTCTCAGAGTTTAAGTTCAACAATTGTTTCCTTCAGACTGGAAGGATCATTGGGTTAATATTACCAGCCTTGCATGTGCTGGCATCTACACATATGCATGCAATGCAGAAATGAAACAATCAATTGTATATTGCAGTGCATACCCTGTGTACACTAACGCCAAACCCTTTTGCATGCCATGCCTGCTGGCATTGGCTAAATAGGCCTCAAGGCCTATCTTTGACCAGCCGTTCTGGTTACTGTGGTGCCCTGGTGCGAGCCAGTGGTCCCCTAACTACGCCTCTGTGCGTTCCCTTTCTTTCTTTCTTTCTACCCACGCCATGGCCCTGCAGGCCCGGGGGGGGCAATGCCATGGGCATGGGTCAGGTTGAACAATGTCACCACATTGTATTGCAGAACAGTGCATGTCACATGTAATGTTCCAGTGCGTGCATGCACATCCACAACGCTGCAACAGACATTCCTGCAAATATTTAACAGGACCTGGTACTGCCGGGTACTCTCAGATTCCTGAAGAGGGCTCGCACAACCGCAAATCTGAGATGGGTTTCCAATTGTACCACTGGCATATTTTTGCTGAAAAGTCACAATGGACTCAACCCCCCAGTTGTTTCGCGCATATGCGCACTGGTCCGTAAGTTTCAAGGTTTTAATTGCAAACTGATACACTATCAGTACTGAGCCTCCATATTTTTCTAAAACTCCACGCTTGAAGAACACACACTATCATTCCCCAAAAGTATGGTGAGGGTTGGACAGGCTGCGGCCACCCCTAAGTATTGCAAGTCAACCACTGCAAAGGCCATCCTATCTGGGTGTGTGCGGGGTTATGCTTCATGCAAATATGCATCTGACTTTCTGGCAAGCTGGCATTAAATATTGAGGTCGAACAAGAAAATGGGCATTCTTTCACGCCAGCTTGCACTATGATGACAAAGCGAAAACATACTTTACGACTCTTGACCACGGCAGGTGAGCACCGGACAACCCAGCGGGCATCCTAAACCTGCGGAAAAGCGTATTGAAAAGAGCCTTCCTGGGCACACATACCTAGAAAACGAGTCACGGCTGCCATAGCTGCTGGGCAGGCAGTGCAACACACGTGGGCGGAGGGCCCCCTACTTGAGCAGCTGGTACAAAATGACCCCCACAATAATGAGTATGATAATGAGTATGATGATCCCACAGCACATCCACTTCCTGGAGCTCTTCTGGTACTGCTTGGCCTGCACCAGGGCGTCTGTGCCGGTCTGCACGTAGTCCACTGTCTTCTTCACCTGGAAACGAACATACTATAGTTGAGCGCCTTGCTTTGTGTGGCCTATCTGCAGTGGAACTGCCAGTGCAGAGATGGCATTAACAGTGCCAGGACAAGACTGGCTGGCGTTAGGCTTACAGGGACTGCTATTTTGCTGCATTGCTGGGATCCTGCAATCTTCCTAGGTGTTGAGTCCCCGCCGCAGTTCAAAAGACCAAGAGGCAACACGCTGGAACACGGGCAACACCCTCCACCACCATAACTGTGCAGAGCGTGAGTGCCCACTGCCGAAGATAAACAAGTTTACAACACCATATTCACCTGTGACTCGATGTTGTCCAGCATCTGTCCCTGGGCCTCCACCAGCACCGCCATGTCCAGGAATATTTGGTGCAGGTCAAGCAGGCTCCGCTCCAGCTCCTTCACTGCCTCGTGCCGTTCTTGGATCTCCTTCAGCGTGTCCACAACCTGTGGGCAGTGGGGGGCAGACGCATGAGACACGTGCAGCGGGCCACTGGTGGGCAGTTAGGAGATGGGTACTGGGGGGCAATGGCAGGACTGGGAGCCCACAGCTTATGTGACAGCGGGTGAGACGTGGGTAGAAGTCACAAGTGGGCAGTGGGTATCTGAGCAGCAGCCAGACATGAATACAGGGACCCACAAACCGTGACGGTGTGCGATGTGGGCGTGCTGCAGGCAACTGGGCACCAATCATGCAATGGCCACAGGGACCCATGTTTTTTTGTGAAACAGTGCAAGGACAGATTGTGTTGCTCGCCTGGGAACAAGCCCAGCTGAAAAGGAGGGTTTGCAAGACTCACATATCCCCTGCCTTGCTCCAAGATGGCCTTCTGGTAGATCTGCTCCACCTCCCCTGTCTCAATGAGGTTGTCAATCTCCTCCTCAGTGGCCTTCTGACCAGTCACCGTGTACACCCTCCTCTCCACCACCTCACGGTACTCGCTCTGTACCCGGTTCCGAAGGTCCTGGAACTCGCCCATCATGTCCTTCAGCTTGGTTTTCAACGCAGCTGTCAGTGCCGTCCTGGTCCGCTCTGAGCTCGACCCAGGCCCGGTGCCCTTTCGTTGCAACGCCATGTTGTTCATCTTGTCAAGGCCCTCAAGCTTGGTCTTCACCAGGTGCGCTGTCTTGGAGATCTCGTTGATGTCCCGCTGCATGTCTTCTCGGAGGTCCTTCATGTCAGCTGACCGGGTCACCGTCTTGCTGCGCTCATGGGCCTCGAGCAGCTTGGCCTGGTTGCGGCGAATCATGGCCAGCATGCCCTTGATGTCAGAAACCTCCTTGAAAAACTCCTCAAGGGACTTGTCAGTTGCCTCAGACCCATGTTGGGCAACCCCTGCCTCGATGTCATGGTCCTCTGGCCCAGGGGCCCTCTGCCCACCGTTGCCCGTCTGCACAGTGTCTAGTAGGTCGTTCATCGTGGGAGGATGCTAGCTGGTGCCCACCTGCGGCTTGCCCAAGTGCAGGGCTTGCGAAACAAGGGTACGAGAAGGACTTGGCGAGGTGCTGGAACCAGTCTAACTTTGGGTATATAGTGGCACAACAGCGTCTGATCGGTTAGTTCTCAGCAAAGGTGCACCAGTCACGGCTTAGCAGCACACACCCTTCACTAAAGAGACAGCACTGCTTGCCACTAGAGGCTTTGAAGGGTCAAGTTTTGCCTTTTAAAAGTCTTGCTGTCGAAGGCCACGGCGGCCCTCAACGACCGTCGGGCGGAGAAATATTCAACCGCCTCTTGCCATGTGGGTCACGTGGGCACCTCACATGCCTTTGAAAGATTCTACATTTACCCTAGGCTAGGGTTCTGACTGAACCTCGGCTGGAACCGTTCGAGGCTATATGGCATGCATGCTGCATGCATGCAACCTACAACACACAGCGCACTCTAACCGCACTGCATAGACAACCTACACTGGCTACGCTATAGGAGCAGCATACTTGAACGTTCCAAGAGCGAGAGGAGTCTATGCCGGCAGCGCCAGTAGCATGCAATAGCAACCTAAGTTTGCACATGACCTTCTAGTTCGCCTAACCAAAGCCCTCCAAGATGGCTGAAGAGGCGGCTGAGCAGGTATTACACCGGTGCTAGGTAGACGCTGGCTCTTTTTCCTTGAAATTGTGATGGGCGAACATGACATGCCGACGAACTGTTTAGCATGCATCGTGTTGATGTGGCCTGTGCTGATGTCCATCTGCACCTGTTATTCTTATGTAGTACGTTTCCCATCAATGCGTTGTGTGTTGCAGTATCGTGAGCAAAAGAAGGTGGGCAACATGCTCCTCATGGCAGTGGCCTATGGGCTCTCTGAAGAGGTAAACCCAACCCCATAGCCAGCCAGCGCGTTTTCTGCTCGTGGTCCAGGCACACTGTTCGAACACATTTGCCCTGCCGCATGTGCACCCACTCCAAGGGCTTCTACATTGCACTGGCCACGGTGGTGACCACAGCCTTGGCACCAGGGCAGTGGGCCACCACCCTCAAAAAAACAAAAAACAAGAAAACGTGGGCCACCACCAGCTGCCATGCCACGCTGCTGGGCAACTGTGCAATGCAACCACCATGTCCTGGGGTACGCACTCTGTGTGTGCTTGGTTCCATTCACTCTGTGTGTGCACCAAGCACCAGCCCAACCCATGCTTGGTGCCACCAACCAACTTGAAGGACTCGCGCATCCCACTCACTGAAGGTATCTCCGCCCCCCTGACCCATTCCCATCCTTGGCAGGTGGAGCGGCTGGTGGACCAGGGAGCCCTGCTGACTGCCAAGGACAAGCAGGGGCTGGGTCTGATGCACCTGGCAGCGGCACAGGGCCACACCGACCTGGTGCAGTTCCTGTGGGGCAAGGGGGTGGAGGTGGACGTGGAGGAGCCAGGTAGGCAAGGGGTGTGGGCACAGAATACCCTGCTCTGCTCTTATTAGTTGGGGCGTGTGGGTGGGGCGGAGGCAGGTGTTGTCGCATTGTGCATGCAGCATTTTATCAGACTGACGTTGAGTAGTGGAGGGCCAAGGTTGCACCTGGCAGCGACCCAGGGCCATGCTGACCTAGTGCATTTCCTGTGGGGCAAGGGGGTGGAAGTGGACGTGGAGGAGCCAGGTAGGTAAGGGATGTGACCACAGAATCCCTACAGATGGGTCTCGTGGAGAGGGCGCGGGGGCAGCTGTTGTGGTGGTGGAGCATGTTGCTCACCTCTTTCACCTCTTTCTGGGCTGATTTGGAGTGGGCAGTCATTGCTGCCCCTGTGTTGTTCGCAACTTAGAGGGACTACATTCTTTATTATCCTCATTTCCTGTGAAGTATGAAAAGATACTCCTTGGCTCCCCTGTGTAGGCGGCCGCACCGCACTCCACCTTGCAGCGCTGCGCTCCCACAAGGAGGTGGTGGACCTGCTGCTGGCCAAGGGGGCGTGGGTGGATGCATACGACGGCAAGGACGACACACCCCTGCACCTGGCGGTCAGGTGTGTAGGGTTTCCTTAGGGTTTGTTTAGGGTAGATGCGTGTGGCGGTGAGGACGATACACATTACTGCAAACGCAGCAGTGGTATACCGCATAGCAGTGGTGTTAACATACACGCCTAGTTAGAATTTTGAACCGGCTATCCACTTGCAGAACGATGCACGCCTAATTGCGTGGGTTATTGAACCAACCACTTGTGGAATTATACAGGGGAGGCGCAGGCATGGACACCATCAAGGCGCTCCTGGACCACACCACCCAGGGCGTCAGGGCAGTCAACAAGCGAGGCTTTTCCCCCTTGGGCGAGGCGGTGGCGGCAGGCAACGTGGAACTGGCAAAGCTGCTGGTGGCCAGGGGGGGCAATGTGAACGAAAGGCCACGAGGGTTCAGCCTCCTGCACGTGGCTGCGGGGCTGGGGCATGAAGCCATGGTGGACTGGCTGCTGCAGAGCGGGGCAAACCCTAACGGTGCGGAGGCAAAACCCTAGCGATCGGTGAATGGGTTGATTGTCAACCCATTTCCCTAGGGGTGCCTACTTAGCGACATGCACGCCTGATCTTATGCTCGCCTGAGCACAGTCCCAACCAGGAGTATGCCATTCTACTCAACTAACAAGTAGTATACCCCTGTCCCAGTCATGTGCGCACCTGCACACCTGATCACATGCACACCTGATCTCATTTACAATATTGGCGCAAAATCAAACCAAGTTTTCTGCTCCCCGCAGATGCTCTCAACGATGAGGCAGCCACACCGCTCCACTCCGCAGCAATGGCGGCCAGCCTGGCGTGCTGCCGGGCGCTGCTGGCTGGTGGTGCGGAGGGGGGTGCGGAGGGGGGTGGGGGGTGCACCGCCGAGGAGGTCCTGCCCCCCGACGCACCCGCCGCGCTGCGCAAGGTGTTGAAGGATGCGGCCGCCAAGGGGAGGAAAGGGTGGGTGATGCAGATGTAGGTGTCCCATAGTGCCCTTGACGCTCGACTGTACGCCTACATGGGCCCCTTACATACACACATGCTGGGGCAACTTTGGGGCAACATTGCAAGCCCATGCACTGCAGTACCACCCCATACAAACCGCACACACTCCCTCACACCATGCACACCTCCTTCCCACCCACACAGGGCCCCTCGCGCCCCCAAAAAGGCTCCCGCCATCCCTGCCGGACCAGCCACGCCACGCGAGGCCTTCCGGGCGTTGGGCAAGCCCCTCCAGCTGAGGAAAGTAGAGCGGTGGTGTGAGCTGGAGCCTGATGAGCTGCAGTCCACCCTGGCGCCCTTTGGCCCTGCGGTTGCCCAGCTGGTGGACCAGGCGAGGCAGGTCAAGGGTGAGCTGACGGTGCATAAGGTAGGGGCTGTGACGTCTCTTGAATTGGAAGGGTCCACAAACTATGAACCCTAAACCCTAAATCGTGCCAGGCGAGGGAGGTCAAGGGGGAGCTGGCGGTGCATGAGGTACGGGGGTAGGCAAAAGCTTTGCTCTTTCCAGGTTATACTATATTTGTGTGTTTTTAGGTACCTGGTGTCATACGATGATTCCTGCCATAGAGCAAGAAGAAAAAATATATGAGCCCTCATTCCTGCGTGTGGCCTTCACCTTTCCCAAGCAAGGCTGCGGGGTGTATGATGTTGGAACCAACTCCCAAACCCTACACCATGAACCCTAAACCCTGATGTGTGGTCTGCGGCCCCTGCAGGCGGTGATGGTGGTGCATGATGACGATGACTTCCAGGCAGATTCCAGCACCCAGGAGTGCTTGACAGCCATTGAGACGCTCAAGACACAGCCGCAGCTGTGGGACAGGTGGGGGTGTTAGGGTTTAGATATAAGGGTTTAGGGTTGAAGGGACAGATGAGGGCATGCGGGGGTGGGGAATATGGGCTACGGTTGGGGATACTGCTGGAATGGGACGTGTGTGTGTAAGTGGGTGGCGTGGTGGTCTTTGTGGTTGTGGTATAGGACAAGGTTCAGGTGGAGGGCATGAGATGAGTGTTGGGGAGGTATATGGAGCCTGCTGTTACAATTGGCATAGCGTTAAATTATCTGTAAATTCCACAATTTTGCAATGCTCAAGTTGTCCCGATATTCGTGTAAAACATCATTTTCCAGTGTTTTGTAGCGCTCACTGCATCCCTAAACGCATGTACTGTAGCTAAAGGATCCCCAGAACCCACCTCACCTGCCTGTCACCACCAGCTTAGCCCCTGCTAACCCTGCCCCTTCCCCCATTGCCGCGCAGCTACAACGCCAAGCCCCATATCCGCCACGTGCTATCCAAGCTCAAGCGCTTCCATGCGCTGGCCAAGGCCAATGGGCGCACCAGCGTCAGCCTGGAGGAGCTGAGCGTGAGGGAAAACCCTAATGGGTACAAGGTACGCAAAGGAAAAACCCTAGCATGACACAACCCTAATATTAGTGTGAAGTGTTTGAAAGGGGGCAGAACCTGGGGGGGAAAGGTAAGAAGGGAACAACCCTGATGGACGAAAGAACCATAGTGGATTCAAGTTCAAGAAAGGGTGGGAGCACGGAGGAAAGCCTGGTGCCCAGGGTCATGCATGCATGAAGGCGTACACGGTGGATAGACCCTAAATCCTGCACCATGTAAGCAGCTGACACCTGGCGCATGACGCATGGCACTGTTGATGAATTTTCTTGTGGCAATGCCTTTTTACATGTAGCTGCACCTGTATCTGTGGAGCATATTTGGTTTTGAAAGTGACTATAACATGCAATGACGCGTGTGACTCTTGCATAACCGTAGTGTACTTTTGGATTGTAATCACAATGAAGGTAAACAAGGGTTGCAAGTGTGGTTGCATTTGCAATTGTAATCATTGTCGTGATCATGATTGTGCCTGTGCCAGGATGATGACATGACGAGGCTGAGGGCGCTTGAGGGCATGTGGGGGGCCTACGTGGCGGGTGCTGCGGCGGCTGCGGCGGCTCTGGAGGGGGAGGAGGCGGCGGCTGGTGGTGCGGCTGTGGATGCGGCTGTGCAGGAGGCTAGGGATCGAGGCAAGGTGGGTGCAGGGGTGCGGGGGCTAGGGGAGTGGCGCCGCGGTAAAATGCTGGTTGTGCATCAGCAATGGGACCAAGGGCACAAATGCATACAAATAGGTTTTGGTGTACAATGCGTGATGAACAAAAAGGTATTGCAGCGTGTGCTGTGGGCCCATGCCAGTTGGGTACCGCTGCCGGTGAAAGTGCACTGGTGGGGGGTTGCAGCAGATTGCTGCAAGCATGCGCTGCTTTGATGTTGACCGGCACCAGCACCAGGCAGGGGTTAATTGCGTATACAGCTGCTGTTCTGTACGAGGGGGCTGTGCCGTGGGACTCCCCGCCCTTTCCTTGCTGAGAGGGCCAACGTCAATGGTAGAGCACCTAATATTCCGTTGATCATTGCATCACCTGACAAAAGATTCTTCATGCGCCACTGCAGGTTGGCCAACAGCCCTCAAACCCCAAGCCAGACCCTAACGGCTCCAAGGCAGGCCCCACCACCTCAGGCCCAGCACCAGCCCCCACCCCCGCCACCACCTCCACCACTACCACCACTGCAACGCCAGCCACACCGCCAGCACAAGGGGATCAGGATCAGCAGCCAGCGGCCAAGGGGGGTTTCTGGCAGGACATGTGCGTTGCTCTTCTGCAGCAGCTGGTGTTTGCGGTGCTGTCCATGGCGGGGGCGTTTGCGTTCATGCGGTGGAATGGGTTGTCGCCGTGGGGTGGGAATTCCCCGGTTCCGGGTGGGGATGGACAGCTGCCGCAAAAGGAGTAATTGCATGGAGGTGTACGAAATTTATATGCTGGTTTAATCTGTCACTGTGGCGCCGATTTCATAAAGCTAATCATTGCAACATTGCGTGCATCATACAGTGTAATACAGTATACTTTATGACATACACACATCGTCGACGGGTCACCCCCAGGGCCCAATGCCGCCCACTCTGGCAAATTGTGCTGTAAAGTATGGCACTAGGTTGTTACAGTAATTAATTTGGTAACACTATTCAACCCGGTTTACATATGCCCTAAGGGTAGCTCGCGACCGGTGTGCAACTTGCAACGGCCATATGACGGCCAGGACCATCCTGTAATATCGCCAAATTGAATTTTCAAAGCACATGTGTCTACATCAAGTTCCTTGGCAATGCCAGACTGAGTCTCGAACTTAGTTGACTAAAATGTACCGTCAGGTAGGGCATGTATTGCCAAATACTAATCTGATTCCTCCCGGATTGCATGTAAACCATAGGATACATGTATTTTCTGACAGTACAATATTCGAAACTGCACCCTTATGGTTTAGGGGTGCAATTCCACCCAGGCCTGGGCCAAGTCTGCGCAATGCACGCCATGGCATGCCATTGGCCAAACATGAAGGCCATGAGTGCAGTGAGACAGATCTATCATCACATCCAACTTCAAGGCTGGCTGCCTTTCTTGATATGATACGGTATCATCCGTCAGTGTCAGTATGGTGCGGTTGCTGTTTCTCCCCTAACTACACCTCTGTGCTCACACATGCTCACAAAAACATTGCCACTGTTTCCAAAGCCCGCATTCAGCAGCAAAAATGGGATTGCATGCTTTATCAACCCTCAAGGACTCCCGAGGTGACCTCTTCCCCAGCTGCTTCCGTACCTTCTAACATTGCTAACATGTACGCCACCAAGGCTGGGGGGAAGCAATCCTGTCCCTGGGCCACTGTCCGCGCGTTGTTCTCGGAAGAGAGCAGGAAGTGCGCCAAGGTGCGGGCGTATACGTCGGGGTTGTCTGGAAAGGTGGCCTGCATGAGCCCCCGGTACCAGGCATCACCCCGGTCAAAGTGCTGGAGCATGGCCCGCTGTTCCTCTGTCAGGTCCATGCGGTGCCCAGCCCCGCTTGGGTCTTGGCCTGAGCGGCAAGCATACGCAGGTGTCACAGGTGGCGAGAGGCTGTCCTGAAGGAGGGACCCTGGATCACTGCCCCCTGCCAGGCTGGTGGTGGTGGTGGTGGCAGCGGGGGCTTGTTGCCCAGCCCGGCTAGCCCCAGGCCCCGTGGTGGTGGGGTGGATGGCCTCCCAGGAGGGGACTGCCCACTGCCCTGCCCCTTGCCCAGCGCCAGGCGGCCCCGACAGGGCACCAGCAGACTCAAGCGGCTGATCATGATGGCGCGAGGCATCCTCAAGCCACTGCGCCACAGCAGAGTGCTCCCCTTGGAGAGGTGCAAATCCCGCCCTCTGAGCCGCGCCTTTGGGGTGCTCCCAGTGACAGTCCGACCCGGCATCGCTCACGCAATAGTCTGTGTCGCCAAGTGCTGCGGGTGCACTCCGCACAGAACGAGCTGCTGGGAATTCCGCTGGCTGAAGCATCAAAGGTTGTTCGCCTGCAAAAGGAAGTGAGTCAGACTAAGCTTTGAGAGACACATGCGCCTACTTATAACCCAGTTCCTAAGCTGCAGTAGGTATACCGTGACCGCACTGCTCAACCTTGTGCCGAGACCAAGTGCCAACCTTCAAAGTGGGGTTTGAGCAGTGCGTCGTAGCCCCGAGCCATGCTGCAAGTCTGTGCTGAGTCTGTACTCCAGGAGTGACTTGACCCCTACCTAACAGCAGGTAGACAGGGCAGGCATGCTGGCCACACCTGCACACTGACCATGCTATATGGCAGGCTAGCTGAGCTTCACTGGAAGCTTCAGCCATCTGGAAGGTTGTCCAACAGATGTAGTGCACCCTATGACTCAATAGAATTCCCTTCTTCTACAGGCCATGAGGCACTGTCCGTCTGAGGAGCATGCAGCCCACTTAACAGCCACGCGATGTGCCTCCCTCAAAGGGCTTCCCATCGACAGATAGTGGGTTGCCTTCCTCCCCTGCTGTCTTGCCCAGAGCCTGGCAAACCTCCACGAGGTCCTGGTGGGGTCCTCCTGGCCAGACGAGGAGAGGAATCTTGGTGTGAGAGGTCCGGACACTGAGCAGCTTGGAGGCATCGAAACCGAACTCGAATCGGCCTTGCCACTATCGCCCACGGAATACTGCCTCCTCTTACTCTAACTCTACAAGTCTCCTCTGCGTCACCCTCCTTTTGGAAGAAGGCTAGCTCTGCCATCTCAGCTGACCACCTGGAAACCTGCACAAACAGCGGTGAGAGCTCACAGCTCGCGGCAAGACTTCATATACCATACAGTGCTTCCTGCACACTGACAAGCCTCCTCAATCACAACGTGCCAGCGGTGAACCTCCACTAGAGGTGGCCACTAAGCGCATATATGGTGCCGTGTACCATGCCATTCACCTTGTTCCTCACCTGAAGACTCTATCACCTTGACTACTGCTCCTTGTCGAATCAGGCTCTGCGACTCAGTGCACTCGTCTGCTTGCACCCCCAGCTTGGCAGCCTCATCCCAGATATAGACATCGCGGTTGCTAAAAGCAGCCTGCAGTGCTTCAAACATTTTTCTCCGCTGCTGGCAGAAACATGGCGCTGTTTGCAGCAGTCATGACACTACCTGAAGGGTGGGTGCAAAAGAGTTGGAGACACATGTAGCAAGGAACCCTCGTATCCAACACCTGCAAAGTGCCGTGCCTTGAACTGGGTATGATATAGGCTGTGCTATGTCCCTGGTGGAATAGGTGCGTTGCTGGGCAGGTGCAGCGCATGTGTGAAGACACTAGTGAAGATCTTCTAGACTCTAGACTGGGTGCAGTGAGCTGTTCCTTCAGGCTGCTTTACCCAAGTGACAAAGCTGGGTGTTATTGGGTCCTGTGCAAGATCGCTTACCTGCCAGGCTACCTCCCTGCGTCCAGAGTTTGGCGTCGCGAGGAGGCTGAAGACGGACCAACCCAGAGGAGTGCACAACCCACGTGGTTGCTCGAAGGGTGCCCTTTGCAACAAACACAACCAAGAACAGAAAAAAACCAGTGCCGGTTAGATATACCCTTACACTGGCAAGCCGATTTCTAGAGCTTCTGTGCCAAAAGAAGGCTTCCTGAGAAAATGGCTCGTCTCTACTGAGGCTCTAGACTTATTCCCCACCTGCCTGCTGCCTGCACACAAGGATATCGGTGAGTGGGCCGGCCAGTCGGACAGCTCCTCCTTTTGTGCACCACTGCTCGTCTTACCAGTGTTAAAGTAGCACCAACACTGTTGTGGAGTGCTTCTTTGTGTACGGTGTGACTGTGAGAGGGTTTCAACTTGCGAATTGCATGCATAAACGCATGCATGCGTAACTCCTTTATTTGCACATACTGCAGTAGAGACCGCTGCCTCCACGTCCGCCAGTCCTCTACAAATGAAAATAAATGCATTTTCCAGAAATATAAAGCTTTGGTAAAGCTTTTTTTATTTTTAAAGCTTTTTTTATTTTTAAAGCTTTGAAAAGAGATTATTTCAAAATTGGTAAAGCTTTGTTCACTAAAGTGAATCGCTTCGCTAAAACTGGTATTTATTTTGTGAGTAGCTTTCGTTCACTACCGTTTTTTCCAAAGCTTTATAGCTTAATTATTCTTAATGTAAAATATTCTCAAACTATTTTAGTCAAAATAACATACTTTTATAAAGCTAGTATCTTATACGATAAAACGTACTTAAAGTAGCAAAACTCTAGCCCCTCTCAAAAATTATACCAGGTACACGTTGCTGCAGGATGGCGGTACCGGTATTGGTCGCTGCCACCGTGAGGATGCATGCATGCATCTGTCCCGGGGGTATACATGCAACCAGTCTGCAGCCTGTCCACAACAGCATCCTGTGAAAACATGCAAACATGGGTGCCACTGCGTTGCAACATACCGTAGCGGAGCACTGCACTGTTTGGGGTTGAGATTGACTCTGCAGCGGTGGCGGTGGCATGGTGTGTGTCTCTCTCTGTCTACAACCACGTATCACCACCATACTGGCCCCACATCGTCGCACCAACACACACGTCATACCGCTGTGGGACTCAACCAACTGCATTTACTTGTCCCACCGCGCCCCGTCTTGTACCCTCATTTAGCCGCTGGTGCTGGCTGGCACGAGGCCTGAGGGAGCGGGATGCCTGCCTACACGCTGCGGGGGGTGGAGGTGCAGTTCCCATATGAGGCGTATGACTGCCAGGCGAGACCGCGCACGCAACCATTTTTCGACGCTTATTTACAGAACCTATCTACTCTGCTCCTAGCAAACCCTTTGTGACATATGCACGGGATATGGATATCCCGTGCACCAGCTGGCACTGCAGTCGCCACTCTGGTGGACAGCCACCGCCCTACCGGAGTCAACTGGCCGCAAAAGGAGTACTGGCAAGGGGGTTGTAGACAGCTATAATTTAAATATTGTCGCTGTGGCTGTCACTGTGGCGCCGGTAGTCTGTCACAGCAGGGCCCTGGGTTGGCGATGCGTGTAAGTTAAACACGCAACAGTTGCTGTGGCGCTATTCATTGCAATCATAACAATGACACGCATTGCCAACCCCTGCCTAGGGGCCGCCCACATTGTGCTGTAACCTATCATACGTCCGGGCACTGTGATAATTATTTACAATAATATATCACCCTAATATATTGTAAACTGCGTTTGGAGGGCCCTAAGGGAAATGGGCAGCCGCAATTGTTAACATCACTGTTGCGGTGGCCATGCAACGTCTCGACCGCCGTCTCGGGTCTCGAGATTCTGGTATATCGCTGAATACAAATTTGGACGTTTCTTGGCAATGCCACACTGCGTCTGCCACTGGAATATCTACATGAATAGGCATTGACACGCATCTATCACCATATCCAACTCAGTCATAGTTGGCTGTATTTCACTGAAATGCCATCATGAGTCATGGACGATGCCAAGTTGGACGATCCCTGTTGTCATGACATGCAACACTATACTTGACAACAGGACACTGTTTCTAAATCTGTTCTCATTGCCGCAGCACGTGCAAGGCCCCTCCCGGGACTGCACCATCAACCCTCAAGGACTCCCGAGGCGACCTCTTCCCCAGCTGCTTCCGTCTCTTCTAACATTGCTGACATGATGTAGTACGCTGCCAGGGCTGGGGGGAAGCCCGCCTGTCCCTGGGACTCTGTCTCCGCGTTGTTCTCGGAAGAGAGCAGGAAGTGCGCCAAGGTGGGGGCGTATACGTCGGGGCTGTCTGGAAAGGCGGCCTGCATGAGCCCCCGGTACCAGGCATCACCCCGATCAAAGTGCTGGATCATGGCCCGCTGTTCCTCTGTCAGGTCCATGCGGTGCCCAGCCTTGCTTGGCTCCTGGCCTGAGCGGCAAGCATACGCATGTGTGACAGGTGGCAGGAGGCTGTCCTGAAGGAGGGACCCTGGATCACTGCCCCCTGCCAGGCGGCTTGCCCCAGGCCCCATGCCAGCGGGGTGGTTCGCCTCGCCCGAGGGGCCTGCCCACTGCCCTGCCCCTAGGTCAGTGCAAGGCCCCATCTCAGCTTGGGCGCCAATAGACTCAAGCGGCTGATGGCGCGAGGCATCCTCGAGCCACTGCGCCACAGCACAGTGCTCCCTTTTTTGAGGTGCAAACCCCACACACTGGTTTGGGGTGCTCCCAGGGACAGTTGGACCCTGCATCGCTCACGCAATCGTCTGTGGCGCCAAGTGCTGCGGGGGCGCTGTGCCAGGAAGGGGCTGCTGCACGCCGCAGTGTCTGCTGTTCTTGTGTTTGCTCAGCAGGATGGATGCGTGCTGCTGCAGGGTGGCGGGGCACAGCCGGTTGACTGTGCAGCTGCGCATCTGCAGCTAGCACATGCGCTGGCTGAAGCATTGGTTGGCGTGGGTGTTTGCCTGCAAACGTGGAGATTGACACTGAGCTTTGAGACACACATACCTTAATTTAACCTAATTTACTTCTAGTTCCTTAACCACTTTAATGCCTAATTCCTAACTTGCAGCTGCTGTAGGTACTGTCTGAGGAGCATGCAGCCCATTTGTGACAACCACGCACTGTGCCTCCCTCAAAGGACTTACTGGTAACAAATAGTGGGTTGCCTTCCTCCCCTGCTGTCTTGCCCAGAACCTGTCGAATCCTCACGAGGTCCTGGGGGGATCCTCCCTATGGGGGTCCTCCTGGCCAGACGAGGTAATGAAACGTGGTGTGAGAGGTCCGGACCGTGAGCGGTTAGGAGGCATCGAAACCGAAAGCGCTTGCCACTATCGCCCACGGAATACTGCCTCCTGGCACTCCAAGTTTAAAATTCTTCTCTGGGTCACCCTCCTTTTGGAAGAAGGCTAGTTCTGCCATCTCAGCTGACCACCTGGAAACCTGCACAAACACCGGTGTGAGCTCACAGCTGGAGGCATGTACTTCATATACCATACAGTGCTTCCAGCGCACTGATAAGCCTCCTCAACCACAACATGCCAGCGGTGAACCTCCACTAGAGATTGAACAGGCGCATTGCTGTTCAGGTGGGGTGCTCAGGTGGGGTGCAGTGAGCTTTACTGTAGATTGAAGGCGGTCCCGTAACGTCAAAGGTGGTTCATTCATACTAACAACTGTGTGACAAAAACCGGGTGTGTCTGGGCGCCAAGCAAGTTCGCTCACCTGCGGGGGTGCCTCCCTGCGCGAGTGGAGGCTGCCACGAAGATGGACCAACGTTAAACCCAACTACAGGTTGCTCGAGGCCCTATAGGGTGCCCTTTGCAACGAACTCAACCAACAAGAATAAGAAGCCCAGAGCCAGTTATACTGGCGAGCCGATTGCTAGAGCTTCTGAGCTTTCCTGAGAGAAATGGGCTCGTATCTGAGGCTCTAGACAAATTCCCCACCTGCTGCCTGCACTCAAGGATATCGTTGAGTGGGCCGGCCAGTCGGACAGTTCCTCCTATGTAACACCACTGCTCTCTTGCCAGTTCCTGATAACACCAACACCGCTGTGGAGGGCGTTCTTTGTGTTCGGCTTGGTTAAGTGTGAGAGAGCTTCAACTTGCATAATTGCATGCATATACGCATGCATGCATAACGTCGTTATTTGCACACACTGGAGCAGAGACCACTGCCTCCACGTCTGCCACGCCTCTCCAAGGCCCCCCAAACATCTTATCAGGTACACGGTGCTGCTTGAATAACTTTTACCGATACTGGTCGCTGCCACCGTCAGGATGCATGCATGCATCTGTCCCGGTACACCTGCAACCAGGCAGCCTGCCCACAGCAGCATCCCTGTGGCTACAAATATACATGGGTGCCACTGCCTTGCAACATACTGTAGCGGAGCATGGCACAGTTTGGGGTTTAGCGTGACTCGGTGGCGATGGTGGCATGTGTCTTTCCCTGACTGGTCCCTTCGCCACAATACAGCCCCGCACCGCCACACCAACATACTTGTCATACCGCAGTGGGACTCACCCAACGGCATTTCATTTATACCACCGTGGCCCGTCTTGTGGCCACTGCCCCTAGCAAACCCTTTGTGACCCACCTTTACCAAGTAGCCACTCTGGCGAGTGGACAGCCACAGCCCCACCCAAGTCGCCCTCTATTGAACCCTAGGGATACCATGTTGACACCCCCTTAACCCTTGTGAACCCTGTGCAGCAGGCCCCATCAGCAGCCACAAGGCCACAGCCCACAGCCACTCAGTGCGTAAGTGGCAGTGATTGAACCGGCCTTCAGAGTGCACCCGAGTGCACCTTAGGAAGCCACAGCCAAGCAGCACACCACCCTTGCGCGCTACCTGAGGCAAAGCAGGACTGGCGCACACACCATTTTAAAACACCGAGGTGACTACCTTGTTCAACCATCAGCCTCCCGTCTGACCAAGGCGGCACGACAACATGGCGCGAGGCGGCAGGCCCGACATCCTGACTGTGCTGCTGCGCCAGGCGCTGTTTGCTGCCGTGATGATTGGTGGGGCCCTGTACATGATGAAGGCAAACGGGAGGCTGCCAGGGAGGTACTTTGGGCCAGGGGGGGAGAGCGAGCTGAGCGATGGGGCGTGGCTGGAGGGGTTCAACGCAACGGGTTTCTGAAGGGAGGGGGGGCTTGGAGATTGATGGGTGACGTGGAAGGAAGGGATGGTGTTGTGAGTGGAGGAGGGGATGGTAGGGGAGAGGGGGTTTGGGGGGGGGGGGCTACGCCGTGGTGTTCAGGGGGGGAGGGCTTGACACGGGTGGTGTTCCCTAACCCTGACCGAACGCTTCCAGAGTGCCTCCAGGTTGTAATGTAGCTAAAATATCTGTGGTGGATAAGGATCTGTTGGGTGATATGTGAACTTGCTATGCTGCTGTATGCACACTTTTTAGGCTTTTCCTTTCCAATCACCAAGCGTGCGCTGAGGTTCTGTTGCGTGTGACCTAGTTACATTGTTCCTTGGTATCCAACACTGCAGTCAAGGTGCATGCTACGCGCCTGATTTGCAGTATTTATACCTTCATGCGTGTTGCTGTCAGTTTGAGATTAGGTGATAAATGCAGAGTGGGCGCTGTGCGCGCGGCTATAGCATGCTAGCCCGGGCAGGGCAGGGGCAGACACCAGCTGCCTAATCGGGCACCTGCATATGTATAGATGTGCATATCATTACACGCTTCAGCCGAGCCCAGAGACCCCTCAGGTTGATATGGCAAGCCAGGTCTAGGGTCTTGACACTCAGGAAATTATTCCACGTTGAAAACCCTTCAAAACCCTAGCATGCCATCAACTGCACTGAAACCGCACAACCGGGCTGTAAAAAGCACAGTGGCTATCACAGTTGGATGCTAAGGTTCTGGCCGGTGAGCAGACCAGCGAGGTTGCGGAAGAGTGGCTGGCTGCGGCACTAGTCTTTGAGGCTGATACTTTCAAGGTATTACCTTACAAGCGGTTCATGCAAACATACCGCTTGGATACCCTAGGTGTTAACGCTGGACAACCTCTGAAGGGACTCATCGAAGTGCGCGCAGACACTGTTGTAGTCTGGTCCCGGGTTTTAGCACTGTCTGAGTTGCATGGTTTTCTCCAAGTTGGTTTTACAGCATGCATGCATTTGCACATGCGCACGGCACATAACCCTGTGCCAATGGCATGTTGTGAGCAGGTTTTTGCTGCATGCTACACATGATGTAACTATGCTAAACTTCGATGTAGCGTCTTCCTTAATGCATGCATATGGTTTCAGCAAATCCAACCTTTACACACTTTGGGGCAGCAGATGAGGCTTGACTCCCTACCCCTAAACCCTGACAACCCTTTTGCAGGCCAACTGATACCATACTGCCCCGCTGCCGCACACCCACAGCTACCAACCGACACCCCCCTCAGAATCAATCAGCCAAACACAACCTGCGCGCCACCACCACCACCACCACTGGTCCACATGACGCTAGCACGCTTCGCCACCGTGGCAGGTGTGGGTGCCGCGGCTGTGGCTGTGGCAGCAGCGGCACGCATGCGGAGCGCCGCCCCCCGCCTCGGACGCTCCTGGCTCCCCATACGCGCACACCACGCAAGCGCCACCACTGACCTCATACCCACACCACCACCGCTAAAGGTGGGTCCAAGAATCCTACCCAGCTGCTCAATACCCTAGGAAACCCTTTTGCGGCTTTGAGAGCTGGCGCTGGTGGTTAGGGTTTAGGGTTTTGGCAGAGTTTCCGCTGCTGGTGAGGATAAGGGTTTTGCCAGGCTTAGTTACCCTCCCCATACTCCCCCTCTGTCCCAGGCAAAGACTGTCAGCTCGTGTTTGGGATTTGGAATTTAGGGTTTGGGACAGGGTTTGTTCACCTTCCCCGCACCCCCAACCCTGGCAGGGTTGTTGCTTACCCTCCCCCCCTCCTCCTACCCCAGGTCAAGGTTGCCCTGTGCCGGCTGGTTTAGGGGTTAGGGTGTAAGGGTGGGGTTTTGCCTGGCTTTGGTTTAGGGTTTAGGGGCAGGGTTTGCCAGGCTTTACTTACCCTCCCCCTCCCGCTCCCACCCCAGGTGAAGGTTGCCCTGTGCCAGCTGCTGGTTGGTGCTGACAAGGACAAGAACCTGTCCACAGCAAAGGCAGCCATTGAGGTGCGGGGACCATACCCTAAACCCTAAACCTGACAGGCTACCCTGGCTGTCTGCTGCAGAGGTGTCAGCATGGTATGGTAGTTGGTACCATTTGTAGGTTTATGGCTGGACCACCCGCAGGGGCCCGGCGCGGCTAATTTGCTGATATCTATTTGCCGTTCAGGAGGCAGCGCGCAATGGCGCCCAGCTGGTTGTGCTCCCTGAGATCTGGAACTGCCCCTACTCCAACGACAGCTTCCCGCTGTATGCCGAGGACATTGAGGGGGGGGAGTCGCCGTCAAGGGACATGCTGGCAGAGGCTGCCAGGAGCAACCAGGTAAGTGAAAGAAAGGATTGCCCATCCATAATCCAGCAATCCCCTCGTCCCATCACACACTTGTCCAAATGTGCAAAACACAGACAGATATCCTCCCCTCGCAGGTGACCCTGGTTGGGGGATCGGTCCCTGAGCGCAGCAACGGCAAGCTGTACAACACCTGCCTGGTGTTCAACAAGGAGGGCCAGCTGCTGGCCAAGCACAGGAAGCTGCACCTGTTTGATATCCACATCCCCGGGAAAATCACGTTCAAGGAATCCCTGACGCTCACCCCCGGGGAGAGCGTGACGGTGGTGGACACGGATGTGGGGCGACTGGGGATCGGCATCTGCTATGACATTCGGTTCCCGGAATTGGCCATGATATACGCGGCAAGGGGGTGCCAGCTGCTGGTGTACCCAGGTGGGTAGCTGCGAACCCTTGTACCCTTAGATAAATATGACTAGGATCTGATACCATATGCGGGGTGTGCATTAGGGATTGGCATCATGCAGTGTACTGCACAAAATGTTTTCGAGCTGCTCATTAGTATGCCAGGTGCTGGTGGGCCTGCATCTATAAACCCTAAATCCTAACCATAAAGAGTGTGCCCCCTTCAGAAAACCCTAAACCCTAAACAGTGTCCTTGCATACGAAAACCTTAAAGAACCCCCTTCACACCCTGCAGGCGCCTTCAACATGACCACAGGCCCCCTGCACTGGGAGCTGCTGCAGCGGTCCCGCGCCATGGACAACCAGCTGTTTGTGGTGGCATGCTCACCCGCTAGGGTCACGGATGGACCCTACACGGCATGGGGCCACTCCACTGCCTGCGGGCCATTCGGAGAGGTGTGTACCCTGCATTTTGTGTCATATAGCTGTGTGCCCCTGTTTGCGCCTCTATAGTTGTCTGCCCCTGATGGTGTCCTGGTTTTGTTCGCAGCGTGCGCCTTCACTCCTACAATGTATCAACGAGTTCCATTTCCCGTTCAAACGAGTTCCACACCCCTTTCAAATGATTACAGGTTCAGGGTTTAGGGTATTTATTGTCCAGAGGATAACACTGACGAATCTGCACCCCTTGCTCAGGTTCTGTCCACCACTGGTCATGACCCTGACATCGTGTATGCTGACCTGGACTACGCACTGCTGGAGGAGAAGAGGCAGAACCTGCCATTCAGGGAACAGAAGCGGGCAGATTTGTATGATGTGGCGGACAAGACACGGTGATGGGGCGATAGGGTTGCCTAGCAAATTACATTGAATGCCTCATGCGCCATGCCATGCGCCACATGGTCACCCTAGGGAGTTTTCGGTTGGATACATTGCAATGTGATGCGGCGCCGCGTTGACTGACTCAGTTTTTTCAGGTCTCCGTTTTTTTCAGGTCTGAGACTCTCAATGATTGAACAATACATATCATGAGTCGTTGAATGTTTGAACAGTACATCCTATGCAGATTAATTGTGTTCTCAAGAACTGTTACAAGTTGTATTGAATATTCGAATTCGAATTTCGAATCAATTGACAATGCAGTAAATGCCATCATATCCAATGGAATATCTGGGCTGGGCAGCACTCAGGCTGGGCAGCATGGAGGCAAGTAAGACAAGTGCTGTCCTCCCAAGCTTGTCCTAGGACATTTTTAAATTGTGAATTCATTTAGGCATGATGTCAAGTAGGGCGATGCATCATGACTTATGGGGCCCAACTGGTGGATTAAAAGTTCATGAAGTAATCGGCAAGTCCTCAGCAAAACATTGAGCAACTGTACCAGCAACTGATTCAGAACTGAGTGGTACTGAGGATTGGCTGGAACTGTTGAATACATTAATGTTGTCTAATACGTGGCCAGGCTGTGAGCATGACATTGCACCGCCTGCAGCAACTGGCATTGTGCCATGCCATTTGCATGTGCCTCCAGATGGAGAGCCTCAGAGAGGCGCCCCATCCCACTAGCCAAGCTTGCCCCGCCATCGTCAGCAAGAACCAGCTCAGCCACCACACCACCATGAGCTGAGCTGTGGCCCACGCTGTACGGTGGCACCCACTGGGATGGCGGGCGCTCAGTTGGTCTGCCATGACAAGCACGATTTGGTCCCAGTCCCTGCACGCTGCAGCCTGGCCTGGGCCCTGGCTGACACAACATCGTCGTCATCCCCAATGACCGAGGACGCCCTGCTGCTGGCCAGGCTCCCAGTAGAGTATGCGTAGTATGGTCCCGCGTTGGCTGGCAGAGAGTACGGGTTCATGCTGGGTTGGTGGTGGAGGTGCGCTGAGGTGGTGGAGTAGGGGCTGCGCGCACCGCTGGCAGTGCCATGCTGGGGGCCAGCAACATCCTGTGCCTGCATGACACAGGCTCACTTGGTCAGCTTGATTTTCTACTTCAGGTTTCAAACTGACTGACTCAGGGATGATACACCTTCCTGACATAATAGATCCATCCATCAACTTGACGGTGCACCATTGCTTGTGTCGCATACATCCCATGGGCGTGACCTCAGATGGTACGGCCACAACTACATATTGAAATAGTGATGTACATGGGCCGTCTGTGCCAGCTACTGCAGTCCGTACCAGTCATAATAAAATATACACACCTGGTTTTGGTATACCCCCGGGTGACCCTGATCCGCCATACTGGAATGACTGCCATTGTGGGGGAACGCAGTGGATGCTGAGCCATTCCCAATGCTGCGGCTGCTGCATGGCGTCTGAGTCCCGCTCGTAGACTCTGCATAGTGTGAGCCACCCATGTTCAACCTCAACCTGCCATCACTGCGCGCTTGCAGGCGGGACTGTCTGCTGCGATCGTCCTGTGCAACCCACGAGATTAATAATTAATCACATGTGATCTGATCTCATAATTTGGAGGAAAGTACAGAATTTGTCCGTCAGACAGATCATGTGCAGCTGGGTCACCCAATGATTTAGACATGCTTTCAGAGCATGCAGAGTGCGGCACCCGTACCTGATACCTTGTTTTGCCATGGGTGACCGTGGAGCAGCGCTGGAAAAATGGGGCAAAAATTACAAACTTGTTCTGCTGTGGTACTACATCCGCCAGCCCTGTACAGTGAAGACATTAACAGGGCTTAGGGTTGGGTGTTTGGGATTGACTTGCAGGGCCCTGGGGTTTGGGTTTTCTGTGTCGTGTGTGTCAATCGAGAAAGCCTGTGTTACTGATTTCAACAAAGCCAACCAAATACTGTGTACCTCAAGGGTGGTACATGCACAGCAGCTCACCATAGTGCTTGGCCAGAAACTCCAAGCATTTTGCAGAGGGAAGGTCGTACGCAATAGCATCGGGTGTCAAGCCTTCAACTTGAAGGACATGCTGTAGGAACACACCCATATGTATGAGCCAGTCTGGCAAGGATACAGCCATGGGCAGGAGGATCTAACAGCTTCAAGTTCAACTGTATTACCTCGAATAGAGCTTTTCCATATCCCTGTCGCTGGTAGTTCTCATGGACGTAGAAGTCGAGCAAGCATATTGGCTCAGCTTCAGTATAGTTTGCGAGTGGGTCGTGCAGGAACAGTTTCCTCTTCCCAACCTTGATGCCTCCAATCACAACAGTCCTGTGCAGTTGTATGAGTAGTCAAGACCGTGCACATGAGTATCTAAGGTTTGTCATCTTGAACTATACCCAAACCCTATAAGTTGCACATTTTTTGCGCACCTGGTACTGCTTGGCCTGAGGGCCACGATGTACACTCTCTGATCACTGGCAAGTATTTTTTCAAGGCTTGTGACTGAGCTTGGGATGTTCTGCAAGAGGGGCCCGCCACAGGGTCAATACCTTGCTGTAACCACAGTGGTGTGAGACAGGGCATTCTTACAACTACAGGTGCGGCAGTGTGGACACAGAAAACAGGGGATTGCATAAAATCACCTGTGCTTTTGCTGAGAGCACACCAAACGTCTGCAGTATGTCGGCAAGTCGTGATTTGGCCTCGTTTCCAAGGTTGGCTGGAATGCCAGGACATGCCAAGTTGGTCAGCATCGGCTGTCAAGGAAAGGAAACACGTTGCAAGCAGTGCTGTGAACGCTAATCAATAACAGAGGTTTCTTACCTATCCTTTGACGGTCCCAAACAGAGATCAGCTCGGACTGCACAGTGCACAGAGTTGTCAGTTGCTACGAAGGTGTTTTAAACAGGCACAGAACACCATGTTCATCGCGCAGGCAGCATACCTCGGCAGGCAGGCCAGCCACTGCGAAGGGAAACTCCATACGACTTGCTGGCACACCACGAGAAGAGGTGAAGACCAACGTCCTTTTTGCTTCAGGGATTTGCCAGTGGGCTCACACTCGAGACAGAAAAGCACCCACACGACAGGGAACCTCGAACACAGATCCACACAGCCTACGATGTGATGAAGCAGGAATAGGATACACTGTTGCGAAGGTGGCGGCTTTGTGGGGCTTTGTCAATGGTTTCATCCCCAACTTGATTCAATCTTGCGCCAAGGAAGCTGGGCAGAGGCAGGGGTGTAATTACAATCAATGGAAAACCTGCCCACTGGGCCCAGTGCAGAGCCAAGCGTTGCTGCCAAGCGTTGGCCTTGCCTCCAGGGGCAACCGCTGCAAAAGTTGGACAGTGCTTGGCTGCCAATAACGACTGCGCTGCACAACCTCGCGCGCTCGTGAACATGACCCAATTTCGAGCCCTGCTTCGACCCACATTGGTTGGCTTAGCCTAGTAGGCAAAATAGCACACACCACTCGGGGCCAACGCACGGACCCAGTATGCACGAGAACTCGGATGGGAGGCTGCCGCTCGTAGCTAGGATGTTGATGTTTCTGCTTGTCCTGGTCAGCGTGCAACCCACGCTGGCTGCCACCAACTCGCAGGGCATGCTCGAAGGTGGGTGGGTGGCAGGGTGAAGCGGCATGCCCCCTTCGATGCACCGGCATGTCCCCACTTTCTGCTGTTGCAACGCCAACCATAGCCCGTTAGGAGCTCTTATACCCTGCAATCTTCCCGCTGGCTGGTTTAAAATCTTGTTTCAAGCCCCTGAACCATGTTTTGGCAGCCAGTTTGTGCTGAAGTGCACCATCCCACCCCTCTGTGCGCAGCTTTCCACGCTTTCCTCCAAGATGCCGCCAACGGCAGCGCCTCAACCCCCACACCAAGTGACCTCATAGCCACGCTGACGGAGATGGCGCCGCTCACCCACCCGTTCTACACGACACAGGGTACAGCAACTGAGCCACCACCCACTTGCATGCATGCTGTGAAAGGGTTGTGTGCCACGATTGCAGGGCCCAACAACTACTAAGCCCCATAACATGTTACAACACTAGGCCGTGCTCTGAATAGTCAAAATCCACTTGTAATCACTTCTATTTGCATCTGGAATCTCATGCTGGCTTCTTGCTGGGTTCCCCATCAATTTCCCTTGTGACCAAACCCGCTGCACCCCCCCCAGGTGTGCGGAGCTTGGCCACACAGTCAACAACAAGGCAACTCATCGTGAGTATGATCTCATCCATCCACCCTGAATTGAAATTTTAATAAGTGATCCATAGAAGTTGTTAAGGTGGTGCTGCCTGCGTTTAGGGTTTAGGGTGTGAACAGTTTAGGGTTTAGGGTGTGGCAGTGTCCCGCAGTTTACGAGTAGTTGCCAGATGTTCCTGTCATACGTTGCCAGAGCCTACCAAGCCATTTGTAGAACTTGAGTGGTCAATAAACAGCCCTTGCCCGGTTGCAGAAAAGTGTGTTGCGGCCGTACGACCTTGTGGCGGGGGGCATGCAGGGTGCCTTCCTGGGACTGGCGGCAAACGCAACAGAAGCCTACAACAACTTCACCACACAGTAAGGCGCCCGCATTGTGCATCACGCCGTAACATTGGTAGTAACCCCTGATTTTCAAAAGCAGCGTTATCAGTGGCAGGGGCAGTGGTCCATTTCCATTGAATTGAATTGGACCGATCAGTACTTGCAATCATTCCAGACCTCTGCCTGACCCCCCACATGGCTAGCGCCCTACCCCACCCCCCACCCCACCCCACCTTCCACCCCTCCCAGGTACTGCTCCAATGCCCGCTTCAGCCGCGGCGGTGTCACCGGGACCACCCGTTTTTTCGGTCCCAAGTTCCGGATCGTGCTGTCCCTGGGCGGGTGCCAGCTGAGCTTCAACACCTCCATCGACACCACCACCCAGGAGCTGGTGCTGCGGAGGGAGCTGGTGTGCCTGGGGCCAAGCCTGACGGTGTCAACGGTGCGCGGATATACCCAACAGATGATTTATGAGAATAGCCATCGTGGGTGCTTCACACTGGTGTGCCTGCTCCAAATAATCCCACCGCCACCACCCACGCCCCTGCGGGCACCTATACCTAAAGCATTGCCACATGTGCATACAGCTGCCAGCTAGCCATCAAGGCATGTCCAGCTCATCTGCATCATGTCCAGGTATTAAATGAATTACTACTTGGACATGTTGCAAGTTGCAATGAGGTACATGAACGGACGTAGTGTACGATAGTGCACTTCACCAGTAATTAGAGAAGAAATTAGTCCAATAACGCCCTCTCTGCTCCCATCGCGCCAGGCCCCCGCCGCTATCACCTTTGCCGCCATCAGCGCAGCCAACTTTGCCGACCGCTCCTGCCGCATTGCACGCAGCTTTGGCACAGGGTTCACCGTCAACCTGCTGCCACCTGGCGAGCAGTTCCACTTCAACAGGTAACACAAAATGCCATACCGCTGGGTAATATTAGGAGTATGGCGTTCATTAATAGTTACTTCTATGAGTATGTAACTGCTAGCTAATTAAATAGTCTATTAGTACTTTAATTGCATCATGTGTAGTGCACTTTAGCAGTTCATCCAATATGGATGAGTCAGACTGCAGTGCACAATAACAGTCAGCCTTGATATCAGCTGCGCCACTCAGCTCTTTCTGTAATGCAAATTCTCTGACTTCATGAATGCGCATGTTCATGGACCAGGCTGTATTGTCATTTTAAGTAGTATCATTTCAAAAACAATAATGAGGATATTTATATTTAAAACCGCCCCATTTTTACAGCATCGACGAGGTCACCCGAGCGGTGGCGCAGCGCAGCTTTGGACTGGGTTTTCCAAAGCTGGTCATCAACAAACCGGCATCCCCCGCGGCGGGCAGCGGGTCCCTGGGAAACGTCCAAAGCCTGTTGGCACAGCAAATGCAGCAGGAAAGCGCGTGGCAGGGCTTGCTGTCTCAGCCCCTTGGAGGGGTGGGCGACTGGGGAAACCAGTAGCCCGGGCTGCAGACCACGGTGGTCAGCGGGCAAGCCTTTGGCAACACAATCAAAGCTCTAGGCTAGGGTTTTAGTGAACCCATGGGTGGATCCGTTGATATCTTGGATTTCTTGTGAATGGGCAAAGCCGTGACACCGTACATACCGTGCGCCCCTTGGAATTTGGTTACATCCATGTGTCACACGTCTGTGGAGGAGAGTATGAAGCATGGCGTGCCACTAGCGGTGCCACCAGCTGGGCCCCTTGTATGCTACTGGCTGTGTGAAGGCCTTTCACATGCAGGGCATGCCATGGTGCTCTCACAGTGAGCCATGTGCGGCTCAAATGGCCAGCATGCCATGGTCCCTGGCATTGCATGCACTGCGCAGCGCCATGCCAAGTTGGTGACCTTGCTTACATGCATGATTGCAATCATCATTGTGTTTGTACTTGCTGCAAATTTTAAAGCTGCAATTGCCCTACGGCTGCCTAAGTATATTATGCAACTCATGCGCGGCTGCATGCTATATGCATGATGCATAGGACATATGATGTACATCCATTACATTTCACAGCATGCATACATGCTCTCATTGCAGACATGATGCTATTGGAATCTCACGCTATTTACTCACGGTATCAAATAAATTGTCAAAATTCTCGTAGTGGGTTGCCCGGTGATTTGAGGCGAGTTGACGCAATACTTGATGTTAGTTGATATACTGAACAGTTGAACTGCCGAGGATTATGATTTGTAGAGTAACACTGGCATTGATGCAAATCTCAGCTTGAGACTACATACACATTAGGCCACTGCGCTCAAATGACACATGTACTGTGAATGGCACAATGTACTACAATGGTTATGAAAGTGTACTACTTTATTGCAAGTTGAGAAGCCAGGATATCCCCTGTTGTGCCATTGACTCAACACAAGTGCAGTCGCAATTTTTTTATCACATCAATTGCCCTAAGGCTTCCTTCTAAACAGGATCATCCAATGAAGCTAAACACAGGGTTGCTAAATCCCACCAGACTCGCCAGCGCCGTACTTTGCCCCGTCCCCATCCCCAAACCTGCCCCCATTCCCGAACCTGACATCGATCCCTGGGATTGCAGCTGATGCTGCACGAATCCTGCTGTGGTCACAATGTCATCCAGCTCCCGCCTGAAGCGCTCAATCTCGCTGGTCTTTGCATCCAATGCCTGCTGGTACTGGCGGTGCAGGGCGCTGCTCTGCACATAGGGGAGGGGAGGGGTGGGTGGGTGGGTGGGTATCCACGTGGGGAGCGAGATGAGAGGTATTTTTCCAGGGAAAATGATGTCACACATCCAGAGTCTGGGAATGGCCCAGTGTGCTTGCTTGCCAGGCAATACCACAAATAAATCCCGCACAACACCACCACCCACCTGCACGTCGTACACCTCCTGTGCCCGCCTCATGAGCTGGCGCACCTCACCCTCACGGGCAGCCTGCGCACGCTCAAGGGCGCTGACCTGGCGCTCCAGGCGTACAAGCTGCAACACCAAAAGGGGAAGTAAGAGGGAGGGGGGACAAGCGTAGCGAGAAGGGACCAGGGAGACATAACATGCGCAAGCATACATGGACACCTCATTGGTATAGACGCACTTATGAATGCACAGGCTGCAGGTATGAATGCACAGGCTGACAGGATGCGACATCGACTTATGCCATACCAATGTGGCACTGTAAACAAACAAGTTAGATTATTTCAGTTGGAAAGTTAGTTTGACACTCCACCACCCACCTCCGAAGCCGCCGGCGTCCACGGCGCCCCCGCGCGCGCCCCCCTCAGGTCCTCCTCAAGCATGGCAACCCTGCGCTGCGCCCCATGCGCCTGCGCCTGCGCCGCATCCAGGCGATCCTGCCAGCGCACCGCCTCCTGGGCCGCAGCCTGCCGCACTGCTGCCGCCAGGTGGGCGGTGGCCTGTGCCTCGAACAGCTGCAGCGCCTGCTTATGCTGCGCCTGCAGGGATGATGATGGCGTAAAACAAAGCACAAAAATATAAACCAGCAGAAATTTATTTACTTTAAAACTGCAAATCAGTGTTATGGGGGGTCGGGGGACTCACAAGGGGAAGGCCCGCTGTACCGGCGGAAGAATCGGTGTTTTTCCCCGAAAACAAGATTGAATAAACAGCAGGCATGACCATGGCCCATACCGACTCCCCGTGCGCCCTGGTCAGCTAAAACACAAAGAAGCAAAAAACCATTATCTACATCTTATACTTATCATCAATCACCTGTGCCTCCTCTGCCCCCTGCACCGCCTCCCCGTGCGCCCTGGTCAGCGCAGCCACCTTGGCCTGGGCAGCACGCAGCTCCTCCTCAAGCCGCGCAACCACCGCCGGGTCGTGCTGCTGGGGTGGGTGGTGGGGTGGTGGGTGGTGTGTGTGTGCCTCCTCCAGCTGCGCCACCAGCTTCTCGTTGGCTGCCGACAGCTCCACCACGGTGCGCTGCAGGGAGGCAACCATTTGGGTATCATCGCCTCGGGACGCCTGCGCAATAAGGAGGGCAATATGAGCATGAATGAGCATGTATCCTGCATGTATGAGATTTTTTTCCTGAACAGTTACGTTTTCATTTTCAATCCAATCCAATCTAATCTAAATGACATGAACATGCATTAATTTTACTATCAATTCAGTTTCATACCTAAAATGTTCTTTTTTTGCATGCAATCTTGTTTTCAATCTGGTGCTCAATGTCGGTCCCCCACTCCCCACCCCACCTGTGCCCTCATCACCCTCAGCTGCCCTTCTGCTGCCGCTAGCTGAGCGCTCATCTCCCGAACCACACCCTCCTTGCGCGCCAACTCCCGCTCCAGCCGCACCACTTTAGGGTCTCGGCTAGGGTTTGGTTTCCCCCCCTGTGTGGCCCGCAGCGGGTCTCTGTTCTCCCCCCCTGTGGTGGCGCCAGCCCCCTTGGCTGGCTTTGTGGCCTCCTGTGGGGGATGGGGGTGGGGGTTGGCGGGTTAGGGTTAGGGTTTGGGGAGTTGCGGGATAGGTCAGGGTTTCTGACATCCTGTGGCATGGGGGTGAGTGAAGGGCAATGGGGAGATGGTGCCGTGTACATGTATGTGCAGGGTAAGGTTACCACCCAACCCTAAACCTTAAACTCTAAACACCACCACGACCAACACCAACGCCAACAACACAACAACACCAACATCAACACAACCACCCTCACCCCCCACCTGCAGCTTCTCCTCCAGCTCCCTCACCCTCCTCCTATGCACCCCCCTTGCCTCCTCCAGCTGGCGTTCCAGTTCACGCACACGGCCCCCGGCACGCCGATTGTGGTCGCTGCTCCTGCACAGGCGCAAGGCAGGGTGTCAGTGCTGTTAGGTAGGCTTACACAGGATTTCTCAGACGTTCGATTAAATTGATCAATTGATAGGGTGTCGTGGTGAGGTACTTGTTTAGAGGTTTTCAGATATTGCAAGATGGCGTACGCGCAAAGGAAAATATGTATACAAAAAAATTTTGAAAAAAGGAAAAAAAAGACAACCCACAAAATTTAACAGATGCAACATTAGAATGACAAAACCAATTTAATGCCTGCACGCACGATGACAGCCTCCTCTCCATGTCCAGCTTTGCCTTCTCAAACTGCTGCTGCAGGGCGCGCGCCTGGCGCTCAGCCGCCTCGTCCCGCTCGCGCAGCGCGGCCTGGAGGGAGCGCACACGCGCCTGCACCAGGGGAGGGTACAGGGTGCGGGTCACCAAGTGGGGAGAAAATGTGGGGGAAAATTGATTTGTACACGAGGCGCATGGTGGAGCAGTGCAAAAGGAGCCTGAAGTTACAATACCATACCGCAAATTGGGAAATAAAAACCGCTTCTTTCTTTCTTCTTCTTACATTTTACCCTTTTTCTGCTTATTTCCCTAAAGTACCCACTTTGAGCTCTGCCACCGCTGTTGTGTCCTCCCCTGCGGCCCCAGCAGGGGGAGGGATGCGGGGAGGAATGGTTGCTGCCACACCGTGCTGCTGCAATGCCTCCTGCATGAGTCAAAGCTTTACATTCAACCACAACAACCTGTCATGTCAGTCAGCCATTACGGGGGACCATTGCCAGAATACCGCACTGCACTGGGTGAGGCAACCGTTGCACCACAGTCAGTCATCACAATCACGCGTTACAGTCAAGCATTGCCATCGGGAGTTGCCACCACCCGGGCCCCCACCCACTTACCCTGAGCCCCTCCAGCTCCCTCTCCAGCTCGCGTATGCGCCTGTAGTGCCCCCCCTTGCCGCTCTTGAGGTCGTACAGCTTGAGGCGCTGCTCCAGGCGGGAGATGGTGGCGGCCTGGTCACGCACCAGCTGGTCGTGACGGCCAACAAGCTCCTGGTTGTCTGCGTACCTGAGCAGCCATTAAAAAGTTCACAAGGAGATCCCTGCACCCTCGAGCACCAAGCCCTGTACCCTGAATCCGTAGGACTGTGTTACATTGTTTCAGTTGGACTGGAGCCTAAAACATTTCTTCAGCTCGAGGGGCTGCTCCAGGTGTGGTGCAGGCCTGGGTCTTGCGCAAGCTATCCGTGGCGACCAACTAACTCCTGATTGTCAGCCTACCCGCAGGCATCAAACCTTCAAACCAACAACCGTAATCTCCTGGTTGCTTGCAATCACAATGGCCCTGTGTGCAACAAACCCTAAATCGCAAACCTTACACCCTACCATGCCAGCTTTGCCTGGAGCGCCGCTGCCGCGTCCTTGTGCCACCTAAGCTAAACCCTACACCCTACACCCTGCACCCTACCATGCCAGCTTTGCCTCCAGCGCAGCTGCTGCGTCCTTGTGCTGCTGCGCCATGGTGGCCATGTCTGCATGCAGGGACTCAACCTGCTGCGCATACTGCGCCTCAAGCCGCTTGATCACGTCGTCCTCAGCCTGGGGATGGAAAATGTCAGGGTTATAGGATTAAGGTGCTGAAGGTTTTGTAGTGTACTGTCTCGAGCTTCATGAGGACATTGTTCTCATCCTGTGGGATGGTTCCTAAGGGTTTGTTTAAGGGTGCACATACTTGGGTTTATGGCATGCAACTTCCTTAAATCCAGTGCACATCGTGCACCGGGCAATATCATGATGTTACGGTTGCTGGCGAGGGGTATTTGGTCTGGAGAGGGCATTTTGGTTGCCAACACCCCCCCCACCCACCTCCATGGTTGCCAGGTCCACCCCCCCCGCGCGCGCCTCCACCTCCTTTCTCTCCCTCCTCAGCCGCTCTATCTCCCCCCTGAGCTCAGCCTCACGTGCACCCGCCTCCTCCCGTGCGGCAGCCAGCTCACCCTCCAGGCGCAGCAGGGAGTGGAGCTTGGTGGCGGTGTCGGCGGATACCTGCTGGCCCTGCTCCTGGGGGGGTAAGGTTAAGGATTAAGGGTTAAGGATTAAGGGTTTAGGGTTCAACGTGGAGCTTGCCAGGCTGAGCGTATTGGCCTTGTAAGGGGTGGGAGATTAGTGGCGAGGGTTAGGATTTAGGATATAAAGTGCAGCTTGATGGTGTCGGCGGATACCTGCTGGCCCTGCTCCTGTGAGGTTTAGGGTCAAGGTTAGGGTGTAGGGTGGTATTAAGGTTCAGGGTTTAGGGTGGAGTTTGGCGGTTGTGTTGGTGGATACCTGCTGGCCCTGCTCCTGTGAGGGTTAGAGGACTAGAGGCTGAAAACTAGAGTTTAGCGTTTGAGTCTAGGGTGCTCAAGGCGGAAGATGACAGCGCGGGAGCCACTGTGGTGGCGCCAGGTGGCGCTTCCACCTCTGTGCAGGTATACATTATCAGTTCTGTGGTTTCGCATACCATAATCCCCACCCACCTGCAGCTGCATGATCACCCTCTCCAGGCGCACCACCTCCGCTGCAGCCGCCTCCTCCCCCTCCCGCTGTGCCTGCTCAAGCTCCTTGATGCGGCGCATGGCAGACTCGTTCTCAAGCTGCGCAACACCCCAGCAGGATGAGGGATTGGGCCTTAGGGTTTGAGCCTCAGGGTACTCACTGTGCAGCATCCTATCAGGATTAAACTTTAGGCCTAATGTAAAACAAATTGTTTAATCTATAACCTGGCCCATCCCCAGGCCCCACCTGGTACCCCTTCATCAGTGCCTCCTGCTCCTGTATGTCCCGCCTTAGCTCCGCAAGCTCCTCGGGTCCCACCATCAGCTGCTCGCCGCTGGCCAGCACACGCGCGCGCACCTCGTGCCCAGACAACGCCTGCGCCACGGGGTGCGGGGGAGGTTGCAACATGAGCATGCGGCACGGCACCAGGCTGGCATTGGGCAATTGGGTATGGCATTGGGCATGGAGCAGAGAGACTTTCAAAGAATTGCATATAAAGGAAAAGTAAAAGAGAGGCCACTAGTTTATTTTAACACCGTATACCGTTATTTAGTTAAGGCGTTAGAATAGCGAGTTTTACGCCATGGGCAGGGGTCAGCATGGCAGGAGGCTTACCAGGACCTGATAATAAGGACCCATTGCCCTTGAACTGGAACCGTATTAAAGGGTCCTGCCCCAACCCCCACACCCACCTGCACCTGCGCCTTGAGCATGTTAACCTCCTTCTGCTTCCTGGCCAGCTGCCCCTCGTAATGCTCCTTCAGTTGCCGCTCCCGCCGCTCGCCCTCGCCCACCGCAGCTGCATGGCGGGCACAGGCACCGCGCCGCGCCTGGGTCTGAGATTGCAACCTGGACTTCAGCTCTGCCACCTGCACCAGATTACCAACCGTCACACATGCCCCAGCGGGAGCATGGCATTGGGGTAAGGTATGCATGGGATGCTACAGGTCTTGGGCTGTCAAGCTGTCTGGGTCCAGTGCCAGCACTAGACCAGTCTGAGGGCAGGTTTGTAGTTTATTCTGTATATCTGGATCATTGCGTGTTGATGCTACGCCGCCTTCTGCATGCTTTTGGCTTTGGACCCCCCCCAATGTATATCTTCCTGATGCACCTAGGGCATGGCGGACACCCCACCATGCATGCTGCCCTGTCACCTGCTGTGCGACATCCGCATCCCTCCCACGGGCTCCAGATCGTGCTTGGGATGGACCGCAGCTGTTTCCCCCCTGCCCCACATGCTTCACCTGCCCCCGGTGGGGGCTCCCCCCTTGGCCTGGCAACGAGATGCGTTGACTGGGCTCCGGGCTGAAATTGGGGGAGGACAAGCCCTCGCCAGCTGTGCTGCCTGCATGTAAGTAGCACGGGACTGAGCTGAATTACAACTCAGGCAAAAAGTAAGTGATAAGGTACATTGCGTTCTCCAATTCATGACAAACAGGTAGTAAACACTGCAATTTTGGTGGCGCACATGGCACATGAGATGCCCATTGGGACGTTTATGCCACAATTCATGAGGGTGTGCATTTGGACGCAGCCACAGCATGCAGCCATGCTTAAACTCCCAGTGCAAACCACGCCCCACCTTGCACACTGCACATTGAGTATACTCAACCCTAACCCTAACATGGGAACCCTAAGCGGTTTATGCTTACCGTGAACCTGGGCCGCACCTCGTACACTGTCGCTGGCAGCCTGCGCAGGAGATCTGGATGCCGAGGGTTCTGCCACTAAAGAAGTTTTAGCCTCCTCTGGCTCCAAAAGCGGCCCCACACCGCTAGGATGCCCCTCATCCACCCCACCAGCAAGACCTTCCGGGCTGCTAAGTTGGGCAATGCCATGCAAGGGGCTGGTTGGCATGTCTTTGGGCGTGGGTGAGGTAAGAAAAGGGGGCGCGTGGGTAGGCGCATGCTGTGGGCTGCATGGCGGCTGTGAATGTGGGGTGGGGGAGGGTGGGTGCTGCGGGGAGGCAGGGGTGGTGGGTTGGGTCATTGTCATCAGGCTCCGGTCCATGCCAGGTGGCAGTGTTTTGGCATCTGCTTGAGCCTGATCAGGCATGGCTGAGCGGTCAAGACTGCTGCTGCTGCTGCTAGTACTGGAACAGTGTCCAGCAAATCCTGGGCTGGGCAGCGTAGTGATTTCATCCCTAATACCCAGAGTCATGTCATGATCATGGCCTGCATGGGGGCCTTGCAGGTGCTCTGAGGCAGCTGGATAGCTACTGGCTGCCTGGACCTTGTCTGGCTGGCACACCAGCTTGCTGACACTGGTTGCAACCGTTGCAGGGGCAGGAAAACCACTGCCGCTGCTGCTGCTGTTGCTGCTAGTTCTACTAGACTGGTCTGCAGCATACCCTGGGCTGGTCAGCTCGCTGTTGCCTGTATACATGGTGGCATAATCATGGCCGAAGGAGATGCCCTGCCCAGAGTTAGCATCTAGCCTGCTGTCTGTCTGACCAGGTTGGCAGACAAGCTTGCTCATGCTGGTCGCAACAACTGCAGAGGCTGCATGACTTTCATGTGCATTATGACCCTCCTCTCTGATTGCCTGGCGATCAACTGCACTGCCACTGGTGGCCACAGATTCCAAGCTGGAGGTGAGTACGGAGGAAACGCTGTGGACCAGTGCGGCTGAAGACACACCATGACACGTGGCGCCACCATGTGCATCACTGAGGATGGCTCTGTTGGGACCGGGGGCGCTGTGGTCCGGGAAGTGGTCTGGGTGCGGTGCATCTTGGGAGGGTGGTTGAGCGACAAGGTCAAGGCTCTGCGCAAGCAGATGTACCCACAGGTTAGCAGTAGTAAGGACGCATAACATGATAAACCCTAAACTTAAACCCCAAAACCCTATGTGGGGGTACGGTTATGACCCATGAGCTTGTTCACTTGCACGTCCTTGGGAGCTTTGCATTGAACAAGGACAGCCCTTGTGCCACTATTACAACAATTATCAGGGGCAGCATGGTATTCAAGTAGAGTCACAACAAGTTTTTCTTACGTCTGTGACCACGGTGTCTTCATCCAGGGAGGTTGCATGGGAGGAGCTGTAGCTGGCACTCAGCTGGTTCAAAAGCCCATACTGTGGAGGCTGCTGCGGGTCAATGTGGCGCCACTCCCTCTCAAACTGCTCGAAAAAGCTGTGGTTGTGCTGGGCGTCAGACTCGGTAGTGAGTGCAGGCGACAGCTCAGCGTGCTGCAGGGGTGGGAGTGGTGTGTCCAGCTGCAGCCCAGTGGAGACACCCTCCTGTCCAACACCCGTCATGGGTTCACTTTCCTAGTCTCCAGAGCATACGTGGTTTCTGCAAAGTATGTCAACGGTTTGTTGGAGAACAATGGGCAATGGGCAATGACACTGTCCACTGGCTTCAGGCAAAACCACCAACAGCAACAGCAACAGCAACAGTAACAGCAACAGCAACAGCAGTGCCTAAATGCCATTGGAAGGTGGTAATTTTCACAGAGTGTTGTATCATACAGTTGTTCGCTATATGGCATAAGGTGCTGCTGCAGTGTTTGGCGGCATGTGGTGCATTTGGCACTGGGATCGATCATGTTGCAAGGACTCCACCAGTTATCTCCCACCTTATATTTTGGCAAACATAAGGAGTAGATGCGTATTGCTGCCTGAAGGTAAAGGCTGCTGATTGCAGGTCACTGGGGTTGGAGGGGGCTTGGGGTGAAGGGTGTTCTAAACCGTGATGCAAGATGCCGAAGGATGTCTTTAATTGAATAGCCGCCGTGACTTACCAATATTCTTTGCATTGGGCAGTGGCATCTCTGCTGTACGAAAACCGCGTTTCCTTAAAATGTATCCGCAAGGTATGAAGTTCAATTGTTTCGAAAGAGGGAGGCAGGGGAGTTGCCACACGTCAGTTACTGGTGCACCCAACCCAGACTGCCCATCACAGCACAACGGCTTGTTTCTCTGATTTATCAGGCAGCAGGCAAGTTGTTAAACAAGGCTTCGTAAAAATATGGGATACTGCTACTTGATAAGATGCTGATATTTATTAAGTGAATGTGCATGCCATAGGAATGGGGTGAGGCATACCCGGGCATGCTAATCTGGCTCAAAAAGCTGGAATGCAGCCACTTGCTTGTTAAAACAGACAGTGTTCATGGTGCAGTGCACCTCCAGGCCTGGTGTCAAGATATGACGATCGCACTGCACCAAGTTGCAAGTTGCTCTTGCACAGTACGTGTATAAACAAAATACATGTAGCCAAAGCCGCTTAGCCTGCCAGACCAGTCAATGGACTCGACCTTGGGATAATTAAAAGAAAAGAGAACAAAACCTACATTTATACCTAGACTTCAAGGGCACTGCATATAGATAATCTATTATAAAAAGTATTTCGTGCACCATGACCCACACTGTGGGCCACAGTCAAACTGCCCCATACACATGACCCACAGTAAAATTGCCACATACATGTGGGCAGCTGGGTCTGGCCGGCCACTGCAGCAGTCATATCAACAGATTACTCAAGATTTGAATGACTCGAGCGGTCTGGTGTTCCAACAACACTGTGTGCTGCTGCCACAAACTGCTCTGAAAATACCCTACTCAAACCCTAACCCCTAACCAACTCACACGCGACCCGCCGCATCCACCCTGCGCTGCACAGTCTGCTTTGCATTTGCCGCCGTTGTTTGCCCCCCGTGTACTCCATGAGCTCTTTCAAGCCCGCTCTGGTAGACTAGATGGGAAGGTGGAGTTGCCTCGTGAACCTTCCCACGAGCCCACGAGGCAACTCCCAGTGTATGTGGACCCATGCTCCCCCCCCCAGAGCAGCAGAGATCTGCTGAGCACCCACGCATGTGTTAACGCTGTGGTGGTGTGCGTGTGACAGACAGACACAGCCTCGGCGCCCTCCACTTGCGCAGCACCCGCCAGCATTGCGGCGGATGCAACGTTGATTGGCCCCAAGTTCTTTGAAGACCCTCATTGAGCCGCTGTGGCGGTGGCATAGGCTGGATTACTGCCCTCGCATTGTATGTGTATCCAGGGACCCCCAATGGGCAGCAGCAGCAGCGCGGCAGCCCCCACGATTGCGCAGAACTGCACCCACTATCGCGGCACTGCTCACCAGCGCGCTCGACATGTGCGGCATCCGATCTACGCCATCAAACGCCCATTTGTTTACCCCTAGTACCTCATTGAGCCGGCGGTGGCCAAGGCTGGGCCGGCGGCCTCGCAGTGTATGTGTATTCAGCCCCCCCCCATGGACAGCAGCACCCATCAGGTGCTGTAGATCACTGCTGGACACCCGCTCACGCACCAGCTGCTCATTGAGTCGCTGTGACAGTTGCCAAGGCTGGGCCGGCGGCCTCGCAGTGTATATGTATCCAGGGCCCCCCCGTGGGCAGCAGCAGCAGCGCCGCAGCCCCCATGATTGCGCAGAACAGCACCCACTTGCGCAGCAGCTGCTCGGCGCGCTCCACCGCATCCACCCCCGCGCTCCGGATGGCCCTGTCCAGAATCACCTCCATATCATCCATGTTCTCCTGCAGGGGCAATGATAATTAATAAATAAATAAGAATAAAAATTGGCGCTGCCCCGCTGTACCACCATGTGACCCCATTCGGCAGCAAGCAAATTTCACCGAGTGATCCATATCAATCCATCAACCTGTGCTGCCATCTTACTGAATAGAGACGTGTAATGTACAAGTAAGGTTGAACCCGGTCAATCAAATCTAGGGTATTGAAGGTCACCGGTGTTGACCCCTAAACCCTAACCCCAAAACAAGCCACCCTGGAAGTTTCAGAATCTGGCCTGCAACAGGTCGCATTGGCCAACCATTACTACTTCTGCTCAAGCATTGTTGGACCACCACTGTACCCCAGATTCCTCCACCCACCTCAAACTTGGCCGCCATTTCCCTGACCTCGTCCATCACCCCCTGGCGCATGCGGTCATACTTGCTGGCGTAGGGCTTGAGGAACCACTCGTCAATCTTCCTGTTCACCAAACGCTTCTTCTGGGCGGGGCGACGCGCGGGCCGCACATGGCCTCTTATCCCTGTGTAGGAGATAAAATCAATATAAATTTAAATCAATTTTTAAGTTGACCACAAGACTTCTGTTAATTGGTGGTACTCGGCATGGCCCATGCGGCAACGATGCTCCTCGTCTTTGTCCTTCCCAAGAATGCTGGCTCTGACCATGTTCAACCTCCCTTCCAGTGCAAAGGCAACCCCTTACCTGTGCACGGGACGAACCCCTCGAGGCCCGCGTCTGTGGTCTGCGCAGGCTCCCCTAGGACCGTTGGGCCAGCTCCAGCTGCATTGCATGCCCCATGGCCCCCACCAATTGCCTGGGAGTACTGTGAGCCTTGGGCAGGGAGGAACAGCCCAGACGCTGCTGGCCCTGCGCGCACCATACATCAGTATACCGCCCAGACTTCATAGGTAGACTCGAAGGTACACTCATGGTAGATCAGGTAGAGCCCTAGGAGGCCCCAGCGCTGTCTGAAGATTTAAGTTTCAAGGTCTATCGGTTAGGGTTAAGCACCTTGTGCCGCCACAGCTGCTTGCCCGCACGTGGTTGGCCCTGACCACCCCGTGTGCACCATTTAGGGTTTAATTTGTCAGAGCTTGGGTTCGTAGGGTTTAGGGTATAGGGTTTCACACCTTGTGACGCCACCGCCGCTTGTCTGCGCACGTGGTCGGCGCTGGTCACTCCAGGCGCAGTGCCCCGCCAGGTGTCGGCTGCACGCTGCCTGTCTCGGTGGTAGCGTGCGGTTTTGGAGTCATACTCGTTGATGAGGTACAGCCACAGGAGGGCAGCCACCAGGCCAAAGGCGGAAACCCTAAGGAGGGTGTAGAACGCCGTGAGGAGGGTCCAGCCGGTGCCCAGGGCGAGGCCCAACGCCATGGCAAGGGCGGGGAGCTGTGGTGTGTGAGCTGGCGGAGTTGTATATGGATGTTCAAGCGATGTTTGGGGGAAGAGCTGTCTATATCAGGCTAGATGCTGTTCTGGCGGTCTTGCTGAAATGCGTCATGTCACTGACTGACTACATAGACTACATAGGCTACCCATACAGTGTGAGGTGGGTCCACGCCTGAATCTTAATTGTTGGTGCACTTCAGATCAAGCTCATGTGTCAAGCTTCAAAGTTTTGGAAGGGCCCTGGTGGATGTAGTTGCCGGTGGTTCACACCACTGTCACGTGCCCTGTGAGCAGTGCAGAGCAATCGCGCAGTCAACACAACAGGCTCTGCACTCGTTCAAGTACGTACACCACGCCCAGGTGGCAAAATTGTGGGCAAATACCAATGCACGGTAACCCTGCCTCAAAACAGCAGATACGTTGCCTGGTTGAAGGAAGCGCAAGCCGCAGGTTTGAGGAAAATAACACCGCTGTTTGCATAAGGAATAAGCCAAGTCCTATCGTACAGCTTTGGCTTTCCAAACAACAGACCTTTCAGTACTGATACACACGCTAGGGACCGGGAGGTAGGTGCTGGGTAGGTGCCAATATAAAGCAGGACTTGCCCGGACGATGCCGCACACAACTGTGCGAACCAGAAGCATGTAATTCAGCTGCTTTCTGCTGCAGTATGAGGTCAAAGGGTCTAGAATGTTGACGGAGGACGTACTGTGCCATCGTATATGCATGCATGCATTTAAAACTACCCACTTCAAAACAATGTCGCGAAGATTCGTATGCACACCTACCAGTTGAATAAATATAGCGGCTGGAATTGACAGCACAGCGACGATAAAGCTTGCTGGTGGCCAGTGCATGCATACGAGTGTGTGCAAAATTGCATAAATTTTGACATGCATGCATGCGGGTTGCAACTGCTTCCACACCTTGCAGTTGCCGAAGCAACACAGACACATACCCACTACCGAAGGACGTCCCAGGCCTCAGCGTGCAAAACTTGTCCGTGGGGCCATGTGGGTCATCGCCACCACGTGATCCACTTGCAAGGGGAGGTATTGTGCACCCCCACTGAAGGGCTGTAATGCACATATAAGAACAGAAGGCCCAAAGCTGCAACCCTGTTTACACACACAAGTTACATGCACCAGCGACTGCGAACGACAAATGACATCTAACCACCTTCTCAGCGTTGCTCTGGACCTACTTGCCCTCCTCCTCCGTTTAACTTGCTATCAACCTCACCAACGTGCCTAGTTGATATGACGGCAGCCTGTGCCTTCACACAGTCCTGCCCTTCGCTACTGCCTGATACCGTTGTTGCAACAACTACACCCAGATTCATACAAGCTCTTGAGCAGAAACGAAGCACCCGCGCTACCCACGCTAGATCTGCAGTGGTATAGCTGGTACAGGTGTAGTTGGTAGGCCTGCAGGGATTCTGTGTAGAAACTTCCATCAAGAAGCTGCACCTGAATCTGGCTGCGAACGAGTACGCCTTCTAGTACGCCGGACCCTAACGACCACTCAGTGACGGCTGGTGCTTCACGCAACGCAGTGGGTGAGTCCGCAGAACCCTACCATGCCCCTGGGTGCTTTTGCTGCAGCTGCGAGTGCTCCTGTCCTGTGTGTAAGGAACAGGCCCTGCCCAACTTGCTCCTGCACACAACAAAGTCTAAAAGAGCTTCATCTTGCAATACGCGAACTAAATGTACGTTGCTACGGCTTCCACGCCGTATTGTAACAGCCACAATGCATGCAGCTGAGCAGGCCGATAACGCGTTAACGCTATTGCTGCAGCCCCAGTCCTGCATGTGCCCCAGTCGTGCATGTGCACCAAGAAATGCATCTTACGCTTCCTTTCCTGCGTCAGGGTGGGTGGTGACGCACAGGATCTTCCAGTACGCACCGCCCACTATGCATGCATTTCAACCCGTAGCTTGCGCCCTACTCCGGAGAGCACTCCGGGATCCCCTTCCATCAATTTCCGCAAGTTTACCTCCACCACTACACGTATAGTATGGTCTCAGTCCCCGAGTATTCTTCACTATCCCTGCAGGTGATACCTAGTTCCCCTAGCACACACCAGCCAGTTGCAATGGCCATGGCACTCGAGCCTCAAGGCCCACCCCTCATGCTCGATGACCTGGACTTTGAAACGTCCGATGAGAACTGGTAAGTACGAATGCACGCGCACACCACGGCCCAATACCGCCAAACCTGCGTCCCTTCACCCACGCCTGAAAGCCTAGCTCAGCAAGCGCTCCTCCTCGCACCAAACCCTTCACACTGAACTGCGTTGTGTGACAAGAAACTGGGCGCAGACACTTTGCAGAATCTCGACCAATGGATGTGAAGACGTAGGCTGCGGTGATGTGTTGCCCCCTGAGACACATGCATGTGCCTAGCCTACCTACCCACACACTCTACAAGGTACCCACTGAGCTGTCCCACTGCGCTTGCAGGCTGGTTTTCTCCCCGGGTCCAAGCAAGCTCAACAAGACGCTCTCAATCACTGGCCAGACAATCTACTCGCTGGATGTCAACTGCTGCAGGTGCGTTTGGTAACCCAACGTTAGCAGAGAGAGATCTGTCCGCGTGGTTCTTCTGTAGGGGTTTAGGCAAAACCCTGAAAACAGGAAACCCCAGGGACACCCTACACCCCGCCTCCGCTGCAGGTAGGTTTGGTACAACAGGGTATGCTAGGTGCTAGCTGTGGTTTGCGTTCAGGGTTTAGGGGTTTATCCTAACAACCAAACAGCCTGTAGCTGCAGATAGGGTCGGCAAGTACCCCTAGCTACCCTAACATGAGTGCATACACCCCTGCGGCTGGACCTATCACACAGCTCAACACCTCTCGCATAGGGTTTAGGGTTTACACTGCCAATTAACCCCGTTTCCTCCCCCTTGGTCGTGCAGCGCTGCTAGCCCAGCACAGGCCAGCCCCCACTCCCCACACAGGACCAGCAGGGTGAAGGGCCCCAGGGAGGGGAGCACCCACAGGGGGAGCGCATGCGTGCATGTGGTCACCCGCCAAGCGCCCAGCAGCCCCAGCACGCCTGACCGAGGTATGCGCACAAACATGCACGAAATACCATGCTCCAACAGGGGTGGTCATATATAAACCTGGAACCCTAACCAGTTCCTGGCTTATGTATCAACACACACCAGGTTTACACTGCATTATTTCCCTTGCGTTCACATCACGTCACATGTCCATTCTAATGCAACTCCCCTCACCATTTCCTCCCATGTGTAGGCATTTCTCGGATCCCACGCCCCAGCCCTTCCCCTCCGCACATCACCCCAACTCAACAACCAGCCAGCCCCAACACCCCCTCCCGCCTGCAAACACTGGCACAGGCCTATGCCAGCAGCCAATCCCCAAGGAGCTCTGGGAAACCCCCATTGCCCCCATCAAGGAATGGCGCATCCTTCAAAATCCCCAGCAGCCGCTCTCCATCCCGGACACAGTCCTTGCCCTCCAGTGGGGATGCAGTGGACAGCCTCTCCCAGTCAAAAATCTGCAAGTCAAGGATCCCCAGTCCCCAGCTGTCCCCGTCCCCATCTACCCCACCACAGCCCCTGTCTTTCAGTGAGGGTGTGGTGCGCAGCCTGCCCCAGACATTTTCCAATTACAGGGTCCTCACCCCGCCGCGGTCCCCATCCCCGGGAGCCAGCGGTGGCGAGGAGCCTGCTGCAAGGTTGGCGAAGAGGTGCGGCAGGACATGTGGCGGGAACCCTTCAGATGCCTGTGGGTTGCATTGCAGCTGCACGTGGTGAGCTGCACCCAGCAGGGTCCTGTTTTGGGATAAGGGTTTGAGTTAGCTTGCTTGTATCCCCATCCTGCAACTCCCTCCCGTCAAATAGATCTCTTAGTATGCTTCCTTGCCTCCCCCAGGGCTGGATCCAGGATCCCCACTCCCCCGCAATCCCCACAGCCAAGCGCAGGACGGGGTACTGCAGCCCAGGATTTTGTCAAGATGCGCAGCCTCAGCCGCATCCCTTCACCTCCCTTGTCGCCTGAGAAGGGCAAGGGGTGGGCTGTGCGCGTGCGGGACGGGGAAGAGGGCCTGGTTCAACACCCCAGCCAGAGGAAGCGGCGGTCAGGTGCGGGGGTGCATGGATGGTGGTGGGTGGGTGGGTGGGTGGGTGGGGGTGAAAGGGTGTGTGGATGGGCCAGTGTTGCACCTTTGTTTTGGTGAGAAGCATGGCAGGTGTGACATGTCTAGGGTTTCCATATTTAGGGTTGGCCATGTGTGTATCTACTGGTGCAGGGGCTTCTTGTGATGTGGATGGTGTAGACTTAGTCTTGAGATGCATGCCTTGGGACCTTGTGATGTGTCATGCATGTACAGCTACCTAGGCTGAGGTACGAAAGTGTGCAGATGTATGGCAACCTACACCCCACCCTGCCGCAGGCATGCGAGTGTGAGCATGTACCAGGAACAGTTGAATTGCAGTGACTTGGGCCGTAAGGGTTTGTTTAGGGTAAAGCTCTAGAGGAATGACACATGCTCTCCCATTGCTTCCACAGGCGTTGTCCGTGCCCTTTCATTTGAAGAACCCTCCCCTGCCCAATCACCGCCACCCGCCTCACCAGCCATCGCCACATCAGCAGCCACCGCCACATCAGCAACAGCCACACCCCATGGCAGCCCCAGTGGTGCCCTCCCCGCATGGTGCGCACGCACAGGCTCCACACCCCTGTGTATGGTGGACATGACGGACCAGGAATTCGAGGAGCTGGAGGCTTTTGCCATGAAGGCGGCGGCCATGGAGGAGGGCATTGCTGGGGAGGCTGCGGTTATGGAGGAGAGCATTGCTTTGGAGGCGGCGGCTACAATTCTGGAGGAGGGCAATTCTGTGGAGGAGGCGGGCAAGAAGGAGAGCATTGCTGCGGAGAGCAATGCTGTGGAGGAGGTGGCTACTATTCTGGATGAGGCTGAGGCTATGGATGAGACCATTGCTACAAAGCCGGCGGCCATTGAGGAGAGCATTGTCGTGGAGGGGGCGGCTAGGGTTCTGGATGGGGATACGGCTGTGGAGGAGGAGGCGCCTGTGGCTGTCAAGGTAGGGTGGAGCATCATGCGGCACATCATGCGATACCCTACGACCTGAAAGCCTTGGATCTAGTGGTGAACCTCTAGCAGTTTTGGAGGCTGCTGTTGTCGAGGTAGCTGACACGGGGGACGATTTATACTGTGGCTGCCCAGGTACATACCTATAGATAGCACATGCCCTAAAACCCTTACAAACCCCTAAACATAGGGCGGCGCAAAATTAAAGAAGTTGCAAGCTTAAAAGCCAAGAGAGGATTCTCCTACATCACCATGCAGTGGAAACCCAAACAAACCCTGCTGTTGCCCCGGCTGCTCAACCAGCATGTACCAAACCCTAAGCCAGGTTTTGCTCTCCCACCCCTGCAGGCCTGCCTGCGCACCACCACCAATCGCTGCGAGGTCCCACAAGCAGCCGCCGAGGATGACGAGGGCTACGTGCGCAGGGGCAGGTGGTGGTGCTGCCTGTTCAGGTAAAAGTACCGCACCCAGGGCACCGCACCGGGCACCCACCGAGCTCAGCACCTGCCATGCTGAGCGCATGGGGTGGGCACCAGGACGCGATTCAATTTAATTAAGCTGGCATCGTCATGGCACCAACGCCGTGAAAGGTTATCTGTAGTTTTCTTCAGGCTCACTCAGGCAGTGCCATATGATGTGTGATACGGGTGCACCATGGTTCTGCCCCGCCGGCCCAATTTGCCAATTTGCAAAATCAGGTGGAATAAACAGATGATATTCAATGAATCCGGAATAAACAGATGACAATTTGTGAGTTCAACGAGTCAGCATAAACTTTAGTGAATCCCAGACCGGCAATTGCCAAACATGATTTTAATTTTGCACTGTTGCAGTTGTTATCCCATTTTGTTAACAATTGACACCCGCATACGCACGTCACAATGAAGTTTATGTTGAACAGACATTTGAACTTTGTAGTGCGTACACATGCATGGCGTACAGCGCTGTGTAGCTGCTAGTAGCTGGTCCTAGACTGGCCTTCCAGGATTTTATGTTGGACCTGGAAATGTCTATCAATCATGACTCGGCTACAGCGGCAGACTCAGATTCTATGAGCTTTGCGTCCAGCTTGGTTTTTTTTATCTAACGTACATTCGTACTGTAGCACATGGTACAGCTGTGCCCACATTGGATGGGCATGTTACAACTTGTCGGCCTCGAGGCCAGTGACTGTCTCTGCAATGCCATGGGACAACATTTCTAATGACACATGTACCCTTTTCAAAGTCAGGCGCCAATCATTGGCATTGATTTACCACATGCATGCTTGGCAATAAAACCAGTGATTGAAAGTCAGTACAGTGCACCACCAGGGTAACCCAGCCAGATCAACAGTCAGCCTTGCACAAGTTTGCGCCACCCAGAACGCTATGTTGCTGCGTAAATTGAATGTTTAAAAATTCTTTGCAAAACAGCTGTCAGAGGTACCGCCCTGTCCCTGGATGGCGCACTGGGCCCCCCTCATCAGTACAAGTGTGGAATAGCGGAGTAATCCTTGTTGCCTCTCCATGCGCAGAATGCCAGCCAGCTCTCATACGACCCTGCAAATGCATGGCCATAGGGCGCTTAGGGTTTAGGGTCCGCCACCCTGTACTCACCAATGACCACCCAAACAATGCCACACATGGATGCATTGCGAGATGCAATGCACTGACCAATCATGGCACGCTGCCAGTGCACCTATCATGCACAATCATTGGCACGATGCACAACCACTTCCATCACTGACATCATGGCCTTTAATGCATTTCTGGAGGTGCTTAACCACAAGCCCGTTGCCAATGACGTTGGGTATCCTGGCTGATGCACAGTGCGTAGGACCATGTGGCGCCTACCTGGTATGAAGGTGATTGCTCCCAGGATGATCAGGCCCCAGCCCTGGGCACAAGGGGATACAATGTGAGAAAGCCTTGTGGGTATGTGCCTTGTCTGGCAATACAAAAGCTGTGCATCCAGTGCCAGTCTGGACAAAATTCACCGCTGCAGCCAGACTGGCACGAGGCGTGTAGGCACAGCGTTGACCTTATTATATTGCTTTATATGCTACGTAAATAAGTAATTAATTAGGACACTGACAAGCTATCAGTGCCAACGAGATCCACAGTGATCATTCTGATTATTATTTGGAAAGAAACAGCATTGTAAAGAATATCAAAGTAGTGGATCAACACTGTAGCGTACCGCTCCTTCCTTCTCTGCTTCCACATGTCCCACCACCACCATTATGCCGCACGTCAACATGAAGCACCCCATGAGCAGCAGCAGGAGGGCCAGCAGGATCTCCTTCACGGGGGCTGGGGCTCGCCGGGGTGCGCCTCTTGGCTCCTGGAATATGACCAGTGACAGGCTTGGGATACCCGGGGCCATAATTATAGTACAAGATAATCACAGACAAAACACAGTGATACGTGTGGCAATACTTTTTTGCTCAGTCATAGGACAGCCTCAAGACTTGCGGGGTACGGGGGGCCATCCACACACGACCCATACCTCAGGGCAAAATGAAAACAGTAAGAAGCGGGCCATCACAGGCTCATGAGACACTACATACAGTGCATCAAACGGCAGAATGAAATTTTGGCTGTTGTCCTCAGCTTGTGGCCTGAAGTACGTAGGTCTGTTGGGCACATGCAAGAATATGAACAGTCACAGCAAGGTACCTGGGGTAAGGGAGGCTCTGGTGGAATGGGACGATATGCCACGCCCCGTCGTCGTCTATTGCTATTTGATTCCATCTGTGAGCTCAACTAGACTCACGCGCTGTGAACGCTCAATGGGTTCGCCTTGAAAGTATGAAACAGCAACTGTACTCGCTGGCTCTACAACCCAGGAACTAACAACAGTCCCAAAGGGCAGTGAACAATGTGAAAAGCATAACAATACCCGTAAATCTTACTGGAGTTGGCAGTGTTCAAAGAGAGAGCTGCACTTGGATTCTAAAGGTTGAAAGTCTGCTCACAAATGCATGCATGCATGTAAAAAATGCAGCGGTTGTAATCGTGTGCGATGCTGAGAGCTAGGAATTAAGCACAGCATAGCAAGACTTATGATGTTGCAATACATCGTCAAACAAAAGCGCTGAGAGTAACAAGATACCAGATTTATTCGATCCGGTGTGGGGCGCAATGGGGTCCGCTGAGGGGTGGGAAATGGGAACAATCAGACCAAAATGGGGGGTGACGCGTTTTTGGCCCCGACCCAGTTGTGAGGCAAAATGCTGGCAAAATGCTATGATTGTCGTGCATTCTTCACCGTTTGAAGACAATCATGAAGCAGGTTGAGCCCTATGAAACCGCTGAAACAGATGGGAGCCCTTTACTGCCACCCAGCGCGCTGTGTTGCGATGTGACAGGCAGAATATGGCCGCGTCTCTTAATGGAGCTGAACCACGACAGGAAGCAATCTGGGTGGCTGCCGTTGCCAGTGCACGCCTAACAATACCTGGTGAATCAAATTGATCTAATTTGCGTCGCATGGCAGTCCATCCACGTCTCAGCCCTATGGATTAGGTACAGTTAACGACAGAAGGACCCTTTGGAGTGGGGTGCCATGGGCAGCAGGGAAGGCAAGGACCGTTTCAACCTCCTGCTGCTGGAAGAGAACGAATATTACTTCCGTGACTACAACTGCAACCTCTGGAAGGATGGAGGAGGCTCCAGGTAGTCGTCATATTCGCTGTACTGCTATGTTACTGCCACAGTCAACACCCGTCAATGACAACGCCTTGTGCTGCTTCAGGGTGGTTGGGCACCTCAAGATCTGCACACTGTCCCTGTATTTCGTACCCAGGGACTTGCAAGAGCCCATCTGCAGGATCCCTTGGCGAGCAACTGTGTCAATGCAGAGGTAGGCCAAATGCCATCTGGCAGTTTCCTTTGCTAGCACGAAAGCTGGTATACAGGTGCATACATCAGTGCCAAAAGATACAGGTTGCATTGTTGAGAGAAGCAGCGATTGGGCATTGGGTCCCTGCATGCATGCCTTCCTGCATGCCTCATGGTCAGTGCCCCTTGCAGGGTGCAAGGGGAGAAGAGTGCGTCTGGGGAGGACCTCTTCAAGCTCTGCACGGTGGAACGGGTAGATATGGGTGGGGGCAAGCGGGCCGAGCCGTATGTGAAGAGCCGGGTGAGCCTACAAACCGCAGCTAGCATGTCTAGTCATACCCAACCAACCCACCATCCCCGCATTGCCATGCCCATGCGCATGCCGCACAACCTGGCCCTCTGCCACCCATCAATTTGACCACAAGCCTTGTATGCTGAGACAATAAATTTCATGCCATGCATGTCCATAGAGCATCCGTTCGTACTCTACCAGCTCCTCACAGCTTTGGCACATGCCATGCCCCACCATGTATACGGGTTGGCCTTGATCCACAAGATGCATGCCATGGTCATGAAGCCTTCTGCATGCTTTTACGCTCATCATGCACGATAGCAGACCAATGGTGACATGCACGCCGCAGTTACAAAGAATAGTGGGCATATTGCCTTTCCATGCCCCAGCATTGACCTGCGCATCCCCTGCCCGCAGGGCCAAGTCGAATTCCACCTCTCCCTTCAAGAACTTTGCAGATTAAAATGGGCTGATTTCCAAATTTTCCCTTTTGCATGCTGAACCTGCCGCGTTCCCTCCCCGCAGGGCCAGTTTGAGTTCCACTTCTCCCTTGTGTACGCTGACCTGGACGAGGTTGTCCCCTTCATGCACCAGCTGCTGTACCTGGGCCAGCTGGAGGGGGACAAGACGCAGCAGGCAACGGTGGAGCGACACCTGGCGGAGCTGGTCAAGGTGGGCAGAGCAGTACATAAGTAGTGTTTGCATGGAGATTTTGGTGGTGTACTCCCGGGCCAAATTTTCACTATGCACGCTCCAGTCTGTTGATTTATATATGGGCTGGGCCAGCTTGAGGGGGATAAGACGCAGCAGGCAATGGTGGAGCGACACCTGGCGGAGCTGGTCAGGGTGGGCAGAGCAGTACATGAAATAGGATGGTTTTCAAGGAACTTGTGGTGGTATACTCTCGGGTCAAATTTTCATTATGCATTCTCTGGTGTGGTGAATTATGTATGGTTGCTGCAATGGGCTAGGTTGAGGGGGCCAAGGCGCAGCATGCCAGGGCGGAGCGATATCTGCTGGACCAGGTCAACGCGGGGTAGAGCAGAGTAGATTTTCACGAATTTCTGGACATCCTTGACAGACTTCTCAATCGCAGGGCCCAACATTTTAAATAATGCATTGCCATGCACTGTTCGGCATAGTGGTCCGTGGTGCAGTGCTGCATCTGACTATCTGGGCGGAGCAGGAACCTTAATCTGCACTTCATAACCCTAACCCAGGCATGCATACCCCTAGGAGTACGAGGAGAACGAGACCTTCAACCTGGCCTGGCTGGAGGAGGAGTCTGAGCGCGTGGTGCTTGAGCTGGTGGCCAGCAGCATCACGACACTGTGCACCCTAAACCGTAAACCCTAACCCTGCACCCTAGGGCACTCGAACACGGGACCTCATACCCCAATTTCTAACTTCAAACCCTAATTCCCAACCCTAGGAGCACGAGGAGAACGAGACCTTCAACCTGGCCTGGCTGGAGGAGGAGTCTGAGCGCGTGGTGCTTGAGCTTGTGGCCAGCAGCATCACGACACTGTGCACCCTAAACCGTCAGCCCTAACCCTGCACCCTTGGGCACCCGAACACGGGACCTCATACCCCAATTTCTAACTTCAAACCCTAATTCCCAACCCTAGGAGCACGAGGAGAACGAGAC
>JAULBX010001558.1:120894-154147 GCA_032358255.1 Heterotrichella gracilis
CTTCAACTTGGCCTGGCTGGAGGACGAGTCCGAGCGCGTGGTGCTTGAGCTTGTGGGCAGCAGCATCACCCCGCTGTGCAGCCAGCCTGGGCGCGTGGTGGTGAGCGAGCAGCGCCTGTACTTCCAGCCATTCAACGTCAGCATCAGCGCACCCATAGAGGCCTACCCGCTGGACAAGGTGGGGCAAATGACTATTCATGCATGAATAATAATGTATCAGGGCGTACACGCTGGACAAGGTGAGGCATATGACTCTATATATTTATTGATAACAATATATCGAGGCGTATCCGCTGGTCAAGGTGAGGCACATTGCGATAAATAACTCCACCTTTGTGCGTTCCCTTTCTTCAATTCGTTCATTTCATGCTATACGGTAACAATGTATCCCATTTCACATGTAATGCTGAGGCCCTGCGATTCCCCACCCTGCAGCTTGTGGACCACCCTCGCATGTTCCGCACCCCCCCACATGCATACACACACACAGACCCCACACACATGCTTTTTTTTTATAAACACTCCACCCCACCCCCCCTCCAGGTCGTGTCCATCTCGCGGCGGCGCTACCAGCTTGCTGACGTGGGCATGGAGGTGTTCTTCTGCAGCCGCACATCGGTGTACTTCACATTCAGGACCAGCGGGGAGCGGGACGGGGCGGAGCAGGCGCTGCGCACGCTCAGACAGGTGGGTGTATTACACATTAAAGGGGTAGGGGAGCACATGGCTACCTGCTAGCACCCCATTTCAAGTTGGTGTATTACATGTGACATGGGGCGGAACAGGCGCTGCGCACGCTCAGACAAGTGGGCAATGGGCAGTGCACATGCTGGGATGGGGCAAGGGTAATACGATAATGATAGGTCCTACTGTCATCCTATTACTCAGGGATGGGGGGCAGGGAGGGTGGGAGATGGGGGGCGCATGCTGGGATAGAAGGAGTGTGACTTGAGCAAAGTCAAAGCTGAAAAGTGCACAATTTGACCCCACGCCTGGCCACCAAATCTCCCCACTCCCCGCCCCGCAGCTTCCCCCCGAGACCGCTCGCAAGCGCAGCGCATGGACACGCGACTGGGTGGCGGGCCGCATCTCCAACTTTAACTATCTCATGTACCTCAACCGGGAGGCCGGGAGGTCGTTCCAGGACCTGACGCAGTACCCGGTGTTCCCGTGGGTACTCCAGGACTACACCAGCGAGACGCTGGACCTCACTGACCCGGCCACCTTCAGGTGCAAAACCCTAGGAAACCCTGGTCAGTGGGTGGTGTGAATCCTAGGAACCCTAGTTGCTGGGAACCTGGCCAGTGGTTGGAGTGGATGGCCTGGATATGGCAGATTTGGAAACCCTTGACAGTGAGTTCTGGAAACCCTAGGGAGTGGAATTTTAGGCTGGCTTGGTGGTGCCACCGTCTTCCTTGCCCTAACTTCAATCTATCCTCCACCGTCCTACTCTGGCTCCCCTTTCAGCTTGACCCTCACCCCTTGCAGGGACCTGTCCAAACCCTAAACCCTAAACCCTAACCACCCCCCACCCCTCGCAGGGACCTATCCAAGCCCATTGGGGCCCTCAACCCCAAGCGCCTGGACGACTTCCGGGAACGGTATGCGGAGCTGAGGTCAATGGCGCGATTCGCGGCGGGCAAGATGGGAGGTGGAGTGGGGGGGCAGAGCCCTGTGGAGCTCACACCCTTCTTGTATGGTGCGTGGGGATGTGTCTGTGGCGAGGGGGTTCGTGTGATTCATGGTGTGGTGTGGTGTGGAGCTTAAGGGCCTCGTGGTGTTGGGGTGGTGTGGTGTGGTGAGGGCAATTTTTTAGTGACCGGTTATTGTTTATTGCTCCCAAACTCCAGTACTTCACCCCGGTTGCTGCAATGTGGACTACATCCTCGCCAAGCTCCCCCTTACTTGTGCGCAGGCTGCCATTACTCCACCCCTGGCTACGTGGTCTACTTCCTCATGCGCGCGCACCCCCAGCTCATGCTGAGGCTGCAGAACGGCAGGTTTGACGCCCCCGACCGCCTGTTCTGGTCCATGGAAGACACCTGGCGGTCAGTCACCAGCCTGCCCACAGATCTCAAGGAGCTCATCCCAGAGTTTTACTCGACCGACCCCGCGTTCCTGATCAACAGCGATCAGGTCAACTTCGGCACGCGGTCCTGTGGTGCGTGGATGCGTAGTTGTGGGGAGGGGGGTGGAAATGGCTGCATGTCTTGTCACACAAATTGTGTGTGATTGGGTGTGTGTGCTGTGCACCCGGTGGATGTTGCGGGCATTTGTGGGGTACAACAAATGGCTGGGTAATATGCAAAATTGATTTTGTTATAAATGTATACATGACTGATTCAAAACATCAAAGGTAGTGCATAACCCCAACATTTCCTCCCCATCTCGTCCAGACCTCCATCGACCCCCTACCACCCCTCAACCCCCGTTTCCTCCCCAGGCCGCGTGGTGGGCGACGTGGACCTACCCCCTTGGGCCGCCGATGCAGCGGACTTTGTGCACCAGCTGGCGCAGGCACTGGAGTCGCCACCTGTCAGCTCGCGGCTGCACAAGTGGATTGACCTGGTGTTTGGGGTGAAGAGCCACCCTCCCAGGGCTGACAAAGCTGACAACACCTTCCACTACCTCACATATGACGAGATGTGGGTGCAAAAAGACACGCAAGAAACCTCATCGAAATAGCTAAGTAAAGTAATCAAAAACAAAAGTTCTGTAAACAATAAAATAAAGTAAATGGAGTTTAAGGACAAAGATCAATACTTGTGGGGAGAGGCGGTTGAGTAGGGGGTGCATTGCTGGTGCAACCAATGCATTGTGTTATCCTCTCGGGAATCGAACAATGCAAAATGGCAATTGCACAACTTGGTGATTCCTCTCAACATGTAGGCTTTTCAATCAACGTGTAGCATTTTCCTCCTTGCGATATTCGCCTTAAGCCCCCCATCCCCCTTCCCCCCCATTGCCCTTACCTTCCCTTCTTCCCCCTGCAGCGCCCTGTCCCACCTGTCCTCCCAGACCGACCCCTACCTGCGTGAGGCGCTGCGCGTGCAGATGATGGAGTTTGGCCGCACACCCCGCCAGCTGTTCACGCACAAGCACCCAAAGCGGGGCAGCACCTCAAAGGTAGGCTCATGCCCTAAACCCTAAATCTGAACTGCCAGCGGTTGACGCGCAAGCACCCTGCGCGCGGCAGCATTCGACCCTAGAAAATAGACGCCTACTGCACAAACCTCTACACACCCCGAATTAATCGAAGCGGCCCCGGTGCTCATCTCACCTTAAGCTTGGACGATGTTGGGTACCCTGATCATGGCCATTGCTTTCACCCTGACTTTGGCCAATTGCGCAGGTCATCTCCTGTTTCGGCTGTGCGCAGCCAAGGCCTTCCCATTATGAGCCCCTGTCCCTCTTCCCATCATAGATCGAATCTCTGACCCCTCGTTCCTAATTTAGGCCAAACCCCTGACCCCCTCACTTGCCATGTTCTCCCACAGGTCATCTCCTGCTTTGGGCTGCGCACCGTCAAGATCCCGCGCAGCGTGCAGCCGTCAAACATCCTGGCAGCAGCAGCTAGCGGGGGGTCCAGGGTGGCGCCGGTGACGCGGGCGGTGGCAAGGCTCACCGCCAAAAAGGTGGGTGGTGGTGGTAGTGGGTGGGCGGGGGTGGCGGGTGGGTGGGGGAATTGGTTCTGATTGTGGTGTGTTTTGGCGTTGCACGCCCCTTGGAAGATGGGTAGTGGCGAGTGCCGGGAAGGGCATCTGCCGCCCAAGCACCCCCGCATTTCAGCTGCATGGGGGCGCACGTGCAGGGTCGGTGCCCTTGAGAATGGTGCAAATGGCCACGCATGATCTGCCCACGGCGTGCACATAACCCTAAACACTAAACACTAAACACTAAACCCTAAACATGTGTCCTCCCCGCCCACGCGCGTTGGTGCCCAAGCTAATGTACCCATCACAGCCCTGGGCGCCACCTGATCCCGCTACCTCTTTCACACACCCGCAGGCATCCACTCGTGCCGCCACCCTTGCCTGGCTTGAGCGCACCGCCACCACTAAGGAGCCGGACGCGCTGGCGCTGCACTCGCACACGCAGCTGCTGCCGCTGGTCATGGAGGTGAGTTGTGTTTGGGCCCTGCTCAGGGCTTGGCAAAACTGTGACGGGTCTATTTCTGGAAGGTGGATGGGTCCCTCCAGTCCCTCGTTTTTCTATCTCGATTGTTGGTTGAGAATCACACGGATACGATGGCCACACCAATGCGTTGGTGGTCTGTGTGGTGCGAGGAGGATGGTTGGACGTGATGAATACGTAATTGATGACCTGTTGCCTGGCGTGTGCGCAGGTGCGGGAGTCAGCGGGAGAGGGCGCCATACTGGCTGCCTCCTCCTCCTCCCAGAGGGCTGCTGCCGCCTCAAGGAGAGGGGAGGAGGTACGGCGCCTGTTTGTGCGGGCCATTCGCGCGCTGGCCACCGCGCCGGCCAACCGCGCTCCCATCCTTGACTCTGGTGCGCTTGAGCCGCTGCTGGAGGTGCTGACGGATGGGGATGCGCAGGTGGGTTGGTGTGTTGGAGGTGTAAGGGGCAGCGAGTGCTGTATCAAAAATCTGCCTGCAATATTTGTGAAATTACTATATATATTTAAATATTATGGGTTATTGTTACACTGCGCGCCCATCCTTGACTCTGGTGCGCTTGAGCCGCTGCTGGAGGTGCTGCCGGAGGGGGATGCGCAGGTGGGGGAGAGGGGTGGTGTGCAGGGTGATGGGGTTTTAAGGTCAGCGAGACAAAGTGGAAATTGTTGATGGTGTACCACTAGAATGGAATATGTGCATCAATTGTTGATGATGTACCACTAGTGTGTTTTGAAAAGCGAGAGGTGGTTAGGGTTTGGGCAGGTGGTAGCCCCCTCATTTCTCCAGAGGTATACCATGTATGTATGGGTCTAATCTTGCGCACCTAATGCCCTTTGATATGAACCTTTGTCGGGAATGATTGGGTAGCACGAAAGAGCGGTAATCGGCACGATTGGTTGGCCACCATCTGCCACACTGGGAACTGTGTCAAAGAAGCCTTGGCTCTGGGACTGGGTTGAGGCATACCCAGGCATGCTAATCTGGCTCAAAGCTGGAATGGTTGTTTTATTTTCTTAACAAATGACCACCACCCGCCCCCCACCCGCAGCTCTCCCAGGATGCTGCCGAGGTGCTGTGCGTGCTGTCGCGAGACGATGACTCGCGGCTACAATCCCTCACACCCGATGCATTCCGCGCGCTGCTGGTGCTGGCTGCGGGCAGGGGGGCTGGGACGTCGCCAGGGGCGCGCACAGCCGCCCTCACCACCGTGGCCAACCTGTGCCAGACCCCAGCAAATAGGTGGGTGGCGGGGGATGCGAGGCTCCTGGTGCGAACAAGTTGATTGGGGGTGGGGAGGCGGGTGGGGTGCACAGTGGCAGGGGTTTGGGTTGCAGTCTTGGGTAGGGTTTGGGGGTGGGGTTTGTGATGTTTGGGATGCGCGCAGCGGCCCTCACCACCGTGGCCGACCTGTGTCAGACCCCAGCAAACAGGGGTGTGTGTGGGGGGGGGGGGCGGGATGGAGGATTAGTTACTCCGACCATGATGGGGGTGGGGCAGCAACGTGGGACTCAGAGCGGCAGAGGCTTTGCATGCAGCCGTGTGTCGGGGCTTAGGGTCTGGCGCTTGTAGTATTTGGGCAACGCAGGGCGGCGCTCACCACAGTGCTGGATCCAGCAAACAGGTGGGGTAGGGCGGGCCAAGCAGGAGTGCCAGTCATGTGTAGGATGTAGGGTGCCGAATGTGGTGTAAGGGGCTCGAGCAGCAGCCCATCAGGTAGTAATGTATGCACTGTAACCAATAATGTATTAACAACAAGAATGTGAGTGATACATACTTCGACAATCCGCAGGGCTGCCCTGGCCGAAGCGGGAGGTGTCCCCGTCCTCCTTGACCTAATATCACACTGGCTGGACGCACCCACCTGCGTCGCGCCAACACCCCTCCCCAATGTACCTACCACAATCGCCCACCGCATGTCCCTGGCGGTGGCTGCGGCGGGCGCTGTGGGGTCCACGGGTGGGGGGTCCAGCGCGCACCTGGCAGGGGGGGCGCTGGTGCTGCTGCTGGGTGAGGATGTGGTGGCGGAGGGGGCTGCGCAAGCAGGGGGTGGCGCCATCTTTGTGCGGATGTGCGGCCAAGAGGACAGGTGCGTATTAGGCAGGGGTTTGTGGGGAGGTTATTCTGTACGGGAGTTGTTGTGCTGGCGCTGGCGATATCTAATACAAGGTTTCCTGTTTTATATTTGAATGGAATGTGATTTATTCATACGTCCCCTGTCCTCGAAGACTAGGGGCGTAGGACTATGCAGTATCTGCTTTGCAAACTGGCAGTGCATGTTGCACCGCATCCCGCTCTATTGATTTGTCGTGGCGGTTCCTATGCCGTGCACCGGGGTGGTGTAGCCCTTACCCCGTCCCAAACCTGGTTTCCCACCCTGCACCCCCCAAAGGGATTTCCACATGATGGGCCTGCACAGGAGGGGAATAGCACACGCAAAGAAATCCCCCTTAACCCCCCCTGAACATCCCCATCTCAATTTTCCATATCTTTCCCCCTTCCCCCTCTCATCCTGCCCACCCACCCACCGCAGGGATCTGCACATCCTGGGCCTGCGGTGCCTCTCCGCCCTCTCCTCAGTCGACTCCCTGCGCGCTCCCTTGGCCTTAACCCCAGGCGCACTACCCCACCTAGTAGCGGCGGCAGTGTCAGGGGATGCACAGCTCGCGGCGGCGGCGGGGCCTGCGTTTGGTAATTTGTATGGCGAGCCGGGGCTGTGGGAACAGCTGGCGGCTGCGGATGAGGGGTGGCGGGCGCTGTTTGCGCTGGCTGTGGCGCCTGATGCGGATGTGCAGGTGGGTGTGGGCTTTTGGGTTTGGTTACAATATGATATGTAAGCCTAGCCAGTGCATAGGTGTGTGCTTATGCTTTGGTACTTATGGGGCGGCGCCGTATGCAGATTTGGGTGTGGGTGTGGTGGGTTTGTGTGACTGAGCTTTGGCTAGAATGCCTGGACTGGCTTGAATGTTGCTAGCTGGATTGGTGAATGGAAATAGCTATATTATAAATATTTATAATAATGCACCTGGTGTGGATGCATGTTTTATTGGGTTGGCATGATGTAACAGTTGGGGTGCATTCTAGCAGTATGCCCTCCCCTCCTTGCGCCATTAACACCCTCCACCCCCTCTGCCCCCTCCAGCGCCACGCCGCGCGCGCCTTCTGGCACCTGGTGGTGGCTGACGGCATGCGGCGGCGGCTGGTGGCGGGTGGTGCGCTCCCCCCACTGCTCCACCTGGCGCAGGCCCCCACCCGCCACTACCGCTCCAAGGTGCTTGCCAGGCAGGCACTGAGGTACATTGCTGAGGACCCGCAGGTATGGATGGTGGGGGGTTGAGGAGGTGCGGGGGGGCATGGTAGTGGTGGGTGCGCAGGCTCGGTGGATGATGGTGGAGGATTGGCAAATGAGGGTGGTGGAGAGGGTGGGTAGGGGTTGGAGGTGCTGGTGCTGGTCAGGCGTGCACTGAGGATGCCAGGTGCTACGGGTGGTGGGAGAGCTCCATATCCCATGGTGACACCCCTCCCATCCACCATCCCATAACCCTCCCTCCCCATCGCAGACCATCGACGCCCTATTGGAGGCCACTGGAGTAACCAACTGCTCCGACCACCCGTTGCTAGCCGGGCTGTGGAGCGGAGCAGCGCTGTCATTTGCATCTGGGTCGGGACAGACCACGCCCGGGTCAGACAGGCCCAGTGTGAGGTGAGGAGTGGGGGGGGCTGCAGCAGTGTGGTAAATCCTCTATTTTAGAGTACTGACAAGCATAGCAAGGAGACACTGCCCCTCTTGAAGAAATATACCTCTATGGTGCTGTTGTTGCTGTCTTAGGTGCACATCATCCCCTATCATCTGGACGCCTGGTCCCACAACCCACCCACGCCTGTCCAATCTGCCCTGCACCCCTGCAGGAGTGGCACCACCAGTGTCCGCCGCCGATCTGCACGCCATTCCGTCGACTTAAACGATCCCCCACCCCCCTCCTCTTCCACCTCCTCAACGGTGGGGGGTGGGCTGGGCCCCCACACGCGCTCGGGCAGCGGGCTGGGGGTGGGTGGCAGGGGGCCCTCCCAGGGGCCCCGCACAGCCAGCGCAGGGGGATTGATCGGCCTGGAGTCAGGTGAGGGTTTAGGGATTAGGGCTTAGGGTTGACCTTAGCAACAGGCGTTCGAGGTTGAACAGGCAGCGGAGGGGGAGGATTGGTTGGCCTGGAGTCAGGTGAGGGTTCAGGGTTTGTTTAAGGGCCATATGTTCAGGATTCCAACCTGTGATAGTCACAACAATGGCCACCATGGATACCAGCAGATCAGCATGTGATAGCTACTGCATGCGGTACCACTGGGGCATGGGTTCCGGTGGTAACAGCGAGGGTGCTGCCTAGTGATAAGGGTTGGTGGGCATTGAAGACAGGCATGCACTCTACCAGCACAGCCGGGGTCAGGCAGGCCTGGTGGATTGCATGCATTGCTGTAGCTTGCCGTCCAGCCGGCAATGCATTGCTGGATTGGATTGGATTGGATTGGATTGGATTGGATGCATTGCTTGTCCTCCAGCCGACCAAGAAGGAAGGAAGGGTTTAAAACATGCATTGCGTCAGTGTGCAAATGCCTCACATTCCCCTGTCGCGGGGCATGTGCATGCAGGTGGGAAGAACCACGGGGCCAGTACCCGTTGGAAACGCAAACCATAAACGCTAAACCCAAAACAGGGCATGTGCATGCAGGTCCCCCCCGCAGTGCCTCATCAAGCGTGCACCCCACACCCTCACGGTTTACCGCACCAGCTTTGCACCCTAACCCCCACCGCAGCCCCTGGCACTGGCGCCTGCCATCCTGGCTTGCACCCCACTGGCACCACACAACGACACATGCGGCCACTTTCATTACTCACAACTCCTTGTGCACACCACAGCGGTCAGGTGACTTCATTTCTTTTTCACAATATTCATGTCTTTCCCTATCATTATCTACCGTACCCTCCCCCTGTCCCAGAATGGAGCGGTTACACTACCTGGAATTGTAACCTCGACCATTGCGTTCCTTGTCCCCAGATGGCCTCCGGCCGTGTTGTGGGTGCAATTTTGCTTCTAGCCGAAACCGTAATGGTAGTGGTAATGGCAACTGCAAAGATAATGGTTCTGGTCATTGTTAGTGTAATTGGACACTCATTTTGCCCTCTCCCTGTCCCCAGGTGGCCCCATGACGCGCTCACAATCGCTGGGAGCCAGCCTGGGCCACCCACTACCACCCACTTCCAGGACACCCCGCAGCTCCATCCCCCCGTTGGAGATACTGCACACACCCTCGCCGTCGTCCTCCTCCTTGGTATCCTCCCCCTTTGCCCCCTCAGCACCAAGAGAGGGCACTGGCGGGTCCTTCAACTCAACCCAAGACCGGTCCCCGGTGCATTCCAGATCCCAAGGGGACCCAGGCGAGTCCCCGCTTCCCTCCCCATCCAGCGTGGTCGTAAAACAGTCCCCACGCTCGCCTCAGCAGATGAGCCAATTGGACAAAATGCTGCGGGGTATGGAGCCGGGCAGCAGGGGGAATGCAAATGGGCATGCACAGGGATCAGCAGAAACGCCGTCGTCCCAGCCGGAAACGCCGGCATCCCGGTCCTCGGATGCGGCGCAGGATGGAGATGTAGATGACGGTGCGGGGACGTCAGCACGACCATCAGGATCCCCAGCACGTGAAACAGACGACGCGGCGCATGCCAGGGAACCAGACAGGATTGCAAAGCCAGCTGACGGGGATGAGATGGCATCCCCGGGGCCGCCGTCTGCTTCCCCGTCAATTGAGCCGCACGCTGCAGACGATGGCATGTCCTCCCCGCCCGGCGTCCCTGCATCCCAATCACTGGATGTGGCCGCGGCGGTCTCAGGGATGGATGGTGGGGATGGCTTGGATTCAGACCAAAGGGGTGGGGAAGGGGATGATGCAGGCAGCGACCAGCGATGACTTGGGACAAGTTTCTTGAATAGGGTTTGGTCTCTGGGGTGGTGTATGAGCTAGGGGCACCCGAGCAGGTTGAACTATCCAGTGGGCAAAGGAGAAGCAGCCTGCAGTCGTTGCTTTTTTTCCAGTGTCGGGGCGGGATGTTTGGGCATCCAATGAACTGTTACAGGAGCGCATTGCCATTTGCCTCGAATGGCAAATGGAAACAATACATGCATTCGGCACTGCAATTATTGCTTTTGTGGAGGTGTACGCCTATTTTCCAGTGAAACAGTGACGGTGTGTCTGTATGCGCATTGGTCACAATGCCGTAGCAAGAAATCACATATGGCGCCCGTGCGGGCTGGCCAATGTCCCTGCTTAATCTTTCTATTCCATTGTGCAACAACTTCTGCAACAGTATTATGCCAGCCGTGTTCAATTTTTTTTGTGATGATTTTGATGGCAAGTTTCCTCTTGCACCGCACATGTGGCCCTAGGTAGTACCCATTTAGTGCAGCAGTTTGCATCCTCATGTTCTAGTGCTCTTAGAAATTTCCAAGAAGAATCATCATGCCATTGGCGTTAACAACGCCGCGTGGTACAGCCTGCTCCATGATAGGCCATGTCATGATTGTGTGTGGTCCAGGAGACATTGCAATCTGAACAGACAGTCTCAGACTGCCAGTATTGCGGCAATACATTGTGAAACGCTAGGCCCTATCACTGGTATGCTATTGAATTTCATTGTGTATATGCCTGGCAGTGCGCGTTAGTGCGCGGCCATAATTAGTACTGGAACATCAATCATTCATTCATTACTTTCATGGAGTCCTGGACCAGCTTTGGGCCCGAAATGATCCTCGGGACAGGCCTTGCACTGTGACAGTAACTGCGGTTGCATGCGATGGCCATGTCACATTTAAATTAAATGTGACATTAAATGTCACATTTAATCTAATTTAGTACTGCCAGCTGACACGAGCTCTAGGGCACAGTGTGTGAATATAATAATTGGAAACTGATCCAACATAAAGGCCCGGCATAATGAGTACCGACGGTCAGCTTGTTATCACACATGAATGGACAATGTAGCACATGCGGTGGAAACCCTTTCCATCACTGATGGAAATGTCCAAATGATTTGGAAAGCTTGGCAAACTTCACGTGACTGATTCTCAGTGAGACCAATGCGTGCATTTGTCACAACTCGTCTTTCTCCCCTGTGCCGGGCATATCCCCTTCCCGCCGCACAGGGGTGGCCCCGTACGGTAAATGAGTGGAGATGGAGGCCGCGTCCTGCTGGGCCCGGCTGGTATAAACCCAGGGGGAGAAGGGTTTCAAGGGTATGAACCTGCCGGAACCCTTCTCTAGGGTGAGCTTGCCGCCCTCCCACACCACCTTGCCCTGGCTCAGGGTCACCACAACCTGTGCACATGGGAAGGGGTAAGGGTTTTAGGGTTTGGTCACCACCACCTGCACAAGATGTGGAGGGGACACCCCACGCAATTCATGTATTATACTGCTCAATACGATACTGCTCAGCTGAGCTCCAACGGGCATAGCGCAATCGTAAGGATGGCGACGTAAGGATGGCAAAATTTGGCAAGGTTTAATCATGAATGTGCAAATTTATATAATTCCCATATTTCTCCCGTACCTTCCCCCGTATTTTCTTCCCATCGTACACGTTGGTGTCCATGCGCGAGTGGTGGGTGGCCGCCCCAATCACATGCTCCTGCTGGGGGTCCAAAATGGCGATGTCGGCATCTGACCCCACCGCAATGACACCCTTTTGGGGGTAAATGTTGAAGATTTGCGCGATGAGGGTGCTCACGGCGTTCACAAATGCTGACCGAGTCATCATGCCTGCCAGGGGTGGAAGAAGGGTGTCAAAAAACCCTCTTGCAGGGTATTCTGAGACTACCGTGCTGTTGCCTTGCTTAGGAGGTCCCACTTTGCACTAATAAGGATAATTATTCGTGATATGATGGTAGGTAGGCACCCTGAAACCCTTACCGGATGTTGACCATCTCTACCCACACCACTCCTAAACCCTTATAAAAGCCCTTCAACTAAACCCTAACAAACCCTACACAACACCCTTATCCAAACCCTTACCGCTGTTGACCATCTCCTCCCACACCACGTGCAGCCGCTCCTCAATCCCGTTCACCCCGTTGGGGATGAGTCGGAAGTCGTGCCTCCCCAAAGCTTTCTGGCTGCTGTTGAACACAGCGTGGTCGGTGGCAACAACCTAAACAAGGGTTTGGAAAAACCACGATCAGAGTTTGGCAGTGCTGTGATTGGGACCCGGTGGTGTGGTCAGAGTTCTGGCAATGCTGTGGTTAGCTGTAGAGCGCAATCTTGAGCCGGAACTCCCCAGCGCTTTCTGGCTGCTGTGGAACACTGCGAGGTTGGTGGCAACAACCTACGCAAGGGTGTGACAAGGCTGCTGTCAGGGTTATCTTGCAAGCCTATGTGCGCAGTGGTTGGCCCGGCAGTTTGTAAGATTTGTTATACACGTTAGGTTTTAGGGTTTTGACTGATGTTGATGTCGGCGTCGCCATGGCAACATCCTAAATCAAGTGGTTGGTGAGGCTGCGATTAAGGGTTGCCAAGGGTATGCCCAACTGTTAAATGTATCTCAATATCAACCCTGATATGCCTTTTCATCCAACCCCAGCAAGGATATCCCCCCACCTGCAGCGCCCCCCCTGCCAGCGCCGCCTTGAGAGCCGCCCTGTGCTGCTTGCTCCTGATTGGTGGGCTCATCACATACTGAGCGGCAATGGTGAAGTTGGGGTTCCACCTGCACAGCTCCTAGTCAGCACCAGTGTCAGGGTTTCGAGGGATGAGCATAGCGGAGCTAAAAACAAAGGGTCATGTCTTTCTTCCCACAATCTGATCTTGTGATAAGAAAGACCAACAGGGTTGTGCAAGGATAGGAAAGAAGTAGTAAAAGCTTTATAAAACGTTTTATATCATTAGTTCGAACATATTCATAAGACGTGAACCCACCCACCCCAGGATCGAACATGAAGCAATCACTCACATGTGGCTCTCATCCAGCGCCAGACCCGACGCCACCGGCTCCCCGAACACCACCTGGCCCCTGCTTCGAGCCCGCACCACCTCATCCAGCGCATCCTTGCTCATAACGTGAACCACGTACAGGGGTGCGTTGACAAACGCAGCAAGCTTGATGGCGCGGGCGGTGGCCTCGCCTTCCAAAATGGCTGGCCTAGGTGTGGGGGCTGGGGATTTGTTAGAGTGAGAGGGGGTGAGGAATGAATAGTGGGCAAGGGGGGAGTGTTGAGGCGTTGGGGGGAGGGTTGGAGGTGAGACAGGTGGCGGGGGATGCATGACTAAACTGCCCCCCTTGCGGGTAAATTCTAAACATTGAGCAGGGTTGCAGCAGGGTACAAGGGCACCTGAAACCTACACCCTACAGGGTCCACCCACCTTGACAGCGCGTGCCCCTCTGGCCCCGTGATCCCCATCGAGTAATACTTCTCCTGGCCTATAGCAACCGCATCCCCATTCTCGGCATGCACCTGTATTGCATCGAAGGGGTTACTATGTAGTGACAAGCCCACCTCACGGGGGGGAAACAGTGTGATGGTATGTGACCAGTTGCCGCAAGTCGGGTGTAAATTGACAAACGAGTCGACAGGATTTAGTTTGGTCGACCATTCGGATTTTACCTAGGGTACCCGTAGCAGCGCCCCCAGCTGGAGCGGCTTCCTAGGGTTTGCTTCTAAGGTTTCCTAGGGTCTCTTAGGTTGGCTCCTAGGGCATTGAATAGGGTACCTGCGGCACCCAAGGGTGAGCGGTTTTTTGGGGTTTCTAAGGTCTGCTCTTAGGGTTTTCAGGGTTTACCTGCGGCAGCGCCCCCAGCTGCGCGCACAGCTCCATCCCCGCGAGCAGCTGCCTATAACTCATGATACATTAGGGTTTCTTAGGGTTTGCTTAAAGGGTTTTCATTAGGATTTACCTGTGGCAGCGCCCCCAGCTGCGTGCAGCGCTCCATCCCCGCCAGCAGCTGCGCATCATCCACCATGAGTGCCCCCTTGTATGCTAGGAAGAACTTGAATGAATTAATCCCCTTGGACACTAGGGTGGCCATGTCAGCGGCAACCTGAAAAGGGAGGGGAAATCAATTCATAAGTGGCTCTATAGTGAGATCGATAATTTAATTGAGGGATCAGTCCAGTAATTAAATTTGATCAATCATCAATTATCTGCTCACTGATTGGTCCCATTGGCACTGGAATCGCTGTCTCCACCCACCATGCATCATGCCAGATGCAGACCTAGATCAAGATCAAGAGGGAGACAAAGTTCTCATCACCACCTCAGAAATAGCTATTTCTATTTCTTTTAATAGGTATGTACATCCCCACCACTTACATCCAAGGTCCTCCCACCTTGTCACTCCAGCTGGTCACCCCCATATGGAAGCCATGATCCATCACCGACTTGCCTCCTCACCCTAAACCCAAAACCCTAAACCCAACACCATCACCGACTTACCTCCCTTGTCTTGCCATGCACGGTACCCCCTTACCAGATCGTGATCAAGGGGCAAAACATACTACATTCCAACCTCGAAAATGCCTAAATATGGGCGGTATCTGGTACCAAACCCCCTCTCCTCTACACACACTCGCCACCCACCTTGTCGCTCCAGCTGGTCACCGCCATATGGAAGCCGTGATCCATCACCGACTTGCCCGCCTTTTCTCGCCATGCATCATACCCCCTGATCAGGTCATGATCTACGGGGAGTGCAAAATCAATGTGCATAGTGGTGCCTCCCGCCAGGGCTGCCGCTTGGCCGCTGCGCAAGGGGGCGGGGGTGGTGGGCGGTCAAGAAATTCGCCGCTTGCTTTGGCATGCTGTTAGTGAAAAATCCAGCAATGGGACATTGCAGGTTTGGAAAGCAAATAATGGATGGTTCTTTCTTCAGCCAAATCGATGCAGCTGAAAGTATGACAAACCACAGAGAAAACCGTCCCATGGAAGGCATCTCACCTGGGTTTCAGGGTTTGTGGGTTAGAGGGTATGGATTAGGGTTCCGGATTTTACCTGTAGAAGTCATCCACCGCCACCTGGCCCATGAAGGGCATCTCAAGGTGGGTGTGGGGGTCAATACCACCTGGGAGGACATACATCCCCGTGGCATCAATGACGCGCACCCCTGGACGGGCCTGTGTGGGTGTGGGTGTGGGTGTGGGTGTGGGTGTGAATGTGGGGGGAAAATGGGCAATTGCATATATGTGGGGATGGCATGGATGTTATAGCGGGGAGAGATGTTCATTTCCAGTCATTTGGGCTGACAGGGGTTTGGCTGAAGGGAAAGGCATGGTCAATCCCTTTTAGACAAGAATAGCATAGGGAATACAAGGGGCTGTCACGGATGCTCAGTGATCATTCAGTCAAGTCCAATCGTACCATCTCTGCATATCGACATTTTACGTTATGCGTTGACTACAGGGTTTAGGGTTGCAACAGTGCACAGGTATGCAAGGTGCCTTGGGTGAGGGGCGCACCTCCAGTCCTGGTCCCACTGCAGTGATTAGGCCCCCTTGCACCAACACATCGGCAGGGAACTCCCGGTCTTCATTCACTACAGTACCCCCCTGCGTAACACTGGGTTGGTGAGTGTTGCGGAAACCCTAGGCACACGTGCAAACCCTGGCCAGCCGACGAGAACCCTATACATGAACCCTAACGCAACCCTAGACCTGAACCCCTGAACTGCCCTGGAGGCAAGACACGGAGCATACGACCATGGCAGAGTGGGAGTATCGAGACTGGGTCCCTGCAACCACAGAAGCAGCGTGCCTCCCGCTTTGTGCGTGTGCATGCATGCATGTGTGATTGGTAGTGGGCCTGGCAACTCCACACAGGGCCGTGCTGCGGTGCAGCCTTATCGGGTTTGGGATGAAGTGTGTAGGTTATATAAGTTTCCGGGCCCTTGGCCAGGTGGTATATATGGTTCAGTGGGTTCCACCAGAGCTTGACCCCAGGTACCGAAACCCTTGCCTTGGCGCAGATGCCTATCGTGTTTTTGGTATCGCCCCTTTGTTGCTGTAACTACGCCACGTCAGCTTAGCACTCACCTTGATGAGTACATCCGCGTGCACACTCCACAGCAGTAGGAGAGCGAGCGACAGGGTTCCAACCAGCTGTGTAGGTGGCACGTGCATGGTTGCAAGCCAGCGAGTGCGCAGCTTAAGGTCCACTTGTCCCAGCACCTTACTTCCAAAGCTGGCCTCCGTTGAGACTTTGGGGAGAGCATCTTGCTGCAGGTTTTGTAGAAACTCAATGGTTGTCAACAAGGTCCCGGAAATAATAATGCATTTAAAAAGGAAAACTATATAACGTGGCCTTATCCCCGGCCAAGGCAAACACAAGGGTCCCCAACAGCAATACAATCCCGTTGCACACTCAGCGTTGCACTTCCCACTTCTATACGCAAGCTGCCTATCATCTACGGTCCATTCCCCTTCTGTGCACTGCTATTGAGCGGGAGTTCGGCGGCCATATGCATGCATGCACCCGACCTACCACCTCCTTTTTCATCACCTACATGCCCACGTGCTGTCTGGTAAACCAACCAACCGTTTCACCCTGTGGGTAAACACATAACCAGCCTCATACAACGTATGCTTATTTCTGGCGGGCTTGAATCAAGGGTCGGTGGGAGGGCATTACCTGTGGCTACCACCTGGTTTCGGTATGTGGCAGGTGGACAGTCCAGTCGACGAGGCCTCGCACAGCTGACGGTAAGCCTGCCCCCACAGCACAAACCGTGGTGCAGTTGTTATGCAGCAACAGCCCAAAACAGCGGTGCACAGTGCCCCAACCTGCGCCCCCCATTTGATTGTAACCCCAGTGCATGGCATGTAAGTGGGGCAGTACATTACTGCAGGCACACACACGTGCACCCATCCAGGGGGTTGCTGCCACCCGCCTCTGCCTAGTTCTATAAATGACCGTATACGAAAGCCACGCCACCCCTACCCCACACGCTGCGTCCGGGGGGGTGCCTGGGCCCCACCCGTAACCCTATTGCAAACCCTGGCACATGCACCGTTTGATAAGCCAGTAGGCTAATGCACGCTTTTGCACTGCCTTACAAACCCTAAACCCTAACCTAATGGTGCACTTCTCTTCCACCTCTCACCCCCCACACACCCTGTCACCACACAGGCAGCAGCTGGCAGTGGAGTGCACCCACAGCGCTAACCCTAGGGTTTTGGGCAGGCCAGAAAGGGCACACCCAACCCAGCGTTGCCTCTGCTCTTCAACGGCACACCCACAGTAAGGGTTTCGCTGTCAAGGACGCACCCTCCCCTAGGGTTTTTCAGCCCTGCAAGGGGCGCCTAAGGCTTGTCCCTCCCCTCCTGTTTCCCCACCCCTTTACATCTACCCCCCTCCCCGTTGCAATCCGACCTGCTGCGGCGGTGCTGGTAGGGGGGAGAGGCACGATGCGGGGAGCGGGAGGGGCATCCAGTGTGCTCAGCGATCTGCCGCCAGAAGTGCTGGAGCCCTTGCTAGCGTGAGTGCTGGCAAACCCTACCTTATGGTTGGAACTGCGCAATGTTCAGGGGAACCTACCCTAGGGCATCGAATGTGCTGAGCGATGTGTTGCCAGAGGTGCTGGAACCCTTGCTAGCGTGAGTGCTGGCAAAACCTCAACCCTAAACCCTAATCCCTGAACCCTAAACCAGAGGTGCTGGAGCTGTTGCTAGCGTGAGTGCATTAAAACCCTACCCTTGGGCTTATAACCCTTCTTCGCTACGAGCGGTCACCCTTTGGCTACGAGCTGCACATTGTTTAGAGCAAACCCTACCCTAGGGCACTCCATTGCATGGATGAAGGTAAAAGCCTACTCTAGGGTCTCTCGCATGTTCACATCCCTTGGTACGCCGCCCACACCCACTGCGATATTACCCCCCGTGGCATTCCTCACCCTGTTTTCCCCTCAGCTGGCCCTTGGCAGTGATGATATTACATTCACCTTGGAGAACTGAAACCCACATGAGTGAGACGTCTTTTGACAGAATGACTGAGCCAAGGGTCAATGGTGGGAAGTCAAAGCATTTGTTATACGTTTTCTCAACAAACATGCTCTCCTTTTACAAACCGCTGCATGCTCGTTCTGCCTGTATTGTAAACCCTAGCTGCTCTGGGAGCAAAACCCTAAACCCTAGCCTCCCCCCTTCCAAATCGCAGGCAGAGCAAGCATGAGCGCCACATCATCGGGGTGGGGAGCGAAGAGGGGGGTGAAAACGAAATGGGGGGGACGCGCAGGGGGGCGACAACAGTACAAGCCATTTTCAACCTGGTAAGTCCCTGCGGCAGGATGTCAAGAACCCTAGTTGTATCTACTACTGGCTGGTCTCATTCACGCACCCCTTTGTGCCCCGTCCTCCATCCAGTGACCGAGCCAGTTACAAATACTGAGCCCACTATGTTTTATTTCACCCCTTTCCCTTCCTCCCCCTCCAGGTCAACATTTACGTTGGCATCGGCTTGCTCACCATGCACTATGCGCTCAAGCTGAGTGGGTGGGTGGGATTTGGACCCCTGCTGGCGGTGGTGGTCACATTTGGGACCACGGGGTATTTGCTGGTGCAATGCCTGGACAAGGTGCCCATCAATGTGCCCCACAGCTACCCTGAAATAGGTGCGCACGAGTGCCCTTGGGATCCTAAGTCCTTTTACAGCATTTACAGCATGCCCGCGGTATGATACCACGGGCAAGAACGCACAGCATGTGTAGCACTGGCACTTGTAAAAACAATCCTCCCGTGTTACTACCTACGCATCTTGCATTATGAGCAATGCGAGACGAACACTATCCCCTTGTGTGTGAATGCAGGGGGTGTTGCGCTGGGAGTGAAGGGGAGGTACCTGGTCACTGCTTTTGCCTTTCTGGAGATATTTGGCAGCTGCTGCCTGGCTATCATCGTGCTCATCAGGCAGCTGCAGGTCATACTGCCAGCGCAAGGTGAGTACATGAAAAAATGGGGAAGTCAACAGTGGCATGGGAGTGTGATGTTGGCATTTTTGGGTGAATTGTAGCTCATGGAGGTCATAGGTATCTTGTCAGGCAGTGGTGAAGTGAGAGAAAATGGGCTTTGGCAGCTGCTGGCTAGCTATCCTTGTGCTTATCAGGCAGCTGCAGGTCATACTACCCGGGCAAGGTGAGTAAGGAAATGTGGTTGCCATTTAGGTGGAATGTGTGCTGCCATTTGTTCAAGGGGGGTTCCATGCGCTCATACTGTTGCCTCTTCAGCTTTAACGGGTACGTGTACGTGTTATCGCCAGGTGACCCTCACACACCCTCTAGGATAGGTTGAAACTCTCCTGAAAACGTTGCAATACGGCCCCTCACTATACCCCCCCCCCCGATTTCACCACCTTGACCTTCACTCCCCTTTTCAATCCCCCTGTTCATCCCATTCATCCCCCCGTCCCCCCTGCAAGGCACCACAGTGGTGTAATAACAACCCCTTTCCATCATTTGCCTGTCCAACTCCTACCCCCATGTGTCACATATTAACACCCCCTCTTCCCCCCCCCTCTTGCAGCCCTGCTATTGGGGGTGCACATGCAGACCTGGATCACCGCACTGGTGCTGCTGGCAATTGTGCCCCTGCTGCTCATACCACATTTGAAACACATTTCGTGGCTGGCGCTGGCGGGGGTGCTGTCCAATGTCATGGTCATCGGCTCGGTGGTGGCATGCGTGGCACTGGATCCCCACAGAATACACGCGATCCCCAGGCACCAAGAGGTATGGCTGCTCTTTCCATATCAACAGCTTCGTCTCTCCATGTCATCCTTAAGGTTGTGTTTGCACAGATTTTCTTGAAGTTTTGTGCTGCTGCTGCACTGCGTGCAATGCCAAATGGGCGTACATCCTTTGCGGAACCCTGACCCTGAACCCCAAACTATAAACCCCTACCCCCCGGGGGTGCTGCGTCTGTCCACCATAGTTGAACCCGAGTGCAAAAACAATTCTGGGGTCCACAAACTATTGGTAAACCACTGCATGCAAATACAACCTTTCCTCTCAACCACACCCACCCACCCCCCTCCCATTTCTTGCAGGGCCAGCCGCCCCCCGGCCACTCCCTTGCCCACTGGGGTATCTTCCAGGCCATCGGCATATTTGCTGTCTCCCTGTCTGGACACTCCACCCTCCCCGCGCTGCGCTCAAGCATGCATGCACCCCGCCACTTCCCTAAGGTGCCCGCCAACACCCTCAACCCTAAATGCAAAGGTGTTGCAAACTGAATCCCTACCATGCACCCTCTGCATGCATGTCTGGCCTGCGTCCCAAATGTGCCCGCCGATCTCCAGATCGCGTTTGTCTTTGGCTCGGCAGGCTCTGCTTCATTCTGCTTGACAACGTCATGCAGAATGCACCCCTATACTTTGTCGTGCAATTGTACCCCCAGCTGCTTTCCCTGTTTGTTAAGCCTGACGTAGCAGGTCTGTCATTTTGGACATTTTTTTATATTATAAACCGGAGTCAGATGTGATATGTTTTGATAGAACAACACTTTTGCGTGTGTGTGACCCCCCAACCATTGCCATTTCAGGTGCTGGCCATCTCCTTTGGTGCAATGCTGGTGGTGTACGGGGTCACTGCTGGGCTGGGATACTACTATTTTGGGGATGGCGCCATGCAGCTCATCCCCGACGATTTTGCGCAGCATTCTGTGTTCAGCGGGGATTGGCTCCTCATCCCGGGGCTGACGCTGGATCGGGTGATGGCGGCCTGCATCGCCATGCATGCCTACACCACCTACCCTGCCCTCATCCTGGTGCTGCAGGTACGTGGGTAGGGTTTAGGGTCATGTTCTAGGGTTCAGGATTTAAAGGTAGGGTTTTAAGGTCATGTTTTGGTGCGGCCTGCATCGCGATGCATGCCTACACCACCTACCCTGCCCTCATCCTGGTTCTACAGGTACGTGGCTAGGGTTTAAGGACACATTCAAGGGTTAGGTTGTAGGGTCATACTCAAGGGGTGGCATGCATTGTTTGCGTTTCTACACTACAGTGGCAGCAGCCACTCAGCCTCTTGCTGCAGCTGCGCAATCATGGTTACAATACACAATCAAACCCCCAAACGAATAAATAGTGCCAGGGTGGAACTATTTGGCACGGCGGTTATGCACTCTCAGGCATGCATTCGTATGCAAGCATTTACGCAATGCCGAGCACTCTCAGGCATGCATTCGTATGTGAGCATGTACGCAATGCCGAGTACCTCCCAGCGGCACTCAAATCACAGGTAAGCACTGCTCTCCCCGCTGGGAAGGGGCAAAGGTGGTATCTACAATTTAGTCCTATATCTGCCACAAATTTAACCTAAACCCTCAATCCAAGTGGTACTCTCGCCAGCACACGCCATAGCACAGGTTGACATCTCACTCCTGGCAGATCAGCTTGGTCTGGCCGCATCCCGGGGACATTTCAATGGGGGGCCCAGGTGTGCCGCTGCCCCTTTTCTGCCGCCGCTTTGCGTTGCCACAATGCGCGCACCTATAAAGAATTCGAACATTTCTTGGTACATAAACATATTACAGTAACATACATGGTTTATTACACCATTGGCAAGCAAATTGCTTTATACGGTCTATATGATGTATAAAGTAATCCATATGTATTGTTTCAATGAGGAGTTACTTACTTTATATGGTTTTTGTATATATAGTTAATTACCCAGTCAGACTCCTCATAATGAGATACCCGTTGTGGCTCTTACGGGGCATAGGCACCATGCTGTACGTGGGGATGGGCAGCATCCCTGTAGCGGCCAAGCGCGTCCATATGCAAAGAACAGCTACTCACCGTGTGCAATAATACGCAGCTTTGAGGTGAAAAGGAAAACAAAGGCTTGTTTTTAAAAGTAATGAAGTGCGCACACCTCCGGGCTTCCCTCTCGTCGGGTGTGTGGATTGCATCTTGCTGCTGGGGGGATACTGGGTGGGGTGGTAGGGGGGCTGCGGGTGCAGTACCTGGGATACAAATGGACATTAACGTGAGATTAGCTTCAACGTCCAACTTGGGGATGGAAGTTAGAGATAAAATCGAGGTTGGATATGCAAGTTGCAATCCAATTTGAGGAATAATTCCATCTCATCCGCATTCCCGCCATGCATTTCAACATCCACGGATGCATCATTCACTTCAATCTGCAAATGAAAAGTACAGTACCTGAGGCGGGTGCAGGACCTCGCCTATTGTTACCTCGTTACCCTTGGCAGGTTGGCAGATCACCTATAATTCAAGTAGGTCAAGCCTATCAAATAGTATAAAGTACTAATAAAGTACGGTACCTGGCGGCTCCAGGCGCTCTGCCAGTTGCACCATGTCCTTGCTCAGCTGGTCAACCTCACGTGCATCCAGGTCTCTGACAAGGTTGTTGCGGAAATTGGGTAGACCGGGCGTGACCCTTGCCAAGACCAGGCTGTATAGCGGCCGGAGGGACTGCAATCTGTGGTGGGGTGGGCAGTGTCAGGGTGAAACGGGGTTTTTAGCGGTCAGGGTTTGATGAACGGTGGGTGAAGGGTTTTTTTAAGGGTTAGGGGTTCCGCGGGGGGTGCATCGGGTTTTCTAGAGGTCAGGGGTTTGATCACGCTGGGTATTTGGGGTGACGTGGCAGGACTAAGAGGGTGGGATGGTTTGCAAATGGCGATTTGGTGAAGTGTTTCTGGGGACAAGATGATGACACCGGCAGGTTGGAAAGGGGTTTTGGAAGGGCAAGGGTTCGATCCTCTGATGAGCTGACATGGGTAGCACTACTGACAGTGACAGGGGTGAGGTTTATGGTTTAGGGTTTTTGGGAGGGCAGGGGTTCGATCCTCTGCTGAGGTGGCATAAATAGCACTTGTGGTAATGTCACTGACGTGGAGGTGTAGGGTTTAGGGGTTGAACGCGTACCCCTGGGCGGTCACCGTGCCCAAGGCCTGCCACCTCACAAATGTAGGGGAGCGAAGCATATGTCGAGGGGCCGTGGGTTCGATCCACGGTGGGGGTGGCTTTAGGACCACTGCCCTGGTGCAACTTGAGGCACACACCCTCCCAGTGCAAGGCTGAGTGCTACATTGCTAAAATCACATAAGTAGCTATGTATATATACACACTTCCTACCCCAATTAAATGAAGGCGCTAGTGGCAAACAAACATAAAGGCAGATACTTACTGACTGTGGCGTTGGCTGCCCAGTGGTGGTGGCGTCCCGTTCACAGAGTGCAAGAAACGGGTGACCATGCACAACAGCTGCTCGGAACGCTCCAACGTCAGCTGCCGCACCACGAAGTCGTGCTGGTAGCACGCCGACCAGTAGTCCTCCGTGTCGTGCATGGCTACCACCCCATGTACAGCAGCACGGCCACGAGCCTGGCCACCTCCCCATGCGTGCATGCCTCCGAAGGGGTTGTGGATGCACCTGTGGGCTCTGCCCGCTGCTGTGCTGCACACTCGTTGGTTTCGTCGGCGATCAGGGTGATCACCTCCTCGTTGTAGAGCTGCCTGAACCAGGCTGTGTCGGGGGATCGAGGCAGGTGACCGCCCAAAAAGCCGGTGGCACGCAGCGTGGGTTGGGCAGGCCCATCCTCATACTCGTGTGGCTCCCCCCGATCTCTCGCTGCCTGCTGGCTTTGCCGATAGCGCGTCGCTCGCGAAGTTGAAGCAGGCTCCTCCCAGTCACTGTCGCTCAAGTCGATGTCAGACCCGCTGTCCCTACCAGCATCACTGTCTGTCTCGAACCCGTCTGGCCGGGTGAGCCGTTGCGGGATGTCCTCATGTGGGATCCAACACCTGACACCGTCAACGAACACCACCTGTACTTGCCCTGGGCGCGAGGGCCTGACCATAGGCAGCACGCGACCCTTGTTGTGCACTTTGCGACGCATGTCGTCGACGAACACCGAGGGAGGGACGTAGACATCTTGGTCAAAGAGCGCGTGCCAGCTTGGCAGCGGTATTGTGGTTAGTTTCTGGCTGCTACCGGGCGCATTCCTGTACAGTTATACGTTTTTCGACGCATGCATGCATATAAACATGCATGCATGCATATTACACCCCAGGGGGAGGCACAAGGGGAAGAATTGACCTCCCCTCTCAGCCACACCCCTCACAAGGGTTCGCAAGGTTTTTGCAGTTCTTAAGCTCACTAGTGCAGGTTCATGTTCTCCACCCTTTTATCCTTCTAATTACCTTGTAAAACCGTCCCACATATCAATACTTTCCCCTTTTTCCCCGCAGGACATGATGCTGTCAATGGTCCCGGCGCTGCGCGTGGGGACTCGAGGCGTGGTGCGCCATCCCCGGCAATCGGTGCTCCTGGGCCTCAGGGGGATGCTGTTTGGGGCGACTGCGCTGCTGGCGGTCATGGTGAGTTACCCTAGTCTAGGGTGCATGCGGTGGTCGAGAAAATGCCCTCGGATTAGGGTAGCGCTGCCCCCGGGGGGTGCTGTTGGGCACAGCTGCACCCCTGGACAGCTGCCTCCCCTGCATTCAGAAAACCCTAAACACCACTCCCTGGCCGGACCCCACCCCCCTCTCCTGCAGGCGCAAGGGGTGGTAGGAAACGTGATGAGCATCATGGGGGGGCTGTGCTGCCTCACCACGTCCCTCCTCTTCCCCGTCATGTTCCACACAATATTATACTACCCCTCCATCTCTCCTGCCCGCCGCGTCGCGTGTTACGCCACCCTGGCGGTGGGGGCCGCCCTGGTGGTGCTGGTGGTGGGCCAAAATGTGCAGGATTTGGTGCACAAATCGCTCGGGCCCCCCCAGGGCACCAGCCCAGGCCTACAGTATGCGCTCCCCTCACAGTGGCGGGGGCAGTGATTTGGTCCCAGGCCAGCGCAGACCATTCCCCAGCTCTCGGGATGTTTCACGCGAAACAATTGGGCTATGAATAGCTGAAGCAGAGCTATCACCAGCTCTAGGAATCTTTCTTCCACACAGAAATGGACCTCCCCACCCTGGAGCGCTGCACTGCACGTTATGCTAGGGATGGCTATTGTTATTGTTTTGTTAGACATGACAGTGTCTGTTTATCGATGACCGCTTCTCAGACTGGCAGGGCACTTTACAGTAATTGGTACATGTACGTACATCGCCCTTGTCAATGACAACAACCGGTACTCAGTACAGTCTGTACCTAGCTTGGGTCCCCAGTTTGCTGCTGGTTTTGGGGCACAGCAGTTGAGCACCACTGGAAGCTGTTTTCCTTTCTTTCCGCTCCAGAGCAATTTTGCTTGTGGTCGTGGTTGAATGCCCATTGCGCCCCTGGTTTGTTGGCCCCACTTGACTGCAACAGTTGACAATGTGGCACGTGCTGGTTTCCTTGTCCCACGTCAAACTTTGCAGGCACTTGCATTTATTTCCAGCCAGTGGCACACAATTTTCAATTTCTTCTTTCAAGAGGCAGTGCAATTATTGCAGATTAACACACCTTCGGCATGGCATACAATCAACCATTTGTCAAGTTGACAGTGCCATGCTGACGACCAATGGCATGGGCTTCCCGCCAGCTGTTGCGCCTAAACAGCCCTTTCAGGGAGTCTACATGAAATCCAGGTCACCACTTTGTACCCTGATTGAATTTATCATGACCTTTTCTGAGCTCATGAGAATCGATTCTATCGTCGCAATGGTCACTCACTGAGAGGCTGAAACCTTCATACATGTTACACGTGTCATGAGTCGTACGGCAGGATTTGCAAACCCTACCATAACTGAACCGGTGGTCCTCTAACCATACAAAATATCTGCCTGCAGCTGTGTGGTACAACACATTTTCCCCCCTTTTATTCCATAGTAGTACTGCCCTGTGCCACCAGGTGGCTGTCTAGCCCCCCGGGACACCAACCCAATGCCAAACAAGCATTGCAATGCCCTGAAAATACCCTGGTCTTGTCCTGGGATGTACCAGGGTATGTTCAGGGCATGCCCTGGTACATCCCAGGACACTAATGTATGTCGAACCTTTCCCACGAGAAATTCCTAGGTTGCCCTACCCCACGTTCGCCAGCTGCCCCAGGGTGCCGCAGGGTAGCCCAAAACCCTAAAAGGAATCTTATTGAAGGGCATTTCCCCACCAGCTACCAACCGCCCTTGGCCCCCCACCCAGCCCAAAACCCCGTAGGGCAGCCCAACTTCCTATAGATGGAAAATTATTGAAGGGCTTCCACCCCACCAGCTACCAAACACCACCCCCAGCCCCCACCCAGCCCCAGGCGACTTGACCGTCACCATGCGACACCACAGCCCCCACCAGCCCTACCAGGACACATGCACACACGTAACACCCTCGTCCAAACAGAAAAAAACCCAACATGTTGACAGGGATAGCGCCCTCTCCAACATCCCAAATCCCGGATAGGGGCCCAAAAAGGTACCCACCCCCTAGGAGGTGCCACCAGCCGCTTAGCCGCGCCCCATGCACCACCACTGCGAGATTGTCCGCACAACCGTAAACTCTGAACCCTAATTCCTAAACCCTAAACAACCCAGGCTTGCCCCCTGCACCACCCCCACCACCGCAAGCTTGTCCACGCAACCCCCTCCCTCCCAACTGTACATCATGAAGACCAGAAAATTTAGGATCTGTTGACCGAAAACCACCACCACCACCATCATCCTAAGCCATCTGTCAAACACCCCCCACACCCACTAATACCACCATCAAGGTGCCAGCTGTACAACACCCACCACCACCACCTCCCTCAGAAGGCCAGCTTATCCGCACCCAGATCTTCCAGGCTCGCATGCCCCTCTCCCCCATTCTCCCTGCACCACCACCACCACCACCACCACCACCAGTATCCCAGTGGTGGAGAGAAGCAACCCCTCTTCCCACAGAAGCACCGCCGCCACCATCACCATCACCACCGGTATCCCAGTGGTGGCAAGAGGCACAGTTAGAAGGCCAGCTTATCCGCGCCCAGATCCTCCAGGCTTGCGTGCCCCTCCCCCCCTTTCTCCCACAGCAGCACCGCCCCGTCAAAGGCAGTGGACACAAACAGGGGCAGGTGCGGGTGCCAGGAGCAGTCCCGCACCACCTCCTTGTGGTAGCGCAGCTGCCAGGCTGGCAGGCCGGTGACCAGGTCTGCAGGGAGGAACAGGGAGGATCTAGGGTATGGAGGGAAGAACACGGGTTTTACTGAGGGTAGTGTGGTCCTTGGACTGCACAGGGTTTCATTAGGGTTCATAAGGCCAGGTACACGTAGCGCTGCCACATGATTTGGGGTTTTATTAGGGTCTTGGTAAGGCTTGCACCGTACACGTGCACCGCCCCGTCATTAGACCCGTGCACGCACAGCCCTGCCCCGTGATTTAGGGTTTTGTTAGGGTTTTGCTAGGGTCTCACCATACATGTGCACCACTCCATCATTAAACCCATGCACACACAGCCCTGCCCCGTGGTTTAAAGTTTTGTTAGGGTACTCACCATACACGTGCACCGCCCCGTCATTGGACCCCGTGTACACGTAGCGCTGCCACATGATTTAGGGTTTCACTAGGGTTCTGGTAGCGTTCACTAGGGTTTTGGTAGGGTACTCACCATACACGTGCACCGCCCCGTCGTTGGACCCCGTGTACACGTAGCGCTGCCCCGTGGACTCGGCAGGCGAGAAGTAAGCCCTCACTAGGGTCTGGAGCACCGCGTGTCCCCTCAGGGTCATGACCGACACATCATGGGGGTGGCGCACGCGCCTGCCTCGGTCGGGGTAGCTGTGCCAGCGGTAGTCCCTACAAGGGTTTTGCAGGGATTTGGTTAAGAGGAGACAAGGCAGGGGGCTGTACCAATGGAAGGGTTTGGCTTGCGATGCGAGTACAAACCCTACGAAACCCTACCGATGCCATGCTACAGAGTACAACCCCCGCCACAGTAGCCTGGCATGAGCCCTCCCTGTCACTGTACCCTATCAGATTGGGACCTTTGGGACCTTTGGGTTGGGCAGCTGTGCGTGCGCCTGGTGCGAGCACCAAACCCTAACCAAACCCTAGGAAACCTCCAAAAAGAACCCTTCAAACCCTACAAGATGTCACGGAAACCTCGCCTCCAGAGGGCACCAACACTGCCATACGGCCCCAGGCCCTTACCAGTCAAAGGTGGGGATCTTTGGGTTTGGCAGCTGCACGTGCGCCTGGTGCGAGCATAAAACCCTAACAAAACCTTAACAAAACCGTACCAGTCGAAGGTTGGTATCTTGGGGTTTGGCAGCTGCACATGCGCCTGATGCGAGTACATCTTTCGAATGTCCCACAGCTTGATGGTCTGGTCCTTGCAGTTGGAGATCAGGTAGCGCCCGTCGCCCTGGACAAGGACAAAGGGGAAGGGGTCATGTAGGAGGAGGGTCGAGGTTAGGCATGGAGATGTGTTGAATATTGCCCCGTGTGATTATGTGCTCATGTAAGAAAAGTAGGAGGTACATGCAATCCAGCTGTGAAGCCAGGGTAGGTAGCATGCCTGGGTACCCATCACCCCACTCGAGGCTTGTCTGACACAGTCTCCAATATGTGAACAAAGTCCCATGTGACATGTGGCCCCATGTGCCCATATGAATGGGTCCCCCATGTGGCCCTCTAACCACACCATTTGGTGGGTCACCACCCACCCATCGCCCTGTATGCCTTCCCCGCCTTGCTGTCCAGGCGCGCCCGCCATTGACCCTAGAATTTCAAAAAACCGCACCATCCAGACCCACCGTCTGTCCACCGTTGAGTTTCAGCGGCACGCCATAGGCAAGAACAATCACCCGACATAATCCCCCCTTTTCCCCCATAACAAAGACCACCACTTCACCACCACTCCCACCACCCCCACCACCCACCTTGCTGTCCAGGTGCGTGAGCCCCTCCGTGTGTCCCACAAGCACACCAGCAGGGGAGTGGCTGGTGCCAAAGCACCGTCGGTCCCACACCTGCGGAGGGGGATGGGAATCATTTACCCAATTGCCACACCACCAACAGACTTCCAGCGTAGGAAAGTGCGTTGGGCTTCTTAGTGGCTAAGATTTCGTGTCAGTTGCTAGGGTTTTGGGGCAGCTTATGAAGCGGGGGGTTTGCTGTGTGTCCCAGCCCAGGATGCTTGTGAGTACCCTATTAAGGTTTGCATGGCTATTAGGTTTGCAGGCAAGCGGGGCGCACCAGAGCTGGGCGGGATTTGGGTCCTGATAGGGTTTTGCGTATAGAGTTTTCCTCACCTTGATCAGGTGGTCGTCACTGGCTGAGTACACGATGTTGGAGGCCTCGTCAGCAAAGGCCACCGAGTTGATGTCGTCGGAATGCGCCTCAATGCGGGTGGTCCTCTGGGGGCAGGGGGGAAAGGGCCACAATCAGGATAACGAAATTGATTGTCTACCATTATATGTGGGTGGACCATTGGCGTGGGGTCAGGAATAGAAGCGCACATGAGGGGGCGGGCATGCATGTGTACATTGGGTTACCATTGGCAGGGCACTACCCGTCACCACAGAGATATTGCCTGCTGCCGCACAGCTTCACACCAAGCCCTAAAACCTTAACCCCTGCGCATGGAGCGGAGACCACATGTGCCCAAAACGCTAGCCCTGGACCCTTCCCCGCAGTGCCTCCACAGCGTAGATACACACACTGTTGCCCCCAGTCCCCACCACCACCACCCGGTTGTCTGTCTGTCACTCCAACACTTAGACAATATGCCAAAAATGGAGGTAATGGCACCCCCAAAACCCTCATAATATAAGCCAAACCCCAATGCTGTCCACTCACCCGCTGCGCCTCCAGATCGTCGATGTACATAGAACCCTCATACTAAGCCAAAACCTAGCCCTGCCCTCACAATCTACCAAACCCAAACCCTAGCCCTCATATTCTGCCCAACCCTAACCCTGCCAGACCCTAACCCTCATACTATCTCAAGCCCCAGCCCTCGCGCCTTACCCGCTGCGCCTCCAGATCGTAGATGTACAGGCTGTTGTCCCCTGTCCCCGCAACCACCTCCCGGTTGTCGGCGCTCCATTTTATGGACCAGATGCCAAAGCTGGAGGTCATGACTCGATCGCCCGCCCCTACAAAGTTGAGCGGCTCGTGCACGTCGGTCACGTTGGCCTCGCTCTCCACGCTGCCCCAGGTCTCCACACCCACGTTCACCTGCAGGGGGGTGGGGAGGGTGCATGGTGGTGAGGGGAGGAAAGAGGTGGGTGGTGTGTGGGTGGTGGAGGATACCATGTGCACCAATTGGGTACAAGGTGGTAGAGGGGGGTATGTGTCACAGTTGAGCGGCTCGTGCACATCTGTCACGTTGGCCTTGCTCTCAATGCTGCCCCAGGTCTTCACACCCACGTTCACCTGCAAGGGGATTAGGGTTTAGGGATTGGGGTTTAGGGTGGCCTTGCTCTCCATGCTGCCCCAGGTCTGCACACCCACGTTCACCTGCAGGTATATTATGAAACAGGGTGAGGAAAGCAGGTCTTGACCCTCAGGCCCTAAATAAAACCTTCCCCCAGCTCCCTGCCCCAAAGACCAACCCAAAAATTAGCAAGTCGCGTGCATCAGCCCAGTCCCAGAAGCCCTAACCAAACCCTGCTGCCAACCGCGCACCATGTGCACCACCGGCGTGATTGACGAGTAGAGCAGGAACCGCTGATCCGGCGACAGGCAACTGACTTTGACGGTCAAAATTTGACCCTCAGTCACACCCTCGAAAACCCCAAATCCCGACCCGACAATTAGAAGGCCATGTGTATCAGCCCCGCCCCAGAACACTTGACCCAACAACCCAACCCCCCACCCCGCACCATGTGCACCACCGGTGTGATTGACGAGTAGAGCAGGAAGCGCTGGTCGGGCGACAGGCACGTGTCTGTCACCGTCCACCTCAGGTTGCGCGCATACACGTCCTTCTTCATCTTGAACCCGCTGGCCACGTGGTACATGCGGATGCGCCGCTGGTGCTGGAACGCGGCTGCGCGGTGGGGTTAGGGTTTTGGTCAGGTGTTGAATTTGGTAGTGGAGGCATGCATGCGGGCGCCCAATGGGAACAGGGTAGAGGTTAGGGTTTTTTGGGAGGCCATAAGAGGGTGTGAAGTGCACGTCCTTCTTCATCTTGAACCCACGTAATACATGCAGACACCGCTGGCCCTGGAATGAGGATTGACATGGGGATTGCCGCAGGTATGGTGGGGTTCTGGGATAAAGGAATCAGGCTTGCCATGGGCAGCCATGGGGTACGGTGCAGATGCAGCATGTCCAATGCGCAAATAGATACTTCTTTTGGCAATGGCCAACATTCTACAGGGTGTGGTACATGCGGATGTGGCGCTCATCCCACCCACCAGGGACATGCGTCTGTGATGCATATTTTGCACATGCGCAGATTAATGGTGTATCAGCGCCGCCATTAACAGTGTCAGTTAAGCCTTGGCTCTAGGACTGGGTTGAGGCATACCCAGACATGCTAACCTGGCTTCAAAGCTGGAACGCAAATAGAGAGAGAGAGAGAGAGAGCGCCGCCCGCACGCACCCACAAAGAAGCTCCCCCCCTGCGAGAACTGCCCTATGTACGCCCTGCTCTCCATTTGGTCGATGAGCTTGGTGACGTGGTTGGGCACAGCAGTGGAGATGGTGATGCCGCGCTGCTGGGAGGGGGACAGCTGGCCGGAACCTGGGGACAAAGTATGATTAACATTTGCATAAATTGCATGAAAGAAGAGGGCAGAAGAGGGCAGATAATGAACAATGGGAGCTTTTTCTCAAGTGAGTATGGTGACAACAACAACCATTAACAAAGCTACCTGAAGGAACGAGCAAAACCCGGCCATGGCAAGAGCGACGCGAACACAATTGTTCATGAAATGGTTTCAAAACATTTATATTCGGCCTCACAAAGACCTGCACCCGCACCTGTCAGGTTTGCTTGGCGCGCCAGCAGCATGTGGGTCACGCTGGGGGGCGTCTGGAGGCGCAGCAAGGGGGGGGAAGCGGAGGTGGACGCAGCGGGGGGCGGTCTCTGCAGGAGCCAGGAAATCATGTGGGTGTGAGTGTGGTGGTGGTGGTGTGGGGGTGCAGGATGGGGTGCAGGATGGAAGGGGGGACAGAGGGAGCATTTTTGGGGATTGCGAGCTTCTCTGCCACTTGCGCGCTTGCAACATCGGCACCAAGGCCAGCCATGTAAACACTCCATTCTCTGTGGCATGTCTGGCATGCCCCGCACAGCACTGGTCGCTGCTCTACCCACCCCAGTCGCCATAGGTAGAGGCGGCATGCATGAAATCCTGGCCCAGTGGTGTGTGGCGCGGGGGATAGGTTTTTATTGCGGGGCAGGGCGGTGCAAAATGTGCGTGCTATACAACAAGGTGGGCATTTTAACCCGCATGCAGTGTGTGGCATGCAATCATGACAGAGCCTGCCCAACACACCTGTGTGGGCCACTGCCGGTGGGTGTAAGTGGCGGTGGCGCATACCGACCTCATGGTGTGTGGGAGCGCAGTGCATGCTACATATGCGCGCTATGCGACATCGCAACAAGGCCTACGGTGGCCATTCCAACCCCACATGCAATGTATGGCATGCAGTCATGCCCGCCACCATGCCCCCCCCAGCCCGCCCTCACCTGCGTGGCCCGCTGCCGGTGGTCGTAGGTGGCGGTGGCGAGTATCAACTCCTGACCCAGGTCGGTGCCGCCGGTGACCAGGGGCGACAGGCGGGTGGTGGCGGGGGCGCGCCCATCCACAAACGTGGGGCCGGGCGTGGGGTCGCCCCGCCGCGGCCGCTCGTCCAGCAGGTCGTCCGCGTCGCCGCCACTGGCGTCGCTGCCGACGTCCTCGTCGGACCCCTGCTCCTCGTCGCTCGTGCTGGCATCCATGGCGTCGGCATCCCCGCTGGAACCGAACGCGCTGGAGCCGTCCCCTATGTCGCTATCGCTGTCGTCGTCGTCGGTTTCGAACCCGGAGCTTCCCTCCTCGTCGCTGTTGTCCATCGGGATGGCAGGGGCCGCACCCGGGAGCCGCGCGAACCCGCCGTTTGCAAACCCCGCCCGCAGCTGTGCCATCACCTCTTCCGGGATGTCGGCAAGCCCCAGGGGGTCCGCCTCGCGGGCGTCCGCCATCTGCGGCCGGGGTGGGGGGAGCCGGGTGGGGGGGGGGGGGGGGAGGGGGG